>OZ034969.1:50415661-50733161 GCA_964030785.1 Siderastrea siderea | reverse complement strand
TACTGTCTTATATAAGACGCATGCGCATATTAGTCTGATGAATGTCACCTTCGTGCATTCTTGTCTTTTAATTTACAGTATTTAAGATATGAACGGCGAAGGGTTGTTAAGTCTGGGGTTTCTGAATTTGTCTTGTATGACGCATGCGCAACTGAGTAAAGCAGCTAATAGGATTGAATGCGAAATTGGCTGTGTTGTCTGATCTAGTTAGTGGTTGTGGTGAAATTTTTTTTAGTGCAGGAGTCTTGTTATGGGAATTGACATTTTGAGGGATATAAAAATGTGGGAGCCGAAGGATTTGTTAATGTGAGGAGCATATCACGCTTCTGTGAATGTGATTTGCTTTGAAAGTTGCGTTTTGTATAGCAGCGGTGTAATATTGTGCTGCGTGAGAGGCAGTTTCCCTTGGCGTTTTATGGGGGGACGGTTTTCGAAGTGGATTGTAAGTTTTCTCATTGGGTAACTTGTATTTCGCAGAGAAGAGAAACGACAGCTGTGTTTGCAGCTTATTAGCGCGGTAAGGAACGGTGGCTTAGGAAGAGAAGGGATTGGTACTAGTATGATGACGTAATTAGTGGATTGCACCAGCGATACATCAAAGTTCTTGAGAAGGGAGAGAGATGAGTGTTTATTTGACGCGAGAAGTTGATTTTAATTGCACAAAGTCGAAGGAATCGTTCATTAATAAGGAGATCAATTAATAAGGTAGCTGTTACGAGTTAGTTAGTGTGGTTTGTATGTGGTGTTGGTTGGGTTTGAGGTAATTTTGTTAGTGCGTAGTCTGGTACTTAGCCGTTCCGAGTCAACTTGTTTACTTTGCATTGGGATTCCCGGGTTAGCAAACCAGATTTAAACATCACGTCATGAGATATGCCTCAACGTGCCCCAGACTCTGACAATCTGCTCGAGCTCGTGTTTATCAAGCGTTATATTTTGATTCTACTGCTATGTTCACTGTTTGTATTCACGGTCTAGGCACAACAGTAAATATTTCGTCATCCCTTTGTAAGCATCAGTTGTGGACAAATTTATACCGACATTCAACGTTTGAGTGAATTTGCGTTTTTCAGCAGAAATAAAAGTGATAAGAAAGATAAGCTGAGTCATCAGAGTTTAAACATTACGTCATCCAGTAACGCTAAAGTCAAAATATTGTGTTACACAATCACACTTTTCGTCACGCCGGTTCGAATAAATACAGAATCGCGCTAACATTTGTGAAACCTAGGGGTGGGGAAGGTCAGAACGGCCGGTTAAAATGCCCTTTGGGCTTGTTTGTTAAATATCAAGCAACCATGACTTATTAAAATCGAAAGCAACATAGTACGTCTTTGCTCACGGGGAGACTGAATGAGTTTCAAAACCTTTCTATTCGATTCTTAAAACATGTGGAATGTTTTTGTCCGCTTATTTTCAATGATTTTTTTTTTCGAGTCTCGCGCGTTAGTTTTGGTACCCACCTGTTTTGAATGACGTTCTGTTGCGATTGAACAAGTACAAAAAGGATCTCGTAGCTACAGCTTATCTGAACTCCCATTGCGCTAATCTTGCTCAGATTCATGAACCGCAGTTGGATTTTACTTACAACACTGGTGACAACTCACATGTCAACAACTGCCAAACTGTTATGTCGATACGTCACGTCATCTTTATGTGACGTCATTTGTTCCCTGTGTCTTGGTTAGAGGGTGGGGGAAGTGCTGAATGTCTAGCTTCCCAGTCCCTTTCAATTCTTGTCATGGAAAGAACAAAGGCAAAGCACCCTAATTTTTCGTTCGCTCTTTCCTTAATGCAAAGCGTTTCCACCGAACGAACAAAAGCGATTGGGAATATAAAGGCTAGCGATGCATCAGGGCCAATTTGTTGGTACTAATATGGGGCTAATAGTTGCCACCCTTGACACCAATGTACAATTTCAGCCAGCCATTAAGGAGAACCACGGATACTCTTTCTAAAAGCAGTTATTTTTCTTTCAAGGATAATCGAAGCAATAACAAAATGCCCTTCTTTCTTCCACAAGTTGGGGTTTTTTGTGTGTTGAACGGTTTCTAGACTTATACTGAGAGGAAATAAAAACTGATCAAAGGCTTTATTTATACAAAACAATTCACGAACATGACTTGCACCGGAATCTGGATGAAAATAGTTTTACACAAGATGTGCGCAGCTTTTTTGTCAGATATATTCAGATGAATAGCAATACACACAAGAATCTTTCTTTTATTTAAAACATTATATTTATTTTTACTAACATGTATTTAAATAATCTTTTGGGAATTTTGATATCACACGTTCATTAGCATTAGTAAGAGCTGCTAAATAGTAGCTCATAATGTACAGTTCCCTTTTAATGCAACAAAATGTATTTTACTGTCTGTTTTGTTACTGTAAACAATCAGTTTACACATCTTTGATTTACATCCAAAAATAGGAGGGCCGGGGAACAACGCAAAGCCAAATAAAGTAACACAAGAAAAGCAAAGGCAAAAAATAATCGAAGATATTGCAAGGAAACTGATCAGACCCATGTAATTGGAACTGAAAATACTTACATCTCAAAGAAAGGATCAAGATCTATAGCACTTACATAACGTTTTCACATCATTTTATACAGTTCAAGATTGTCTACTTTAAATATTTGAGGGTCTATTCTTTTAATTTGAAACAACTTGATTTAATAGCAACTCAAATATGGGGCATAACTGAGACTTGTGGCACAGTGCACAAATGATCTTCGCCTGTCAGTGCCTGGAACAAAGAAGAACAAAATGTCTTTATTCGTAACATGAAGAACCTAAAGAGCCACGAAGAACATGAAAAGCCTTTTCTAAGTACAAACAACAATAAAAATTTTGCATCCGAAAAGAATCTTTAATGGTGAAGTTGTTTTTAAATCCATTTTAACTGGGTTATGTTAACATTTCTCAAGTTTGCATTTAACCAGTGTGGATAACAAGCCAATCGACAGGGTTGGACAAAACTAATGAATTTGAGCTTGCCTCTGGGGCAAGAAAATTAACCCAATGGCAGACTTGCAGCATAGGTTGATGGATGGTTTTCCTGGGCCATTGCTTTCTTATTGAAGAAAGTTCTCTGAAGATATTGAGTCGCCATTTTCAGCCTTGTTCTCAGGTTGAATTCTGTTTGACACGTGTTGACCATCAAATTCCCATCTTAACCATTTACGCCCCAATATCAGCATGGATATTCTCCTCACTGTTCTCCATATAATTCTTATGGCATTAGCTGGGAGAATTTGCTTAAACATCAAGGCGTTTCATCTTTGGTGATCATTTTCTTAATTCTCATGACCTGTGTGTGTTACAATGCACTAATGTGATGATGTAAAATTATTTGATGCTGATCACTGTTGGGGCTTAAAGGGTCAACTCAAAACTATGTAACAAAAAAGAGTAGGCTTTAATCTACTGAAGTCCTACATCAAACCTTTCGTACTCTGGGTTGTACAAATCATAATTCTTGAGATCCTTGCTCCCAGACTAGATCACATGTCATGCAAATATTTCCTTTTAAGGCTAAAAGAAGGCATTTTCACTGATAACCAGTGTGTGTGTTACACAAGTGAGCAAGGCAGAAATTCAATAACTGCCACTAAGAAGTTAACATTTAGATATTTAACCATTCACTTTAAGTGTATGGACGCATAATTTTCACCACCTAAAGCTGATGTCATCAGTGTCGTAGCAGTTAAGAAAGCACTGGGAAGCCAAAATTCTTAACAGCATCAACTGACTACATGGGTGTATGGATGTTGTTTGATTTTTCTCACCTTATACAATAATTTCTTTTACACTTAAGGCACTCAGTGATGGCAAAAGCGATGTCCATGGTGATAACCCCAGTTGCTTGGCACTGGATTAATAATTATGATAATAATTATTATTATCATTATTATTAGTAGTAGTTTGCCTACATCCAGGCCATTGCAGCCACTGAGAACATGTCTTTCAACCTACAAAAAAGCCACAGTTACACTGAAGTTTCAATACTTGATATAAATTGCATTTTTTAATGCAGCAAATAGCATCCCACAGAACCTATTAGTTATTTAAAGTTCCAGAAGCAGTCCCTGTACCACCCAGGTTGCCACACATATGGTGACAGGTCACACTCTCACTTCAACTGCTATGGCACTCTGTTTTCTGGAT
This sequence comes from Siderastrea siderea, assembly GCA_964030785.1. NCBI lineage: Eukaryota > Metazoa > Cnidaria > Anthozoa > Scleractinia > Rhizangiidae > Siderastrea > Siderastrea siderea. The sequence continues at coordinate 50,728,992 of OZ034969.1, read as the reverse complement.
CTGCCAACACACATGGTCTGTACACAGGTTTATAAATGAGTATCTACCAAATTTGAATCAATAAGTTCTTTGAAAAGCATTTAGTTATAAAAATCAACGATAAAAATGAACGACGTTTTGACCATTCTACGGTCATTTTCAAGTTCAAGTTCAGGATAAAAAATTCAGCGTTATATATACAATTGTGAAACAATAAGCTAATTAAAAGGTAAGTACTAAGATATTTACAGGCAAACAAAGAAAATAAATATGCAAAATAAAGGCACAAACTAGTAGTTAAAATAAAATAAAACCTAAGACAATAAAAGGTATTCAAAGCAGCTAAACAAACAGCTTTGCACGGATGGAGTCACTTGGTTTGTTTAGTTTTGGTTTGAGGTCACAAATGAAAAACATTTCGAAAATTAAACACTCAAATTTGTTCCGACACTTCCTCAAGATTTTAAAATTTTCTGCAATTCCCTGTGGCTTCTTTCCACGTTGATCTTTTACGTGGTTGCCAATTACCGTGCCTTTCTTTCGCAGATTTATTTTCTTTGTTTGCATGTAAATATCTCAGCATTTACCTTTCAATTATCTCATTATTTCACAATTGTTGTATATATAACGCTGAATTTTTATCCCCCAACTTGAGCTTGAAAATGACCTTACAACGGTCGAAATGTCGTTCATTTCCTTGATTTTTATAACTATCTACCAATAACTGTTAGGTAATCTTAACAGAGAGGTGACAGTGGTAACCTAGTAATAGACTACTATAGCATCCCATCCTGGAGGATGTAACAATACTGTTAGTTCCTTCATGCTACAGAGTCAGTTATAGGGACCGCCTGTGGTCCAAATGTGACTTAAACTTAACATTACCTTGCCAAACGTATTCATGGGGTTGGAGGAATTGGCCATTTTACAGTTATGTGCTCAGTGCCCTGGCCTTTCAATAAAAGCGAGGCTGAAGGTGACCTTGTTTTGTTACAAACCTTCCTGCCTTACATGTGCAAATCATGCCATTCTCATGCTAACAAGCCTGTGATCATAATCATATACGTATGAAAAGCAGGAAGGTTTGTAACAAAGCAAGGTCACCTCCAGCCTCCCTTCTATCCAAAGACCAGGGGAACGGAGCACCCAACTGTAAAATGGCCTATTGATTGCACACTGAAATGTGATCATCTAAATCTAGAGGCAAAAGTTAGCATCAATACTCACATCAGCTGAACTCAAACAGGAACACCCATGGCTTGTAGGTGTGCAATGATCTGGACTGTTGGTCAACAATAACAAAATCAATAATAATCAATATTAAACAATTATTGATTAATCAAAGCAAGATTTTAAAAAAATGATAGAGTCTACAATATTAGCTTTGTTCGCCAACTATTACAGGCAAGAATAAAACCACAAGGCCGCTACCCAGTGCCAACAAAACACTAGTTGATTTTATACATTCATCACAGCAAATTTTGATTGGCAGTGAAAATCACCAGGTGTACCCACTGCTGTGAAAGTGATTTTCCCTGGCAATTTTGACCACTGTGATGAGCAATCAAAATCACCAATATATATCGACCATTAAACTCAATCAAGACCAACAAAGAGGAGACTAGTAAAGGAGCCTCACCTACAAAAAATGTTAGGTGCTATGGGTACAGCAAAACATTCTGGCACTTGCTGCAATTCCTAGGACACCCCAGGCTACTAGCAGTGTGGAATAAAATTGTGCCATTCTCAATCCCAGAGCTCTTCTCATTTTCCGTCCTGCACCTGGCCAAAAAGCAAAGGCTCTGGACTCAAGAATGTGACAAATGCAGACTGCAGACTCCACATAACTTAATCACAAACGTCTGTAGGTATGTAAGTCTACAAGTCTCCAAGTCTGCATTTGCCACATTGCAGGCTACTGGGCTTGTTATGAGTCAATGCATACTACAGTTACACAAGGTTACCTTACATATAGGGATGTGTTAACGCATAGTACGGTACGCATTAGCATGCGATGTCACACAAGGTTACCTTACATACAGGGGTACCTTACATAACTGGACACTCACCTCCAGTTATGCGACAGCGCAAGATGACACACAAGGTTACCTCACATATAGGGGCGCCACAGCCAGTTTAAACTGATTTGTGATAGGACAAAAACGAACTGTAAATAGGTCAAAAATGGCACTTAAATATTACAACTAAAATGGCTGAGACATCCCCTAGTTTCCCATCTATCCTCTTTTCCTCTTACATATCGGGATTTGTTATGCAATAGTGATGCCTTTTTCACTTCAAAGCGAAATCAAAAGATTTTTAAATGAATTTTCACTGTTGTCCAAAATTAAGAGCCACCTTTTTTATGTCAATGTTGCATTGAGAGTCACTCTTCAGCTCGTAGCTAGTCTTTGTTTGTATATTTTGTAAGGATGAAATATTGTCCTTCAAAGATACGAGGGGCAATAGTTATTCTTTAAAGTTTCTGGAATATTGATGTTATACTTTTAGGGCCTAGATGGGAGGGTCGGCATAACAGCTAACACTAAAATTTTAGGCCAATTAACAGCTAACCGTAAAAAATTCGCGGTAACAGTAAAAATAAATAAATGAATAAAAATTTATACAAAGATTGAGAAAATGGCCTTTTTTTGCCTGTTAATGGTAATGTTAGAGATGTGTTACAATGCGTGACAGCATGTCACGCTACATTATGGACCAAAAGGAACTGTGAACTATTCTGACCACGTTGTGAAAATAACACAGAATTGCAAGTAGTTCTACTTACGTTGAGTTTGATTAAACCTTTGGAAAAAGTGATTTAGAGCCTAAATGTCTCCTGGAAATCCTGAAATACAGTCCTGAATGTGCACTAATCCTCGGAATAAGGCGTCCTGAACTAATCCTTCTCTTATAGGTAATTTCATCAGTAACATCACTTCTGTAGTTTCAGTTATCAATTTTTTTTTGTTTGATTTAGTATCTAGAATGTGTTGTAACACTTAACTGTAATTTCATATATAACAGTTAACAGTAAAAATTTGGGCTGTATAACACTTAACAGTAAAAAATATATGGCGCATAACACCTAACAGTAAACCCCATCTAGGCCCTCTTAAAAGTGACTCCAAGTCAATGTTCCATTACTTCAGGCATTCAAATATTAATATTAATGTATTAATACTAACAATTAATAGTTACTATAAATATATTAATATCAACAATTAATATTAATATTTCATCTTAAAAGACAAGGACCTATTGGCTCTCGAATCAACGTGCAGCTACTTTATTTAAGCTTACTTATGTACCAGTCAAATTGACACTTCAACATCCCCCCCGGGCAACCCCCCCGGGCAACCCCCCCGGGCATTTGAACTTTTGAAGATTGGCTTGTTCAAATTCCCTCCCCTCGGGGCAAAAAAGCCGTTCAAATGCCCCACCCATTAGTACTGAAATACCCCTCCTCAAAGAGAAATTTCATCTTCGATCAAACACTGTTCACGCTTTTCAGAGAGAGTTAGCCGTGATGACACCTTAAAACTTCTTTTAAAGACCGTTTTGAGAGTGTTATTCACTAACAAAGGTGAAACCCTGCAAAAACCGAAAAAACTCACACGCATATTTCACTGGAACAAGAGGTAAATCTGGTTCAAATTGCCCACCCTTCCAAGGCAACGTTCAAATTCCCTCCTCCCGGGACACGATGCACAGTCAAATGCCCGGGGTTTGCCCGGGGGGGGGATGTTGAAGCTTCAATTTAACCGGTACATTAATAGATAGTAAAAACAAAAAACGAAAAAAAAAAACAAAACAAAACAAAAACAATAAAGCTAACCAGAAAGCTAAAGATTTGTCATTGAACAAGTTCTCTTACCAAAAAACCCGTCTGCAGTGTGAACAATGGAATGATGGGGTGAAGCCAAGTCTTCTACAACCGGCTACACTGCAGTGCGTTGCACGGACAGGTAAATCTGCTTCGAATTCGTCTAACATTATCGCGCTTTATTCCAAATTTTCTGCTCCACTGTCCTCGTTAGCTGCTTAAATAACCTTTGCTGACTCATTATGAAGTTTTTGCTTTGTCATGCAAAGCCTGCGTACGTAGCTAGCGCTTCCGTTACCTTGTAAGTATGGGGCGCCAAGTGTAAAAATATTATTTACACAATAATTTGGTATATTTTGTGTTATTTAGTATATTGCAAATAAAGTCGCTTGGTTATTTATAAATTACCAATTGTACGACCTTTGCGTGACTTTGCGATTTATAAATCGGAAGCAACGTGACTTTGCGATTTATAAATCTCAAGGCACATGACTTTGCGATTTATAAATCGCAGCAACATAACTTTGCGATTTATAAATCGCAAGCAACGTAACTTTGCGATTTATAAATTGCATTTCCATTTTCAGTGCAAATGTGCGACTTATAAATCGCAAAAGTTTGCTTTGTAAATAGCAAATGTGCGATTTATAAATCGCAAGTGTGCGAATTATAAATCACAAATGTGCGATATATAAATCGCAATTGCGTGATTTATAAATCGCAAACCGCAAACCATTATTTGCGGGCTCGGCCTTAGTCAGTGGTATCTCAGACCAAAAAAGCCGCGTAGATTTGGCGGGAAAAGTATAGGAAATATGGCGGATAGAGAAGCTCTGGCAAGGCGACTTTCCACAGCCGTTTCGGTGGCCATCAGCGAAGCTCTAGCCACCCAAGAACAGACTCAGCACATACCGGTAAGGACATTTTTTCTCTTTAATCAAAACATGCCGCTTCATTGGCTTTTTGTTCGTCTCTAATATAACCAGCTGGCGATCGGCGCTGGCTTGACTCATGTGCTCCCTTTACCGTATGACTGGTTTACATGTTTATCAAATCTGTAGAGTGGTTCTGCTGCTGCTAACCAACTGGCACCTAATCTGCCGGCAGTCCAAACTCAGGTATGTACATTCTTGTTATTATTGTTATCTTTTTTTCTGTGTGTGTTAGTTCGGTAGATGACCTTCATTTTGCAAGATGAAGGGATCAAGTGTGTCGCGTTTCCTACAACGTGTCCGTTTGAGAATATTTCGTATTAGGCAATTTGCATTGCTTTTCTGAGTAAAAAGATAATTTAATACTGTCCACTAGTACAATACTGCCAACTAGATTGCGAGCAGTCGTTATTTTTCTTCAGGGATACAAGAGCGCCCGCGAAAAATCCGCGAGGCGAACCCGCGAGGCTCGAGCTGCGAGGAGCTCTCGTTCCTCGCAGGTCATGGCTTCGCCGATCGCCGCAAGGATTTCCCCGATTTTTCGCTCGCGCTCCTGTATTTCTGAAGAAAAATAATAACTGCTCGCAGTCTAACTTCCAGTGTATATCATTATCAGCCTGGCTTGAATTTCGGTAATTGAAACACCCAAAACACCCAAAAAGGACTTGAAACCCAAGGAACCTGCCTTGGTAATTCGGAAAAAGAAAATAGTAATTAAAATAAGTGATACATTTTCATGTTGTCGTTCAGTTTCCCACTTTTTAGTTAAATAGTTGCTTTTCAACACAGGCGCAGGCATCTCGATTCCCTTTGCCCTCAATTAGTTCGAGAGGTACTGCGCAGCCCCCGGCCAAACGCCGAAGAACCTCCATCAACACCAAGAAAAAAATTTACAGTAAGACCGTGATATGTCTGCCGCCCAGCAAAAAGATAACGTCCTCCATCCCTATCCCAAGGGGGGAATCCAGAGCAACTTTACAGGAGGCTGGGCTTGTAGGTAAAGCCACCATCGACTCTTCCTGGAAGGCAAGGGACATCGCCCGGGAAATTACAAGCCTCTTTGGTCCAAGTTTTGGAGTGGTGGACGAAGAAATTCTTCCGTATCACTACCTGAGGTAAGATCTGGTACTTCCTCTCCGAAATGACGAAAAACAAATGATCCACATAACGGCAAAAAATATATACATCAAAACCCAATAACCATCCCGCAATGGTTTTTCTGCGAAACCAAGTTAGGGATAAGGATAATGTATTGCTGGGCGTTGCTTGAACTGTTTTTTTGTTTTTTGTTTTTAATGACTGTTTAGACTTCAACTTCAACTCTTCAGAAGTTATTTTATGTTTAATGTCGTTTTTTTAATTGCATAATTGATGCTTTAGTAATATTTTTATAGTTTACGTGCATTATTAATCAAAAGTGAACGATTTTTCCACGACCAGGGAATATTTGTTTCGTTTGTTATAGTGTGTTACTCATTCGAGCGGCAATACTAATGAATCGGACGTTCTGAATGAAAATCACCGCAAATAAACTCAAAATGGACTTCAAGTGGCCCATAACTGGTGCGAAAATCACAGCACAAAACCCTAGCAACGCGAGTTCTGAAGCCTAGTCTGATTAATCTATCTCGGGATTCTGTTAATCACTTTCCCCCGCCCACTTACGAAACCTAGCCTGATTATTTTAAATCGGGAAACTGTAAATCACTGCCCCCCCCCCCCCCCCCTTAAGAAGTTTGAGTCCTAACACCTTTACTTTGATTTTCTAATAGCACTCTGCCGGGAACGAAAAAACTGTGTATTCCCAAAACTTCCTCCTCCTTTGTTTGGGATGCCAGCCAGGTCTTGTCCATATGTTCCAGGGACACACTATATATTATGTCAAATGTGGAACCTTTACGCTCGCTGAACAGGAACGATGAAACGGTAACATAAGTTATTACAATCAGTCAGTTTACTTATTAACTTCACGGTGGCTCTACAAACAGGAGAGAATGGCGCAGCCTAGTACCCAGGCGTTCTCGTCCCGCTCGCTCGACTTCGCGCAATCTCGTACCCAAAGCCCTCAGGCTTCTTGGTCAGTGGACGGTCGCCGGGAGAAACTCTGGGGTAATGGAATTGTTACCGCAGAAATCCTGAGGTTAACGGTTCTTAGTTTTGCTACAGTGAACAGCCAATCGACAGCCAATAGAAAAAATAGATTTTTTGCATTACCCTAGAATCTCTCCTAGCGACCACCCGCTGACCAAAAAGCCTCTTGGACTCTTGGTACGGAAAGAAATGTAAGTGTGAGAGTGGCAAACAAGAAGAAAAAGAATGCCCCGCAAGGTTGAACCTAGGGAATACGCTTAACTAAAAATTAGTCTCTAAAATACACAAATTCCTTGTAATATCATCTCTGTCCTACTGTAGGGTAACTCTGATCTTGAATCTGAAGATGACAGCTTTCTGTATCAGCCAGTTTTTACTGAGAACAAGCCAAAGGACAGCAACCCACCATCTGTCGGGCAACCAGATAGTGACCAAACAAGCAACCACCCTGATGTCGGCGGTCCGACAGAAGTAGCTGTCAATCGCCAGCCAGAAGGCACACGGCCACAAACTAACCCCGATTTATTCCGGTGAATAGTTGTTTGATATTTGTCACAGAATGCTTTCCCTCTAGGGCCTTAACCCATTGACAATACATCTTTTTGTTTGTTTGTATTCTACAGTGCCTACGTGTCTCTCATTGACGAAGACATTGATATATACCCCGATTACGACGACGACGACGGTGACAAATGTGATGATGGCGATTGGAATGCGGATAGTGCTGCAGCGAGGTATATTGAATTTCAGACTGCTGTTGACTAGTAGAAAAGTATCACTGAGGTTATATAAATCATTATTTTTTCTCCGTGAACGCGATCATGTCGTTTTCGTAATTCAGTTTTGAATGACAGGTTCGTTTTTTATGACGTCGCACTAGGCAGCTTAAGAACCACGACAACGACCACCAAAATTGAGCTGAAAATCAGTGCACGAGCTCAGCCCGCGAATTTCTTCGTGTTGTCACTTTCGTCCTGGTTCATTGCATTTTTACTTGGCTATACTATAAAAGACAGAACACTATAAACAGACTAGACAGTCACAATAATAAATTCATACATCACAATTCTTAATCTCGAGAGGAAATATCTATTCCTCCCTTTAACAACTCCGTATCTTTCAGTGAATACCATTTTCACGTGGCTTTTAAACAGAGGGGTTTTCGGCTTCGATATGTTAGCTAAAAAATTTGATATACCATACATGGCCCCGGCGACTTTGTAATTGTGTTGTACACTTTCCCTTTTTAGGAATAACAAAACGTTGTCTGAGATACTTCAGGAACTCCAAATAAAGATCAATACGGATGAAGCCTGTTACATAAATGCGCGAAGAAGTGCCATTTGGTCAGACACCTGCCGCCAACTGATGCGAAAAAGGTTTTCCACACTACACCGAGTTTCCGTGAAGTTTGCCGACAACGAGGGGAAAAGCGAAGGGGCTATCGACGTGGGCGGTCCCAAAAGGGAATTTTTCAGATTGTTAGTGAAGGCGGCCAACGAAGACTCTGGCATCTTCATTGGGCCTGAAGGATGTCGCTCTTTATATCCAAATTCATTTGGTATGTATTTTTTTGTAGCTTGGAATGAATGTGTCAAAGATATGACCATCGCAGTTGTAAAGCAATCGTGAATTAAGCTTGGAAAAAATGATTTTCGGAGCTTCTACGGGATTGGAACCCGTGGCCTCTGCGTTCGCGCAGCAGTGTTCTACCAACCTGGCTATGAAGACCCATAGTATATTGGGAGCAGGCCAATTTATTGAATTCATCGATTTGTATTTTCGCAGTTCACATCATTTCATTCAATGGATGTATTATCATATGGTTACTACATATGCTGTTGACCATAGCACAACCAAAGAAACTAAATTTAGCCAAGACCGATTCTGTTTTTAATTCGTTTTTAGCTCGCCAGAAAGACTTTTACCGCCTTGTGGGTGTAGTGTTAGCATGGTCATTGGTACATGGAGGTCCTGCTGGTAATTTCTTCTGTCCCACGTTGTTTAATGCCATTGCGTATGGACCCGATGTAAAGCTACCACGTCTGGAAGATGTTCCAGATCCAGAATTGAAAGAGCTAATTACACAGGTGAGATTCACTTTGTAAATCATATTTTCAGGTTAAAATATCCTGCTGTTATTGTTGTTGCTGTTTTGTACTTAACGTTACGTCACAAAAAATGTCCTGGGTTATTTTGCTCGAAGCTCATTTATTCCCTTAAACCATTTAGATACCTAAACACGCTATGATTTGTCCAAACGAAAGTCTTGAACTTTGACTTTAAAATAGGCTTTTGAAAACAAGTGAGAAGGACAATCTCAAATGTTACGTTTTTTGACAGATAACAAACGCAACAACAATTGAAGAATTGCAAGGTTACCTCAATAACCAAGCCATTCAACAAATATTGGACGCCCAAGGAGCCAGTCCAGTGCCATCATCACTGGACAAGAAAGAGTGGTATGGTAAAGTTATAACCCGCCACATTCTTGTTGATTCCACGAGGTTCCTTCTAGATGATTTAAAGAAGGGCCTGCAAACCCTAGGTGTCCTGGACGTAATGCAGGCCAATCCGGAACAGTTCCGCGAAGTCTTCACCAAGGAAAACATGCGCCCGCTAGATGCCCAAACAGTGGAGGTCCTGTTCAGCATCGACTTTGCTGAACAGGGATCCAACGAAAGAACCAAACAAGAGTTGGCCATTGTTTACTGGAGGGACTATCTGCAAGACTGTGAAAGTGAGTTACAGAACCTAAATCTATTCCTCCTCTTGTGGCCAAACCTAAGACAATATTTCCAATCGCATTAACAACTGCATCCATTTTACCAAGAAACATAATTCTCACCTTGGCTATCATTTCGTTCTGTTGACGTCCGCATCATTCGTTCCGGAAAATTATTCTTGACTATAAGTGTCAGCACAACGATCATAACCTCTTAATTCCCCTCTCTCAATTACGCTCATCAAATGAGTCATACCCTTCGTGGGCCAAAAAGTAATCTCGGAATCCAGTTTTACCATGATTTACTGCTAAAAGAAAATTTACATGCAATAAAACGTTTTGAAGGGTTTTTCTTTCTATTTTATTTTCAGGTGGAGACGCTCAAGCAACTCTGGGAGATGTCCTGGCTTTTGCCACAGCCGCGGACGTACCCCCAACTCTGGGGTTTGATACCATTCCAACTATCTCTTTTACTGATACGGCTTTCCCCACTGCTAACACTTGCTCAACTACTTTGAGATTGCCAACCATTTATGAAAGCTATGATGATTTTAAAGAAAAAATGGACTACTCCATACTGAACTCGCCCTGTTTTGGACAGAAATAATTTTCGGACCTGAGGTTTGTTAGTTGTCACCACGCACAAGTGCTTGTTTTCACATTAACCTTTATTTAGTTACCTGTGCAAACAAAACAGTATAGATTCCAGGCCAAGGTTGAGGTTCATCTATATACTTTTGATAGCTTCAGTCAAGCACTGTTAATATTTCTTTCATGTGATCAGTCTCTCACAAGTTGCTTTCCTTAGATTAGGATACTGTTAGTCGGTTTGCGTCTTGTTTTCTCTTCGATGAGACGTTTTAGCAAACTAAAAAATAAACACTGTGTGTGGTTGCTGGATAATAGCTGAACAATGAGGGACGCCATTTTTATCGTTGGTTAAAATTATATATTCCTTTGTTCTCAATTTTTTATCATATATTAACATGCAAGAAGTCTAAAGGAAGATGAAAATTTAAAATAAAAACGAGAACTTAATTGAAACACAACATCTACCGTAGCTTATTTTGCGCGTTCTGTTGACCTTATATGGTAAAAAGGCGCAAGAGTGGAATAATAGAATTAATTAACGTCTATGTGGTGACATTTTTATGTTAAGCCACTTCACTGGAAAACTCCCTAATCGAGGGAACCGGTGGTTGTCTATAACGTTTTCTTGCGAGAATTAAGTCTTATCTGCAGTTTTCATATGGAAAAATTATTGTAAGGAAGGTTAATGTCACTGGTCCAGGAAATTGTTCGTGATTTTTAAACAGATGTAGCGTTGATAACACTGTGGAAAATGTATTAATTACATAAGCAACGTTACTTTTCCGTGAATGTCCAATAAATGTTACAGTTAGACCGTAAGCAAATAAATCGATCCCCATTTCTAACTTAATATTAGAAAGGCTTTCTGGAAAAGATTCTTTTGCTCTTAAGGCACTATCTTGAGCCCGGAAACTGTTTGATGTGTGGATATACCTCACAGAAAGAAAATAAACTATTAATTACAAACATGCGAAACAAAATGGACACCCCCTTGGAATTTTCCCTCCCAGTTTCACTCCGTTTCATTGTACATTTCATCCTTGGCTTATCGGTAACTCAATTTTGCGTTGCTCTTCCAACCAACTCAACGGTGCGGCGGTAGAGGTCCGTACCCCTAGCAGGTGCAAGGGGATCAACGACACGTTGTAGCTGCAAGAAAGAGGCGTCGTATAGTGGATTTGGCGTATCAGGAACGTTAACGTGTGGTAGTGTTTGACTCGTCATTAAGTCTTGAACATTTACACCACGCCATGCGACATCGGCAGTAGTGCCACCTTGAAATGCTGTGAGGTGGAGATTCACCCAAAATAATTGCGCCGGCGAATTGTTTCCTTCAGTGGAAAGAGTGTGGTTGTTGTGGGCATCAATAAATTCCGATAATCTTTTATTTATCCTTGGTAAGTAAACATAGTGTAGACAGAACATATCGGTATCGTTTAAAGGATCTAAAATTCCTTGCCTCTCAAGATCGTAAAATTCCTCCTTAAAACCGTCAAATACTTGTTCATTGACGGCTCGGTTATGACGCTCGATCCGCTGATTATGCACCGAACTCCCGACGATAACTGGCCTGGCATCTTCTCCCCAGGCAGTGTTCATGTCGTGCCACACATCTACATTCTCCCCACCGTGATCCGTTCTCACTCTAAAGGGACGCCCATATTTACGCATTGCTTCCTCGTATAGGGCCAGTACAGTGGATGCCCTGTTGTTATTGGAACACTTGCCAAATAAAACTAGACGACTGAAGCCGTCGACAGCATGGTGGAGAACCATCCTCCATCGAATGAGCTTATGATTACCATCAATGTGCCAAACATAATTTGGACAAGGCACCGAATACACCCTTCGTCGTATTGGGGGTCTCCTTCTCGTTGCAGCTCCAATCGGATCGATGTGATGAATAGCGGAACGCAACCGGTCGCGCTGTACATGGACTCCTTGAGCTCTTAAATGGCCCTGAACCATTACTTCTCCAGCACGCGGGTGATGCTCCTTTACAGAAGTGACAACCTCTTGCAGTTGATCATCAGGTAAGTCTGAAAATTTGCTGTAATCTATTTGGAATTCCCTTATGGCTTTGTAGATCACTGGTCGGGATACATTAAAGAAACTAGCGATTTCAGAAACAGACACTTTTAGACGCAGAAGATTTTCCAGGAGTTCTCTGGAGACAGTTTTACCGGGTCTACCGGGTCTTCTGGCATAACTAAAATAAACATATTTTATATTGTTAATAGGGAGTACACAGAAGAAGCTGTTGTAATAATGCCATAATAGCCTTACTCTTTTATAGCACGAACAGGAAACAAGTGGCTACACTTTCTACCGGTGTAATATTATAAAGCTTTACCTCAAACTTGCCTGCGACTGTTGGGAAAACTCTACGTTACTTCTTATTGACAAATAACTTCGTGGGGCTTCATCCTAGAAGAAAAAAGAACAATTGTAAGATCTAAATAAGGCCGCTTAATTGTTGCTTCGTTGGACTATTAATCCTTTCTTCCATTTATTCACTCATTCTTGTACTTATTTCTTTATTTATTTATTTATTTCAAATGCGTATTGAGTCATGATTATGCAAGTCTGGTGTTAACTGTTGGAAAATTTTACTCCTTGTTTTTGTAGTCCAGTCCATTCCTACCTTTTCAGCATATGCAAAGAGCAGAAGCTAGAAGAGATAAAACCTTCATTGTCATAGATACTAGCTACTAGTTAGGTTCTTTACATACCTGAACTGGAGCTGCCAGCAGATTGGCTGTCACTTGGTTAGCAGTAGAACCACTCTACGGATTCAGAAACATACAATGCAATATAAGTGTTACTTCACATGTACAGATGGAGTAGTACAAGCCTGATGATCGCCGCTTCATGACGAACAAGAAGAAAAGAATACGGATTGTTTCAGTAGAAAATTAATGACAAAAAGAAATATGTCCTAACCATGATATGCTGCCTTTCGTCTTGAGTGGCTAGGGCCTCTGTAATGGCTCTGGATGCGGCAATGGACAGCCTTCTTGCCAGGGAATCGCTTTCCGCCATATTTTCTGAGCTTCCCGCCTAAACTGCTTGAACTTTCTTTAGAAATACCACTGACTAAGGCCGAGCCCGCAAACACTGGTTTGCTTTCTGCGATTTATATATCGCACTTTTGCGATTTATAAATCGCACTTTTGTTATTTATAAATCACACATTTGCTATTTACAAAGCACCCCTTTGCGATTTATAAATCGCACTTTTGCACAGAAAATATAACATGCAATTTATAAATCGCAAAGTGACGTTGGTTGCGATTTATAAATCGCAAAGTTATGTTGCTGCGATTTATAAATCGCAAAGTCATGTGCCTTGAGATTTATAAATCGTAAAGTCACGTTGCTTCCGATTTATAAATCGCAAAGTCACGCAATGGTCGTACAATTGGTAATTTATAAATAACCAAGCGACTTTATTTGCCATATACTAAATAACACAAAATATACCAAATTATTGTGTAAATAATATTTTTACACTTGGCGCCCCATATGTAAGAACATTTGACCCATATTCTTGACTTTTCGAACGTGCGGAACAGCCACTGCAACCTGCATGCTGCCAATCTCGTTCCTAGAGGCCGCTGACCTTAAACGCGCGCGGGCTCTGGGGATGAGATTGGCACGCTGCATTTTCATCACCGATGACCCAGGCAGACGGGGGGGTGGGGGGGATTAAGTATTGGACTTTTAGCTAATATAAAAGAACCCTATCTAAGGATCTCATCGGGATCACAATACCAAAAAGAGACAAAACAGATACCCTATTTAAGGCCTGGCAACCTCAAAACCATACCCTATTCCGCGGCACATGCCTATATAGCTTACATATGGGAGTACCTGGTCCACCCCCGGACCGGAGACTGGGATTGGAGATGTTGCGCATGGTCCTTACCGTCAGCGGACTATACAACGTCACAAGATTACTTAGAAAGTACCTCGTAGTTCCAGCTGATCTTCTATCGCCCTAAACTTACTGAATATTTACGAGTTGTAGTTTTATTGTAAAAACCACCAACTCAATTTGATAAGTACAAATAAAAAACTAAAATTCTGCTCCATTTTTAGAAATGGAACAAAGTATTCTGAATTCATTAATCATGTTAAGAATTCTGAACATAAGCGTATCGCCTCCAAATTTAGGATAGGAAATCATAACTTAAGAATCGAAAGTGGAAGATTTACAATCTCCAAAACTCCTGAAGATCTTAGAATTTGCGATCTGCATTGCAGTCTAAATTCAATTGAAAATGAAATGCACGTAACATTTCACTGTAACTTATATGATGATTTGAGAAAGATTCTTTTTATTAAAATCAATGAACGAAATACGTTATTCACAAATTACAATAACCATGATAAAGTATGTTTTCTTTTTAACAATACTGATTCATATATCAACAGGCCAACTGCTACTTTCATTTTTCAAGCATTTGAAAGACGAAAGAAACATAATAATATTTAATTATACCAGTCAATTGTATTTGTATTTCCTTTTTCACTATTCTTAACTCTCATAATTGTTTATTATATTCCAATCGGTAACACCATGTATAGAAATGGTAATAATATATAGATTTAGCCAAGCCTAAAAGCGGAGCCGCGAAGGAATAAACTGGTGTTCGTTTCTCAAAAATAGTCCTGAAACTTTTCGGTCTGGAATATATTTCGGGGCTTTTTTTGGCTCGTTCGCTTTCGAAAAGTGTTTCTCAAAAAGCCTGAAAGTGTTCCCAATTGTCCTCCAATATTTTGGGGATCTGTTCTGTAAAACCAAGCTCGAAAGGTCATTCTAGAGGCTGAGCACAGCTTGATTATTTTACTCACGAGCCGTCTAGCTTGGTGTTTGCAATGTTTCCATATCCTGCCATTAACTGTCAAGGCTTGTCAAATCTCCTTGGATTATTGGCTGTTCGCTTGAATGAACTTGAAACGGCACTCATTTACAAAAACAAAATAAAAATTATTCGACTGTTTAAATGGGTTATCTTCATCGCGTTCGGATGTTAACAAATAACATGAACTGCCACTAAATAAAAATATTAGTCTGGTCAAAAATTTATACTGACATTTCACCGGCATTTTACTGGGATTACCCGAAGTAAAGGATCTGGGGAGCTTCGAAGCACTTGTGATAAAATTATCGAAGAAATGTCGCGTAGGTTTTAGCAGCCGCGAAAAAATTCAAGCACTTTGAGGAACACGCATTACTTACCGGATAAAATAGCTTTAAACTCAAAACTGCTTCGCTTATAGTTATTTAAGTAACCCTTATATTTCGTTCTCTAACTTGAGACCATCGAGATTGAAAAAAACAAACAAACACCGTCCAAACATTCTTAACTCTGTGGCATAAGTTTTGCGGCTGCAAATTGTCTGAAATTCGAGCGCTTTTAAAAATACACCGAACTGTTTTTGGAAGCTTTTCGGGCATAATAGGTTTAAGTCGACAACTGCTTCGCTTATAGTTTTTCAAATAACTGTTATATTTCGTTCTCTATTAAACTAGAGACCATCAAGATTCGAAACAAAGAAACGCCAAACACGCTTTAATTAGATTATTATTATGCCGGCATAAGTTTTGCGGATGCGAAGTAACCCTATATAAAGTTAGGCGCTTTGAGGAACGCACTGAAAACTGTTTTCGGAAGCTTTTGGGATAAAATAGCTTTAAACCGACAACTGCTTCGCTTAAAAGATTATTACTATTGAAAACTTCTAGGACAAGAAAATCGACAGTTGCACAAAGAGATGGACCGGACAGTCAAAATTGAAAGCAAAGCTTGTGCAGTTGTCTTGCGGCTGTGCATTTTTGCCAAAAATTTATTCGAAAACCCGTAAGTTTATACTTAAATGCAATTCTCGTTACACTTCCAAAATCGAAGGTCGGTCCACGCGAATAAAATTGGCTGAGCATGGCAAAATATTCAAGAATCTGTCACAAATCTGAGCGCGTTTTCTAATAATGGCATAAATCAAATTTCCACTTCAAAACGTAATTTCTTTCATCGTAATACTCGAAATCATGTACCTTAGACCCTTTAAAAACTTCACTTACTCGGTTGTGTTTCAGAACAGGGCAAACTCTCCGCCGTGAAGAAAACAAAGCGATGAAGTCCTTCGAATGCAGCTTTCGTAACTTGAACTTTTCACCTTCTACCAGTATTCCTTTGAACTTTTTCTTTCCAATTATAGATATTAGATGTTTTTTGTCAAGTATAAAACTTCAGTACTCTCGAGCAATCGTTAAATGCTAAAGAAGCTTAAGCTTTTAAAGAAACCTCTTTTTCAAAAGCAACGATGGTCATGCGATTTCCCGCCAAGTAAAACGCCGGTTGCCCAAAAGCACCGCGCGATTTCCCGCCAAGAAAAGATGGCATTCTCTACCCCCGTCGGGTTGTCTTGGGACTCCCCTCCCCCTCCCACAGAGTCTGTGCGGACGGACGGACGGACGTACGGATGTACGGACGTACGGACGGACGGACGGTCACGTGACTATTACGTCACAACCAAAATTTCTCGGATTGATAGGTTACCAAATTTCCTTCGCAATGGAGCTCCGCTGGCGGGCTTTGCCCGCAGGCTCCGCCACTAAATAAACCTGTGTTGTTGTTGTTGTACTTGCCACCCTGTCGAGTTGTTTCGGTACGTCACGCTGTCCTTGCGTCGCTGTGTGACGTGAATTTTATCCCTGTGAGAGAAGGGCGGCAGGGAAGGTGCCTCGGACACTTTTCGTCCCAGTTCGTGCCTCTTTATGATCCTCACTCATCCTCTTCATGCCGAGTGGCAGATAATGAAAATATTACCCGATATTGCAAGTTTTTGTTATCTGAAATTTCGAATGCTTATTGGTTTTCGAATACTTCTTCACACTCGTTTGTAAAATTCAGCCAGCATAGGCAATCAATGCGTGCACAGCCCTCAACCCTCCTTCCTGACCCTAGCTAACTGAGCCGCCCCCCCCCCCCCCCCGCCAGAATTTTTGAAAGTTAAAAGACATTACAACTGATGTGCCCAAAAATATGTAATTGAGTTGAGTCACTAGCCACCCGGCAAGTGGGATTCAAAAATCTACTAGCCCACCGCACATTTCAGTCGTCCAGGTTCCTTGCCAATGTCGTTTTTCACCCATATCACCTTTAACCTGGCAGTATAGCTTAAGACTGTGAAGGACCTTAGTACCTTTAATAGCTAAGCGACTGATGTGTATTTGCTGCAAGCTTTAAGTCCATTGTTGTAAAACAAGTTGTATTTGTCTCACCAATCGAGTGACAAACGTTTACAAGAGTTAGGTAAAACAGGTCCGAAATTTGCAGCTTAGTTGTCGAAATGTTTGAATTTTAACAAGGCTTGTAACATTAAGGATACTTTTTAAAAACTAATGCTATAAATCAAGTGGACGTTGCCGAACAACTTTGTCAGCGAAAGAGCATAGAGGAAGCAGCTTTTCGGCAAATTTTCAACGAACGAAGTCCCCATAAAGGTGTCCTTTTTGACGAAATCGACACAAACATGTGCCATTGTGAACAGTGTTAGTATCTATCTGACATGAATTTTTGTATGCCTTGTGACCTATTTGTCAACGTCTGTATTTTGTCGGCGGGAGTGGGGGCTTTGACTAGGCCAATTTGCTCCCCGCCCCCCAGTTATTTCAGCCTTGCTACGGGGCTGAACGATCAGCGTGACTACGTGACAGTTTACGGACCGTCGACATATTCACAAGTCCCCCGCTTAACGTGCACTGGACGTTTAGCTCACACCCCCTCGACCCTCCCCACCACCTCCTTAACGTCCACATAGAATTTCGCACCCCCATGTTTTTTCTAAAGCTGATGAATTTAGTCGCTACGGCTGAATTTATACGCGTGACGAAGGGATGCATTTGTATTGCAACTGGAATCAACACGAGTAAAATGTGTTAGATTCCCCACACTAACGTCCACATCTTGACTGTCCCCTCCCCCTCCCCCCTAAACGTCCAGTGGACGTTAAGCGGGGAACTTGTGAATATGTCGACGGCCCCTTATTATAACGTGATCAAACGAGAAAATATGAAACTAAACACCTTTTTCAAAGGCCAAGAGCTTTAACTTGGGAATCTAACATCAAATTGCCCAAACATCATTAAAGTCTTAATTTCAGCTTTAATCTTTCAAGGCTAATACGGTTGGCACCAATGTACAGCAGAAGAGAACCCCGGGTGAACTCGAACTCGGATAACTCGAACTCCCCCGCTAACTCGAACTAATAAGTCCCATTTCCTTTGCATTTGACCCCACTTTTCAGTCATTTTTATTGGGTTAACTCGAACTCGGATAAGTCGAATTTCCCGCTAACTCGAACTAAATTTCGTTTCCCCTGATCAAAATTTACCCCGGTAACTCGAACTCCGGTTCTTGCAACTCACCACGGAAGCCCATTGAAAAATCCCATTAGCTGACTTCTTGTCGTGTAATCGGTAAACACATTTTAAAAACTAACACTACAGCAATTTGACTTTCAATAGTGCAACGAACAGATCACATGTTTGACAGTCATTTCCCAAGTGAGTGTAACTCAGAGATAGTCATAATTCATAGTACTGTATTATCATAAGATTGCATAATCGTGTTACATTTTTCTAACAAGATAAGTTTAATTTGCACTGTACTGTATACTGAAGTGTTGAAAAATCAGTAAACTTAATCAATGATTAACATGGCAAATTGAATATTCAATCGACCCCGATAACTCGAGCCCCCGCTAAATCGAACTGTTCTTCGTTTCCCTTCAGAGCTCGAGTTATTAACCGGGGTTCTACTGTACTATTTCAGCCAGCCTTTAAGAAGAATCAGTATTCTACTCCAACCACACTCTTTCTACAAGCAGTCATTTTTCTTTCAAGGATAATCGAAGCGAACAAAATGCCTTTCTTTATTCCACGTGTTGCGAGGTTTTTGTGAGTTGAACGGTTCCTAGCCTTACTCTGAGAAGAAAGAGAAACTGCTCAAACTCAAGGGCTAAATTTATATAAAACAATTTACAAACATGACTTGCACTGGAATCTGGGTGAAAACAGTTTTACACAAGCTGTGCTCCTCCTTTTTTGTCAGAAATATTCAGAAGAATAGAAACACAGGAGTCTTGATTTTATTCAAAAAACTTTTTATTTATTTTTACTTGCAATATTTCAACAATCTTTTGGGAATTTTGATAGCACACTTTTATTGACATTAGTAACCTTGATCCTTTGCTCGATATTAAATAGCAGCTAAAAATATGTTATAGCATACAGTTCCCTTTTAATGCAACAAAACATATTTTATGTCACTGTAAACATTCAGTTGACACATCTTTGATTTACATCCAAAAATACGAGGGCAACAGCACCAAGCCAAATAAAGTAACACAAGAACTGCAAAGGCAAAAAATAATCCAACCTATAATTGCAAGGAAACTGATCAGACCAATCTAATTGGAACTGAAAATACATAAATGTCATAAATAACCAAGATCTACAGCACTCACAAAAGTTTTCATATCGTTTTACAAAGTTCTGAAGATTGTTTTCCTTAAATATTTGACCTACTCTTTTAATTTGAAACAACTTGGATTAATAGCAACTCAAATATGGGGCATAACTGGCCATGGGACTTGTAGCAAAATGCACTGATGATTGTCGCCTGTCTGTGCCTGCAGGAACAAAAAAGAACAAAATGTCTTTACTCGTAACATGAAGAACCGTAAAATACATTAGCAGCCTTTTCTTATTGCAAACAACAAATTATAACAATTTTGTGTCCAAAAAGAATGGTGAAGACAAAGTTGTTTTTAAATCCATTTTAGCTGGGTTACGTTAACATTATATCACCTAAGCTTGCAAAACCATTGTGGGCCAGCCTATACGGAGCCAATCAACAGGTTGGACAAAAACTGCAACTTGAGCTTGTGTGTGAGGCAAGTAAATTAACCCACTGGAAGACTTGAAGCATAAGTTGATGGTTTTCCTCATTTTCAGGTTGAATTCTGTTTGACACAGGTTGGCTCACAAATACTCAGCTATAACCAGTGTGTGTGTTACACATGTGAGAAAGGTAGAAATTCAATAACTGCTGCTGAGAAGTTAACATTTAGATATTTGAATATTTACTTTAAGTGTATGGGTGCGTTATAATTGTCATTACTTAAAGCTCAGGTCATCAGTGTGGGAGCTGTTACAACACTGGGAAGCCACAATTCTTAACAGCGTAAACTGACTGCATGGGTGTATGGAATGTTATTTGATTTTTTTCTCACCTTAATATGATACTTCTTTTACACTTAAGGCACTCAATGATGGCAAGAGCGATGTCCATGGTGATGACAGGTGTTATGATAACACCAGTTGCTTGGCTCTGGATTCCCTACAACCAGGCTCTTGCAGCCACTGAGAATGTGCTTTTCAACCTACAAAAAAGCCACGATTACACTGAAGTTAAATGACATGTTGAGGCTTTGTAAAAGACACTTAACTAAGACAAGCCAACCAGCCAAGTACATGTACAGACTGTATATCACTACATCTAAAATTATCAGAACAATCAACATTTTGGATTTTTTGTTTCTTTAACCAAAAAGACAGTCAGAGTAATATGAGTTGTCTGCAGCTGACACTTTCACATTTTTTTCCCCAAAAATGGACCAAGATAGTGATCAGAAAAGCAGTGCTTTCAATAAGCACCGACAGCCGACGAAAAGCGTCAGCTATTTTGCTCAGAAAAGTCGGCTGCTTTTTGCACTAAATTAAAGTAATTAAACGAAGATTGTTTCAAACCCCCAGTTGATACAGTCGGTTACTCTATTCAAACCAGCTGCCTACTTCAAATTTTATTGAAACCCCTGAGAAAAGGCAACATGAACTTGGGAAGGCCGGACCACATTAGTCCTGCAGTATCCTTACTAGGTCGAATCTCTAGCAACATTAAATTCCCAGAATCTTATATTGATAAATTTGGTAAATTCACAACCAAGTTTAGTCAATTATTTACTTTACCACCACTATAAATACTGCTTAACCCTTTAAGGCCCAATACTAACAAGCATCTAAAATTACTTCTCCTTACAACAACGTCACTTGTTCAAACATACAAGGCGTTAGATAAAAGAAAATGAACACTGAAGACAAAAATGACTCGTTTAATCAAATTCTTCTAACAAGTGATAAGAAATATATCCCCAGGGGGGGGGGGTACTCCCTGTAGTGGGCTATACGGGGAGGCTCCGCCCAAAATAATAATAATAATAATAATTAATCTTTAAAGAGGATACTCCCATCACGTTGAGTGGTTTTCAGGGAGGTCCTCTATAACAAAAGAATAAAATAAAACTAAACATTGTAATAGATACAAGCTAAAACTAAAAATATAAAAAGTACAAATATGGTAAAAATAGATCAAAGGTCCTTAAAATATATAATTATACATATTTTGCTAAAACTATTGAATCATATAATTTGATTTGATAAAAAGATGTTCAAGAGCCTTTTAAATGTATTGCATGGCATGGGCCTCCTCAAGTCCTCAAGTCCAAGGGGTGCCTTTTTATTAAGCTCGTAGTAATGTTAAAGGGTGGGGAAAATTGCCATTTTAGTACATGAAAGGGTCACAAAATCAGCTACAAAATGGAAGAAATGGTGGCTAAAGCAAAGTATATCAAAGGGTGCCGCATTTTCGCAGAACTGACTAACTGAATCAGAACGACTGAAAAGCCAGGAAAACGTGGCATTTATGGGAAATTCTATTGTTTTGACTTATCCTTGAGGTATAAGAAAGGGATGCAATTTTGCTCTAGATGTATGAAAGGGGTACCATTTTGGTAAAAATTAGTAAAAGGGTAAGGGTTTGAACCTCCAGGCAGGACCCCCCCATATAAAACTTAATTAAGTAGCCCCCCCCCAACCCCCCTGGGAATATGTTAAGAACAGTGAGGAGAATTAGAGCATGCTGATATTGGGGCTTAAAGGGTTAAATCAATGACCTGTGCATTAATGTCTTCATCTTCAGATTTCTTTATGATTTGATTGCAGATAGGACAAACAGGTACAGCAGCCTGATGGTTATAATGATTTATTCAAATTAGCAACAGAGCGCTATTAATAAACTTTTTGCTGTCTTGTCCAATTTAAGTCGTCAGGTTCTAATGTTTGCTTGTCAAACATTCATTAAAAGCAGCCACGTCAGTGACCTGAGAGGATGAGATGAGGAAGTTTAATTTAAATAGCTTTTTTGGTGTGTTCATAAACAATATATTTGCATGATTTTTAATCAGATTAGTTAGTTAACAATCATGGCAGAAGAAAGGGTTTAACAATCTTGACTAAAGCTCAATTTAAGGTTTAATTATAACACTTCAAAAAGAAATACATCATATGGGAGGATGGTAATAAATGAAAATTTGTAAACTGCTAAATGCATGAAGCCACAGTGATTTAGTGGCTTGGTGTGCAAAACGTTTGATCTGAGAGGCCTTTGTTTAGGCCTTGTCTCTGCAAGTTAGTTCTCTTCAGACAAAAATACCCTTGCTCCACACAATACACAAGGATTTAGAGGAGACACCAACCCCCTCCATCTGGAAATAATAATAAAAACATCTGTTGAATGGTATCCAAGCTGAGTTTTGTTTTATTTTAAAGCTTTTATCAATCTAATCACAACTTTTGTTTTTGTTACTTGATACAGTTGTGTGCTTAGCGATTTGGCCTTTGAGTGGAAGTGAGGTAAGAGTTGACTTTGCTTTCATTGATACAAACCTTCCTGGTTTTCAGATGTAAGTCATGTTGTTCTTATGATAACAAGCTTTTGATCATCATTATTTACATATGAATAGCAAGCAGGTTCATAACTGTATGAAGTCAACTCCAGCCTTGCTTCCACTCAAATGCCAGGCGTGCATTTCTCAAAAGCCCCGAAACTTTTTGGGTCAATTTCGGGTACGATAACTCACCCTGTAGCTTGTAAATAAAGACGTTTCTAAGCATGAAACTCTAAGTTACACATTTCTTATCTTAAAGATATGCTCTGTAGAATGAGTGGTTCATCTTTTATGAAGGGCTTTTCAGGGTTTTTGAGAAAAGCGTCCCTGGACACGAAAGCACACAACTGGAAAATGGACTATTCAATTTTTCAATGCAGAAAATAGCATCCCACAGAATCTACTAGTTAATTTAAGTTTCCAGAAGCAGTCCCTACACCACCCAGGTTATCACACAGAATGGTGACAGGTCAGGCTCTCACTTCAACTGCTATGGCACTCTGTTTTCTGGATCTGCCAACACACATCGACTGTACCCAGGTGTATACATGAGTATCTACCAAATGTTTGGAGATCCTATTAGTTAAACAGACAGAAGGGTGGATGTAACAGCCAGTTATATTGACTGTCTATGGCCCAAATGCCAAACTTATTCATAGGATTGGAGCAAGTGACTGCGCACTGGGATGTGTGGAAGTGAAGGGTCTTGATCACCTCTAGATCTGTATTGATTACAACAATTCTTAATGATAGTTAATTCTCAAATGAAGAGGATATAGTTAGTATCAACACTCACATCAGCTGAACTGAAATGGGAACACCCATGGCTTCCAGGTGCATAATGATCTGGACTATTGGTCAGCAACAACAAAATGATTTAGACATCACAAATTAATAATGAAGTAAGATTTTGTTTTTAATTATAGAACCTATAATATTAATTTTTACTTTGATTGCCAACTAATACAGGCAAAAATAATACCGCATTTTATATGTTCGTTGCAGGGAATCTTGATTGGCAGTGAAAATTTCTTGGTGTGCCCACTGCAAGGACAGCAATTTTTGCTGGCAATTTTGAATGCTGCAACGAGAGATCCAAATGCCCAATACCTGACATCAGATATTGGCATTTTAAATTTGCCAGCAATTCTGCAAAAATTGCAGGCAAATCACTTTGGCCCAGTTTAAACGTTGAATTCACAAGTGCAAAATTTAACACCTATTTGGGACAACTCAAATTATTAAATTCGACATTTGATTTATGCATCAGTCAGTTCCAGCAGTGACCATCCCCCCCCCCCCCCCACCCCAGGCATTAGTGGGGCATTTTTCCTCATTGTCTGTCCCGGGGACCAGGCATTAGTCTACCCTAGCTGGGGCAATTGATGGTCTGGTGATTTTCACGTCACAGCACTGTCACTTCCTTTCAGTGACAAGTTTATTAGGCAAGGAGGATAAATTTGTGATTAACTTTGTCTAAGAAGGACAAAATGAGACGGTAGAGCCACAAAACGAATGGTCATTGGAGCAATACAGAGCAATAAGACTTATTTGAGACCTAGTTTGGCCTGATTTACCGGTAGCTTTGATAAGAACGAAGGTAAGCCCCAAAACTAAGAAATCAACTTATTTTTGACCTGTACCACGGGGCATTTGAACAGCTTGTTTGTCCCCGACGTGGGGCATTTGCCGGTCATTTTCAAAAAATCCTAATGCATGACTGATGCATTAGACGTTTATTTTATATAGTCATATTAAAATTCATGAATGAGTTTCGCAAAGTTTTGTTCTTAGCGAAATCGTTCATCAAATTTCAGATTTTTTCGGTTATTTTTTGTTATGTTCTGTTTTCAGAATAGCTATCCACAAGAAATAACAAGCAAAAATAATTTTACATTCAAAAAAAAAAGTAATGGTTCTTGTCCACAGAGCATTTATAGTTTGCACGGCCTAGATCTCTTTTTAAGGTGGCTCCATACAGTTTTTCAGCGCGCGAGGAATGGGAACTAAATTGGCACAAGCGCGCGCGTGAGGAGCGTGACAGTCCAAGTCAGATGACATGTGCCAATCAACCTCCCAGGCAAACTTTTCCAAAGTCTGATTGAGGCATCTTTATGGCTTACCTTTTCAAAACCTGCCGAGCACATAGCATTGAAATTATGAAAAGCCTTTAGTTTAATCGCTTTTGTAGCTGACAGTTGCAGTCCTACGATTGTTCTACGATTGAAGGACTGGATTGATTGCGATCTTTAAGTTCAAGCAACACAGAGAGGACTGAAAACGTTGCACGAATTATTACGCGCCTTCAAGAATTATGCGTGAAGAACTTCTTTCCGTTCTCAACTTGAAATATCAGTGCTGTCCAGGTCAGCTGTCGAGAATCTCTGGGATGAGAAGATTACGTTTGTTTGGATCGAGCCTAACTGTAAGTAATTTTTTCGAAATGTGCTTTAGTTTTTGCCTTTCTAACAAGCCGTCTATTTTTTGTCGAGTAAGTTGTCTCTACGGGCGTTCTCATACGGTTTCAGCAAAATACAGCTGACTTGTGAATTTTATTGAGCGATGAATAGATTACACACTTGTAATGAGGTAACAGTTGTCATTGAATTTTGATAGAAGTTGAAACTCAAAAGGACACTTATATTTCAGTGTCTATTTATCAGTCACCAGTAGCTTTTGATCTAAGTTTCACTTGTGTTGACAATGTGCGACTTCAAAAACTTCGGTGGTCTAAAATAAAACCGAAATTGAAAAAAGTTCAATTGTACCTAAGCTCAAATACAAATTTTATTTTTGCGAAAAATTATGCCCAGAATGACCGCATTCAGTGAACGAATAAAGGATGAGTAGCGAGTTGACGGCCGGTTCTAAAACAGTCGACGTTTCGCAGGCGTTCTGTTGACTTGTTGAACCTTGCAGAAAAATAATGTAGTCTTTTTCAAAACGTATAATTTCTTGTGGACATTTTTGTTCCCTTTCTCCAACGTCTGCCTTTAAATATAAATTGAAAGCTTATTTATATACTTTTTGCTATTTCATGCAGTTATCAAACACGCAAGTAGCCGCTAAGAAACAACGCGGGTCTCGGCAGACAAAATATTGAGCTTACAACATAAAAAGAACGAGCTTCCCTGCTTTTCTCGGGTAGCATACTAAAAGATGTTCTAAGAGTAAACATGCCCGCTTTAGTTTTTTTCTTGAAGAACGGTTGTAATCAGTTAATGGTAAAAATGAAATTGAAAGTGGTTTAATGATTCCGCGTTCTGGAAACTTTAAAGGAAATCTTTTGCTGCTGGCAATAAAGTGGCGGCTTCGTTCGAGTTTTTATATCGCGAATCGGTATAAATTTGCTTCTTTTTTGTTTGTTTGTTCGTTTCTTTCTTTATTTTTGCGAATTTTTTGGTCACATGGATCCTTTACAGTAAAGGAAAGCAGTTGTCCAGAAAAATGTTGTTCTTTGGAAAGAAAAGCTGTAGAAAAGCTTTTCTACCGCTTACCCGCGTGCTGTCCACGCTCGTCCACGCAAAAGGAATCATGAGCATGCGCAACCCCGTAACTTGAAGAATTTTTATTTTGGTAACGTGAAGAAACAAGGTGGGTTTTGAGGCATTTTCAAACGCTAATTGCGCGTGTTCCACTCGGTGAAATTTTTTTAAAATTGGAACATTTGTAGGATTTTTGTGTTTTTCAGTCATACTAAAGTAAGAATAATTTTTGTACATGCACTTCTGTATTAATCGTCGAAAACGGAAATTTACTATTCTGACAAAACGTATGTACAAAATTTCTCACAGCTTTGCCAGCTGAGACTTCTCAAACGACAACATCTTTACAACAAAAATAGCCAAAATTCACCATGTAAAAACCAAGAAATGACGTGAAGAAACTGGATAAGCTTCAAAAATGAGCCAAACAACTATATCAGTGGTTGCCATGGAAACGGACCAGGCCCAGAAATTGTGACTTTTTTGAAAAGTATAAAGGCTAGGCTAGTTGCTTTTGTAGCTTTGCCCTAGTGAAATGTAAATCAATGTCCTGAAAATCATCAAAAAAGTTATGTATATTTGTCTGTTGAAACTGATGAGAAACTGTATGGAGCCACCTTAACTCAAATGCAAGAATATTCAATGCGTGACTGGTCACGGTTTAATAGATGAGTCGGCATGCTTATCGGTTCTAAGCCAATCACTAACGCTGTTGTATTCAGAAATACATTATACAGTACGTTATTTGTTTTGCGGGATAGTTTAGGCCTTTTATTGTAATTATGACAAAATTATGACCAAAAGTCTTTTAACTTTGAACTTTGGCCTCTAGAGCAGCAGCACTGAAAGCTAATCGAAGTTACGCAGATTTGAAAAGACAAGGACCCACTGGGTTCCTTGAATCAACCAGCAGCTACTGAAATGGCAATCCAATTTAGGTTTTGTCACAAAAAGCTGAAAGACTTATCACTGAACAAATTTACTTACCAGAAAACCCGTCTGCAGTCTGAGCAGTGGAATGGTGCGAAGTCAACTCTTCTACAACCCGCCAAACTGCAGTGGGTTCCACGGAAACGTAAATCTGCTTTGTCTGACATTACCATTTATCGCGCTTTACTCCAAATTTTCTGTTCCGCTGTCTTCATCAGCTGTTTAAATAACCTTTGCTGACTCATGATGAAGTCTTTTTGCATTGTCATGCATAGCCTACGTAGCAAGCGTTTCCGTTGGCTTTTAAGAACGTTTGAAGCACTTTTACCTTCTCAAACGTGCCAAACCAAACGCTTGATGCTACACTACACGTTCCCAGCTACACGCGGCCTTTTTTAAATGTCACGTGCGATTACCACATGCGATCACGTACGATCCCACCGCTTACCAAACAGATCGTAGGCTCTGGATGCAAGGAAGGAACGGTCGGAGCCAACGTACCTTGGATGATTTAGCCCCCCCTTTTTTTTGGGGGGGGGGGGGGTGGAGTAGGGTGTAGGAGTCATTCTTGTGAAAAGTCCTACCCCCGCCCCCGGCGGATCGTTCCCCGGGAATTAGCAGACTTCGCAAAGTTCTCTTCTGACGGGTGGGTCCGGGGGCTTTACCTCTGGCCAGAGGGTTTCCTAGATCAGGGAACAAAATGCTTGTGGGAGATCTCTTTTTTTTTTCACCCCTTTGTACATGAACTGATGGAGCGCTTCAGTTGAACCTTATTCTAAAACAATTAAACAAATCAGGGCGGTTACTTTAGAAGCATTGTAATAAATATTCTTTTCCCATCATTTCTTCGCGTGGAAAATGCTTCCGTCACGACTGATGGCAAGTCATAACCTATAATCCATCCATTACAATCCTTAAGAGATGAGCATTCCCAAACACACTACACTTTAGGCTAGAATTGAACTTCCTCCACTGAAGCCCCGTTTACCTTGCTAAACAATATCATTTGATTCATCTGCAGCCTGCCAGTGGTAACCGCAGAGTCCACTGGGAAACTTTTTTAAAATAACAACTAATGAACAGCACACAGCAACGTATTTTGATCACACAGACTTCATCAGGCAGTCTAACAAGATAATGAAAGGGAGCAAGTTTTATACCTACGTTGTTAGAGTATAAATCACGTCCCAGTAAGTCTCCCAGGCTTCCATATGAAAGGGGCGGGGATGACCATCTCTTTAGGGTTGCAATGGATGGATTGTAGTTCATGACTTGGAATCTTCGTGACGGAAGCATGAAGATAAGTTTAGGTTCCACGTGAAGAAATGATGGGAAAAGAATATTTATTACAATGCTTCTGAAGTAACCGCTCTGATTTGTTTATTAGGCAGCGGACGTGCAATAACGCACGTCACGGCGACTCATAAAATGCAACTTGCATTCCTGGTTTGTCGTACGTCGGTTCACTGAGTCTTCGCGCGGCATCTGAACAATCGGCCTTGTTTGTTTTTTTTTTTTGGGGGGGGGTCATTTTCAGATATAAAAGGGGGGTCATTTAACCACAGGCAGGCAATCCGGATTGTTTCCGCCCCCAACAAAAGTAGAAAAAAAAGAGATTTTGCAGCGAACTTGAAAATTCGCGGCGGCTTTTGAGTACGTTAGAACCAAGCGATTGCTATGAATTTTGGCACAGAACTTTGAAATTATCTACCTTTCATTTGCCCGAGGCTGGATGGCAAGCGAGGCGAGGAAGTGGGAGAAATTGGACAAAATTCGCGAGGCTGTCGGTCTCGGCGGGCCATTGAAATTGCTAGACTTGTCTCTTTCTTCTACTTTTGTTGGGGGCGGCGACGGCTAGTCAATACCCCCATTATCGACCCATTAAGTCAAAAAAGAGCACACATACGATGCAAAGTAAGTGAACTTTATTTATCTGGCTTACAGTAGATCCCAACTCGGAATAAAAAGATGCAATATTAGAACCAAGCGATTGCAATACATAAAAAGCTTTTCAACCACAATTTCTATTAAACGAAAACTTTACTTACCTTAATGATATCGCCAAAGACACCAAATTCTTCTTTTAACATCTCCCCGCACTAAATCGGCATTAAGAACAAAACATTCCACAATTTATTGTCCAGTTTCCAACACAATTAACACGTCAATTAACACAAATTTTCCACAACCCAGATCTGCGATCCGTGGAGCTGGCCGAAATGATCGCAGCTCTGGGGACGAGAGTGGAGGAGAGCAGTGACGTAATGAACATGCGCAGTGCGTTTTCAGCTCTGTCGGATGGAACAACGAATTTTTGGAACAACCTTTGGAACAACCAACAACCCCTTGCAACAACCTCGTCCGTCGATCGTCCCCAGGGTCTTCTCGGCTTTCAGTATGGCGGCGGCTCGGGAGAAGACCGTTGAGGATGCAGGGCGTAACATGTCGATCAAAATCGGTCATCGAAAACGTGGTGGATAAGTCGAAAGTACTTGAAATTTGTCGATAATCGTCAATCGACGAGTTTAATTTGTCGATAAGAGTCGATAATCACAAGATTTTCAGCTGAGTATCGATTTTTGTGGACAAATATGGAGACCAATTTTCACTCGATCGGCTACGAAATTAACCAAAGCAATAACAGCTCGATTGACTTCTTATTAATAGAAGCGTAAACAGCTCCAAAAGTAAATCTGTATGGAGATAAAGTTAAACAAAAAATTGAGCAATTAAGTGGTTTGTTATTCAATGTAGAATCGAATGTTCACCTTGAGAAATGATTAACGGTGGTTCGTTTAGCTGAGCTTATCCATCGTGCCCTCATCCTCGGAGACCCAGGGGCAGATAGTGGGGCGAGGGAAAGTTGGAACGGGCAAAAAACAAAAGTGTGTGAAGAAAAGTCAAGGCCTTGACTTTTCTTCGCCCACCTGTTTTATTACTACTATTATTTTTTTTGCCCTTTCCGACTTTCCCTAGCCCCAATATCTGCCCCTGGGTCTCCGAGGATATCGCGCTTTAATCTGGTTTTCTGTTCCACTGTTGTCATCAGCTGTGTAAATAACCTTTGCTGACTCATGATGAAGTTTGTTTTTTTTTTTTGCCTTGTCATGTAAAGCCTGCGTAGGAAGCGTTTGCTGTGGTTTGTAATCACATTTTTAAACCATTCTGACTTTGCGAACTACCCTGGGTTCCAGAAGCTTTTCTTGCGAGGTTTTCGGTTGTAGCTTATGTTCCTTATTTTGATCCGCGCGCAGAACGTGCAACGTGCAGGTTGCATTGGCTTTTCGGTACGTTCGAAAATACCCTGGGTACCAGAGGTTTTTTTCTTCGCGGCAAGCCGCTCGTGGCGTCGGCGTCCAGCCGATTTCGCCAGTGTCCTAGTGGATTTGAACCCCCTCAGAATTGGACCCCCCGGTCCAAATCCGCTAGTGAAAATGGACCCCCCGGTCCAAATCCGCTAGCGAATATGGACCCCCGTGGGTCCACTTTCGCTAGCGGATTTGTACCCCCTTCGCGGATTTGGACCCCCCTGTAAAAACTTACGCTACCAAATAACTTCAAAACAAAATCTGGCTATTTGTATATAAACCAACGAAACGACTCTTTCGCTCTTCAGCCTTGCCAGCAAACTATTTCTCTTGGGTGTTAGAACGGGCGGTAATTGTAAGCAAAAGATTTTTGTCCTATACGTAGAAACGTAAAAGCTAATTTATTGAAAAGCTGCCGCGCTTGAAACCAAAAATAGAGATGTATATTCCTCGTTCTAAAAGCGTTCCGGGAGACTGAAGACCTTCTCTGCCCGAAAGGGGTACCTTTTTCAAGCTCGCAATATATTAGTAGGGAAAAAGGCCATTTTAGTATACGAAGGGATCAAATCAGCTGCAAAGTGGAAGAAATGGTGGCTAAAGCGAACTATATCAAAGGGTTCCACATTTTGCCAGAAATGACTAGGCAACTGAATCAGAACGATTGAAAACCCGGGAAAAACGTGGCAATTATAGGAAATTCTATTGTTTTGGCTTATCCTTGAGGTATAAGAAATGGGTGCAATTTTACTCCAGGTATATGAAAGGGGTACCATTTTGGTACAAATTACTATATTAAAGGCTAAGGGTTTGAACCTCCAGGCGGAGCCTCCCCATATTAAACTTTATTGGGTAGCCCCGCTGGGGCAAATATTTGCGGTTTTTTGTCAACATTTTCTTGTTTCTCGTTTCCCGCTCTCCCACAAATTTATCTTGTTCCCTCCCCCAAACCCAATCCGGGACCGTCCGCTATGGTTACGTCCGCTCTCATTCTAAATTTTGTTTGGTTCCTTTTCTGGACACTTCTGCTTCAGTGTAACATTTTAAACATTTTAATACTGAAAAGACGTGTTCAATTTGATGTAAGGACGTTCGCGCTAATTGTTTTTGAGCATCCTTAAAGCGCACGCAATTCAAGTCGCCATGTCATGGCACGTCATGCATTGAGCGCGCGCGCTGTTGAAGAATGCACAGATATGTTGCGCTAGTGGGCATTTTAATATCTATGCACGGATTTAACTCTCTTAAGTGTTCGATGACCCCAGATTTTCTTTTGATAGATCACTTTCTTTATTGGTTAGCTACGTTCTCTGAAAAATCGAAGAAAATCTGTGTTGTGGTAGTTTATTTTTTCAACTTTTCTGCCCACGCATCATCGAATTCTGCTATTATTTTAGCTGCACGGTGTTGGCGAAATGTCATTTCAAAGGTTGAGTTTAACTGAAAGGATGACACGGGTTCAAATTTTTGTCTTCACAGACACACTTAAATGAAATTTAACTGAGAAAGTGGGTCTTCAGCGAATCATTCTTAATATTTTCTCAACTAACAACCACTGAGGCCATATCGAGTTACGAGGGCCGACTTTTCAAAATTAAGGTAGTTTTCCACGCACTTTATTTCGAAAACGAGGTCGGTGACCCCCCATTTTGCATTTCCAACACAGGCAACTCGTCATCTGACTGTAGCAAAAGCATGAAAAAAATCTGTGTTGTAGCAGAAACCTATCACCCCGTGATATGCTCCTGGTTGTAGAAGATTTTCGCGCGAACGTCCTTAATACTGAAAAGACGTTTTCATTTTTTTTTGTTTTTTTGTTTTTGTTTTTGTTTTTGCTCTTCTTTGGTAGCGCGTTTGACGGGAAAATTGGTTGTATAACCTTATTGGATTTTAATCCTATTGTAGCGTCATGGGCGCGTCCAACCAGTGTAAAATTGGCGACCCACTGCGAGCTTGTTTTCACTTACGTTACACACGCAAGGTCACTTGGGACAAACATTGTGCAATGCGCTGTTGAACACCGATCGCCGGAGGTTTTGAAATACTCGATCAGGTTGTAGCGTGCATTGCAGTTGGCTCCGTTTGTTACTCACGACATCATGGCAAAAATACAAGGTAAGCTTTGCTCTCCGTTAGAAGATGAACCCACTTTTGGTGTGTTATGGTTTTTCAGGTTGTATTTCGAACTCTGCCTCTTTACCTGTGCGAATTAATTTCGAAGCCAGCTGTTTTCTCTTGCAGCTTTCGTGGAGTTTATACTGGTGTACAGCTGAGCTTATGGTCTTATTTTTCGTTTAACTAAATGCTTAAGATCGTAAAATTATTCTCTTTGCTTTGCGTTCTTAGCTGGTCCTGTTGTTGAGATGAAAGGAGATGAAATGACAAGGTATGAAGGTGTAAAGTCCACAGGCGAAAGATCTGTAACGCCGGCTGATGTACATGTAGTGACTGCAGTCTTGTATTTGAATATTTCGTACATGAACCGTACAAGTACAATAATCTTAGCTAAAGAGAAACAGTGCTGTGTTTTTTAATCGGTCTAGCTTCAACAATATTACGTTTTCGAAACCTGCAATATGTTTCTTCGAGGAAGTGAAATAATTGACGTTGACCCGATCGGAAATTTCTTGTTTGTTTAACGAATGTAAAGGGCAGCTCATTATTTATTCGCGTGCCAGAAAAGTTATGTGCTCGGGACGAACAGTCGGACAAGGGAGTGGTTTGAATAATATTTCGCAATTTAGTTCATGATAACCCAAACTACACGCACTTTCCTAGGATCACGAGGAAGTATTTGATGAACACGCACTTTCGTACGATTGCGAGAAAGTATTTATTTGGAGAACACGGAAAAAATTAAGACAGACTTCCGGGTAAACTTACCAAATCATTAACTGAAGTTAATTTGAGAATCAATTTGTATTATTGCGTAACTTTACTATGGTAATTTCAGTATAATCGAAACCGAGAAAAAAATTGGTGATCTGTATCGGTACACTAAGATAAAGTCAGTAGGCCTCTGTTTACTTGTCGACAAATATCAGGCTAGATTTAAAACAGTCTTTCACTGTACGAAATTGGAAGCATACCAAAGACACCAAATTAGAATTTACATGGGCTTGTCTCAGTTCTACCAAATCCAGCTGCGATCCTGGATTGGACAGGCAAGGATGCAGTGATAACATGACTCATGACAATGACAATGCCTTTAGTTAGTTGTGATCAGCACAGATCATCCTGGGTGTGCTGTTTTAAGGTCCAAACTAAAAAATTCTTTCAAACTCCCTTGAGTGTTTGCATCAGGGCATGTAAGCTCAAAGCAACCATTTTCAATTGTAAAGTATTTTAAGTTTGAGGTAATATTGCATAACATATTGTACCAGTGTTTACATAACCTCATCTAAAATGGCTGCACAACCAACCAAATTGCATATAACAAGAGAGAAAGAGAGAGGAACAATATTTTAACTCTTGACTTTTGGCATGTGCACAAAAGTTATTAGGTTATGACCTGAGAGTGGAATTATGTGCCTGTTGGTCATGAGATTTCCTGTTTATGAAAACCTTTGAAGTTAAATAGCCATTGAAGTAACCACAAGTTTGGTTGTGGCCTTCACAATTAATAATTAAATTTTAATTATTAATTGTGAAGGCCACAACCTCACTTTTAGCATTGATTAAATACATGTCCCTTTTGGAAGTCAGATAATCTTAAAAAAAAAGGCCCCTCCCCCAGACTCCCCATTCCTCCCCTCCCATTCCAACAAGCCTGGAGTCATATTCAGTTACTGATAGAAATTCCTCTTAATTACTCAGTAATGCATAATACTTACAAACCCAAACCAAAACAGAAAGAAAGTTAAATTGAGTCCCCTGCCTATAAGATATGTCACTATTACATGCACCCTATTCCATTCCCTATCCCACCTCTCTATAATAAGCCCCAGGCTCTCTAATAAGCCGCTTTTGCTGAGACTGCTTTAAATTAAATTAAGCTACCTAGGGGCTTAAAAGAGCTTTTATTGTAATTATGTTCTAGATTCTCTTAGTGACCATATTTAGCTGAGTTTCTATCCTTCTATTAGGATAATATGGGAATTAATCAAGGAAAAACTCCTGTTTCCATATGTGGACATGGATGTGAAGTCATTTGACCTTTCCATCGAGAACAGAGATCAAACGGATGACAAAGGTTAGCTCACCACACTCTGACATGGTACCCATCCATTGAGTGACCCTGTAACTTGGACAATCACTCTCAATAGATCTCTGCATATCGTCCTTCGAGGACACCTACGTGCGTAAGATGTCTCAAATAATGTTTTTATCTTCTCTTGACTTGCTTTAGTTACCACTGAAGCAGCAGAGGCAGTGAGGAAGTACCACGTTGGCATCAAATGTGCAACGATTACACCAGATGAAAAAAGAGTTGAAGGTTAGTTATTAGTAGTGGAACTTACTAAGGGGGGCTGGGAGGCCATCTCCTTTTTTCGTCAAAGATACCTGTAGTAGGGCCTATAGTGGACCAAAATGTTTTGGAAATTTATTCTGCAGTGTTCAACCTAGAAATTAGTCAAAGTGGGTCATATGTCCCACATGTCATTTTAAATTGGGTCATTTAAAAATGGTCTGGGTCATGACCAGTTGTGGTAGTTGCTGAAGCTGTTGGCTCACGAAGTTGACTTGTAGTGATACTTATCAAACCCTCTTCCAATCTTTCACCATCCTTCTCTGTTCCTTCTTCATCATTCTCAGGAGCTTCAACGGCCATTCTTTTTTCGAAAAAAAATATTATCAGTGTTCCAGATTACTTTTAAAGGCAGAGGGTCAATAAGGAATTTTGAGGGGTCAGTAGATGTGGATCTCTTCAAATCTCCCCAAGTTGACCATTTATTTTGTCGGGTGATGTTGCCACTGAGCTTTGTCGGGTTTTTGACCTGAGACCTTTTCTTATCTCAAACACTGATATTATTCTAGCCTTTGTTGTCGTTTCATGTTAGTTTTACAAAGAAGAACAACCGAGCCGTGAAAAACGTCGGCCCAAGCAACACTTGCAAAATGTCAAAATGCGGGCTCTAGTCTCTCTCGGAATTGCGTGGAATCCTGACACAAATAGTACTCATAAGCACACGTTTTTACTTTTATTTGTTGCCGAGTGCCCACTACTTTGTAAGTACTTCTATGTGAGGTAACTTGTTTTCTTTCTTTGTGTGTGTCAGTATGACACCACGATAATTTCACTTTGCATCAAGACATAATTTACCACGCCAGTTACGCAAAGACGCAGCCTAGATTGAACACCGATTCTGACCGGCAATTTTTCACCTCCACCCCTCCCCGACACCCTGCTTTTATTCCTCTCTTTATAGAATTCAAGGCAAAAGGATCATAGCTTAGAGATGTGCAAACTGCCCAATCCAGTGCTTTATCACGACAAACTAAATTCAATTTTGAGACACGACAACAGCTTAAGTTGGGAGAAAATGTATTTACCAAGCTATCATTAAGGCTGTGAAGTAACGTAACCACTTGTTGTGCCTACACGTGTAACTTCTGTGGCTGAATACACTAGATAGAACTTACAGTGTTGTAAGTGATCTCAGGAGCCAACATGAAGTGTGCAGTTCCAGAAGATGTCCATGGATCTCCATATCACCCGACGGATTATCACCAAAAATTCGAGGGGTTTCAACCCCCCCCCCCCCCCAAAAAAAAACATCTGTGGGGGACGTATGGATATTTTTTGGAACTATACAATATATTTTCTCCTGACACTGCCATTACAAAGCTGTAGTATACATACCAGCTCTTATCAGCTCTAAAATAACTTACCTTGCTGACTACAATTCGACTGATCAAGTATTAAATTCTTAATGTGCTATTGGGCGATTCCAGAAAATATCCATACCACATATACCACAGAGGGATTCCATATTTTAACCCCCCCGCCTTCGGAATTTCCAAAATGCGTTATCCCCCCATGCCTTTGGATTTCCATAATCGTAAACCCCCCTCCCGTTCAGATTTCCCATTTTTTGTCAAACCCTTCGGAATTACCAGCAGGGTTTGCTAATATGCCCAATTTGGCTTATTTTACGGAAAATTATTTCAAATGGCTCTACTTCTCTTCAGTACAGCTGGTTATAGAGGGAGTCATTTTGACTCCGGAAATTCTGGAATGAAATTTAAAAAAATTAAAAGTTTTCTCCTTGCCGCTGTTCAACAGATGCAACCAACGTCAAGGCTGCTGGCTAAGAAAAAGTAAAGGGAGCCCTTTGGGCTCCGAAGCTTAAAATTAAGGAGCCCGAGCTTTACAGTTGGGAGCCCAGCCAATGACGTCTCCTACCAATATTAAATATTTTGCTACATTTCAGTGAAAAGGCCTTAAAATTCTGTTAGAAAGAAGTATGATCAGTGAATCACATCTAGTAAAGATTATTGAGATCCCACTGTACATATTTCATAGAAACAAGTGTTGGAAACAAGGTACATGTATCACAATCTATTTTGTGATATTTGGGATGAGAATGTTAGGTAAACGGCATGGAAATTGAAGCGATTACTTTTGGAAAATGTTAGGTGCCCACACGGGCTCCCAGTACAGAAATTTGGTCGCCCGCACTCGTAACTTAGGCGCCCCAGGCTGCTGGGCTACTGTTGGGCAGCAGCCTTGAACGTTAACTTAACATTAACATTGACCCAAACTGGTACAGAACATTAAAATAAGAATATTGTGTGATGTATGTGTGTACACTCGGAAGATATAATGCAGGTATCAGCAGCCAGCCCGGGGAGTAGACCCCCGGGCAACCCAAGGGGAACCCGCGGGCTTGGTAGAGGATTTGTAGCAAAAATGTTCCCCGGAGACAGGGGCATTAGTGCACTTTCGCATTTTTTGGCAAACCTCCCCAGGGAGCTACGCACGGGATTTGCTAATGGTCTGCTGTCACAAAGTTCAGCAGTAATTTTAATGTCCCGTGTCG
The DNA here is from genome assembly GCA_964030785.1 of Siderastrea siderea. Lineage (NCBI taxonomy): Eukaryota > Metazoa > Cnidaria > Anthozoa > Scleractinia > Rhizangiidae > Siderastrea > Siderastrea siderea. The sequence goes on along the minus strand of OZ034969.1, from coordinate 50,691,347 downwards.
TGGCAAAACTCCCCGGGGATCTGCATATGGGATTTGCACATCGTCTGCTGTCGCAATGCATCTTTCGAAGTCTTTGCTTTCTGAGGCAGGCATTTATTATCATTCAAATTTGCAAGTATAATCGAGCCATCCCCCACTGAATAAAATATCTCAATGGGATTAATCAAGGAAGGATTCAGGTAAGCAAAAAATTGTGATACCTCTTGCTTAGAACTCTTTGTAATTTGCTGGGTTTCATTTTAACATTTTCAAGTACTTTAAATTAATTTCACATACATGAATGTTGTGTTCATTAGCGAAATCTTGTGTGCCCCGTTTGACACGTTTTTAGTGGCGGAAATCCCTTAATTCCGTACTCCAGAAAAAAACCCTGTGTTTACATTGCAATGTTGAATAAACTGCTGGTTAAACTTTATTTTGAGGTTGTTACTGACTTCCCGAGTACCGTGTTTTCTTCTCAGAGGATGCTCGAGGGAAAATATTAAAACTTTGGGAGACCTTCTCTGCTCGTAGTTGGAACACGGCATTGCCCCGTTTAGCCCCGGGGCTGGGAATATTTGTTACAAGATTTTAGCCCTAACCCAGGGGCTTCAACAAGCATTTGTTAGGCAGTCTTTGCAAATGTCCCGGGGTGCCCAGGGGTCGCCCGCCCCCCCCGGGATGGCTGCTGATACTCGCATACCGATCGAGTGTATTTTCGTTTCCACCATCTTGAATTTGAGCCATCGGGGTCAGCAGTTGTTCCCAATCCCACAAGTTTCAAAAATGGTGTCCTCGGTCAAAAAGACCATATTTCACACTGAATGGACCAAATATGTGTCAAAATGTGTGTCCACGAATGGTCTTGTAGCCCTTTCGAACATACATAATTTTAAACCCAGGTCAAACACTGCAAGGAAATATTGAAGTCCTACAAAATTATTTGTCCTACAAAATTGTTTATCTTCAAAGATATACAAAATGTGTAGCATTTCTGGAATTAAACGGCATCAAAAAAAAGTTGTCCAGTCTTTGTCAGATTCTTGCTAGGAATTTTTTGTTACTTAATGGGCCATTTCCCGAATTCACACGAAGTGCAAAATCCAAGCAGGCGTCCTTAGAAACAAGGGACTGGTACGAGTTTTCCCCATTCATGCGACGGTATTACAAGAAATGTACAAGTGGTATATATTTTATTAATCTGATAAGAAATTCATCAACATTAAGGCCTCTGTAGCCTGCGAATACAGCCGCCTCTCATTCACGTCCCGAAGAGCGAAACGGGAAGAGAGACGTCTGCAATTCACCGCCAAAAATTCCATACTGATGACGTAAATCTGTCCAGAATCCGGACAGGAACGCTGATTGGACGAGCGGACATTTTTGCATAATTAGCTCTATAATTATTCAGTGTTGTGATGTGAGAAATTCAGAACCAATATGGCCGCTAATAGTGAGAATTCGTCTAGTCCTTCCTTGGAAAGTTTTCGCCTCTGCGTACAATCTATCTGTCCAAAGTTCAATGTTTCATCGTTAAAAGAAAGTCAGTTTCAGGCTCTTTATAGTTTTATCTGCGGTGAAGACGTTTTTGTTAATCTGCCGACTGGATCAGGCAAGTCGCTAATATTTCAACTCGCGCCACTCGTACACACGTGGATGCATTATCGACGGGAGATTTACGTCATCAGTATGGAATTTTTGGCGGCGAATCGCAGACGTCTCTCTTCCCGTTTCGCTCTTCGTTGCGGGACGTGAATGAGAGGCGGCTGTATTCGCAGGCTAAGGCCTCTGGAGCTTGATGTACAACCCGTTTTGTCGGTTTTCTTCTGCAAATGAACACGAACACGTCTGATCGATCGATGCTTGTGTTGTATCCTGCTTCCTTGGTAGTCAGCAGTGTCGTCAGTTCATGCTTTATTTGCGAACTGATTTTAAAAGTCCATAATGTAAGCGGTGGAATACACTTTTGTCTGTCTCCTGTGGAAATCCCAGATCTAAAACCCCCCATGCCTTCGGAATTCCAATCATAAGTATCCCCCCCATGCCTTCCGATTTCCAGTTCAAAGAACCCCCCCTTGCCCTTGGAATTCTGAAAAGCCGTCCATGGTATGGTATGGATATTTTCTCAAATCACCCATTTTCTTGAACAAGGGCTCAAAAAATATTATCTTTTCATGTGAACTGAGGCATGGCTTGACAAAGTTATCAATTTTCTATTGTGATCTTCAGAGTTCAAATTGAAGAAAATGTGGAAATCCCCTAACGGAACAATCCGTAACATCCTTGGAGGAACAGTTTTCAGAGAAGCAATAATCTGTAAGAACATTCCACGACTGGTACCAGGCTGGTCGAAGCCGATCATCATTGGTCGTCACGCTCATGCCGATCAGGTAAATTTCATGCTGTCTCTTGTTACTAAAAGTAGATAAAGTCACACAATAGCTACACAGGAGGTCCGCATGACCAGAGTTTACCCAGTTTGTAAGCGTGAAGCAAATAAGAGTATAGTTCACTTCCCCTTTGGATGGGATGCTAGTCCACTGCAGGGTTACCTCCAACATTCTGTTTAATATGCATCTGGGTGTGGATAGCCAATTTGGAGCAAAGTGTCTATTCTAAGGAAACAACACAACTGCATAAATGAAGACAATGCCTTGAAACACCAGCCTTCCTGGATCTGATGTCGAAGAAGGTAACTACCACACCACCCCGCCCACTTTTATTAGACCTAAGTGGCTATTCCCTGACTATAACCCATTACTACTGACCAGACATCATAAAAAAGACAGTGAGTCTGTTAATTGCCAGGGCATTTAATGAACCTTAAGATCCCCAAGAGGATCCTTGTGTTGGTCTTTAAAGACCTTCAAGAATCTTGCAAAGATTCTCAACAGGAAGAGAGAGTGAAAACAAAATTAACATTAATATCTACATCAGCAGGACTGAAAATCCAATTACAACAACAAAATACTCAGCTGATGGGATAAAACCCAGTGAGGACCTGGGGCTTAAATGAACTTATCTAATGGATTAGGCTTATAATGTAATGAATGGTCATTGAACAGCCAGGGTGGGGGTGGGGGGAGTGAGGTACTTCCACATGTAAGCTGTGTGGTTATGTGCATGTACTGCTGTGAAGGGCATGGTCTTTACGCAGTTTGGTCTGGATTAGGGTATAGAAATTAAAAGAGTTTTGTTCTAGAATAGGGGAAACTGATTAGTGATATGAATAATTTACCAGTAGTCTGGAATAGGTATTGACACTCAGCCAGTGTGGGTTAGGGTAGGGATTTCTTTCAAAATTAACCGACACATGTTACTGCTTAACGGCATTATTTCTCACTGAAGAAGAGACAGCAGTCTCAAAACGTCTGAGGATTTTCCCCCATTTTCTACTTCAAGCGCAGAGACACTAATTTAAATTTACATCAAGAATATCTCAATTTCTCGATTTACATGCGCTACACAGTTTTAATGCAATTTTTAGGGATTTCTAGTTTCTAGTTAAGAGTGTGGTCACAAAAGGAAGGAGTACATTGTCTGGTATAGCATGAAGGTTTTAGAGTCCCAGTGGCACACCCCTTCCAAAACTTCAGAGTACTCCCCACCTTCTGATTTAACCCTTTCACTCCCAAGAGTGCCTAAAATTAAGATTCAATACAAATCTCAAATTTTATTTTGCAAAAAAGCTTAAAGGGACACTGTCACCAATATCTAGATAACTTTGAAAAGCAAAGAGACATATTCTTATCAGCGGAAATCCAAAAATACTGGTTGAATTTCGTTTTAAATTACTCTACCAGTTCTCTGAGGCTATAATTGAGTGTGTTTTGTCGCGGATCGCTAGGATGGATATGGTTACAACTTGAAAACATCAGGCTGATGTTTTCAAGTTTTTCCTTTGTTTCATGGAAAAATCACCAGTAACTGACTATGGTTTGTTCTTCCTTTGAGAAAATCATTTGATTTCCTTTTTTTGACGTTCTAGGAACATTCTGTGTACGTGAAAAAAGCATTTAATTTAAATTTCAGCACATATTTCACCCCAAAACGTAAAAATCCCCGTGACAGTGTCCCTTTAAATATAAATAGTACCATGTGAAAGTACTGCTGACGAGGTTTCATTTGAATGGTCACATCATAGGATTTCATTCACAGACTCGTAAGTTAGAATTACCCTAATGTCTCCATAACTGACTCTGGAAGTGAAAGGATTAAGACTTAATATGTTGTACTGCTTACTATAAAGAAAGTATTTACCAAATTTTTTCATATAATATGTTCTCCTTTGAAAGCTATTTGCAGTTAACTGTTAGTATCAGGTTAGAATTTTCAGCTAAGTTTTTTTAAAGCGAGACACAGCCTGCCTAACTGTTCCTGCTTGCCTTATCTTGACAGTACAAGGCAACAGACTTTGTTGTTCCTGGTCCTGGTGAGGTTGAGATGGTTTACACACCAGCTGATGGCAGTGAACCAGTCAAATTTCTTGTGAACAAATTTTCCAATGGTGGTGGAGTGGCCATGGGCATGTTCAACACAGATGAGGTAATTATTGTACACTTGCTAGTCTAGGATGAGTTTGATTAAATGCAAAGGTGAAAATGAAAACCAAGTAGAGTACGTGTTCTCCTCACTGAACACATTCTCCATGTATTTCCTGATGGCTAGTTGGGAGAATTTCCTTTTTATCTTCGGTGATCATTTATCTGGCCTGTAATAATTGCATGAGATCAATGCAATCCCACATGTGTGCAACCTTACTAAAACTTGCAAATTCTGGCTCTTAAAATCATTGCAATTTTAATCACTGTGGGCAGTCATCAAAGTTGCCCAATGATAAATGCAAGTGGGCTATAATTATATATATGCATGGCACCAACCAAACATCTCTGATTCAGCTAATGGTCACCAAAAGTTGCTGCAGTAGTCTACTCTGCCCTCTCCAGCAAAGAAAAAAAAGGATCACTGGTGACTGTATGTGTTTAGGCACCCACCTATACTGTGAACCCTTTTAATGTGAACCACTGATTTGACTTTTTCTCCACAGTCCATCAGGAATTTTGCCCACAGTTCCTTTCAGTATGCACTGCAGAAGGAATATCCTTTATACATGAGGTAGATTTTTCAATAAAATTATATTTATGTTTGAGTTCAGGATATGCATGTTGCATGAGTACAAAAGATTCACCTTAGGTCTCAAGGAGTTAAAGCTCCAGGAGAAATGCGAGTTTAAGCACTTCATGTATTTTCCATCCTAGCAATATGTGTGCAGTGTGTTTTCCAAGTACTGAGCACTATATATTCTATTTCTGGAACCACACATTAGTTATTTATCTTTATTTGTCTTTTGGAATTCAGTCAGTAAACTAGCAAATAACCGCAAAATCAGACGTTTCCTGATAAACCACTTGTTCTAAACATTTCTTGAAGCAATGTGGCTCAGTGACCAAACAAATTAAAAATACCCATTATTTATCTTTATTTTTATTACTCATTTTTACAAGAATATTCACTGTATATTAATTATAATGATGCAATAATTGTTTTAATAGAATAGTGTACGTAATTATTGTAATGATATTATTGTGGAGTAAATTATTTTAATTCCTATTTTTCAGCACAAAGAACACAATTCTTAAGAAGTATGATGGTAGATTCAAGGATATTTTCCAAGAAATATATGAAAAGTAAGTTCATGGTTAATTCTGGGGGGGGGGAGGGGGTGGTACACCTACACATCACCTATATAGGTATGTGCCCGTATGAAGGGTATGATTTCTAATTTAAGCAGATTGCAAAGTTATCAGTCATTAGACACTGAGTAAAATGGATACTAATGTTCTTTCCAGCTTAACCCTTTAAGCCCCGATATAAAAATGCCTTTCTCATTACTGATCTCCATACATTTCTTATGGAACTAGTAAGGAGAATTTGTCTAAATATCAAGATGTCTTATCCTCAGTGATCATTTCCTTTATTCTCGTCACTTGAATGTTCTAACAAGTAGTGATCATGTAAAGAGAAATTTCATTTTCATCAGGGCTTGGGGCTTAAAGGGTAAAGGTCGGGAGGGGCAGCGTTAAATCTTTTGAACTCAGCAAGGCTTGTGGTAACGTGATGATTGTGCTTATTTGCAGGGACTACAAAAAGAAGTTTGAAGAGAAGAACTTGTGGTATGAGCACAGGTTAATAGATGATATGGTGGCATATGCTCTGAAGTCTGAGGGCGGCTTCATGTGGGCGTGTAAAAACTATGATGGTGATGTGCAGTCGGACTCTGTTGCTCAAGGTTAGTACAAGCTACAAGGCAACTCTACCTGGTTCCACGTTAATCAAGCAATTGTTTGTGAATGCTGACTTGTCCGTTTCTGAAGGCCAGTGAATTCCAGCAGTAACAAACACTGCACAGTGCCGTGTGTATGTTTAAACTGACCGAGTGTGACTCAACGGCCTTACCTCGGTGCAAGAACCTGTGCAGCTCACGGATGACGTAAAACAAAGGAAACAAAACATTTAAAACAATAACGTACAGAAAAACAATAGATCACAAAACAAGGAAGATATTGACAGGTTCTTACACCGAGGTAGGCCTGTTCTAAACCTTATCTGTTGTCTGAGCTATTTGCCCGAGTAACTTGGCATAACTTGGAGTAAATTGGCAGCAGAGCCATGCGAATCACTCACTTATTGAACCTGATCACAGGCTAAGTATTCAAGGTCTGTGATAAGCAATAGACAGTACCATTGACTCAAATGTGTGCATACTTTGTCTTCAGGGTTCGGCTCGCTAGGAATGATGACAAGTGTTCTTGTTTGTCCTGATGGCAAGACAGTGGAAGCTGAAGCAGCTCACGGAACAGTGACAAGACATTACCGCATGCACCAACAAGGGAAGGAGACCTCCACTAACCCAGTTGGTAAGAAAAAAACAACTTTTTGAATAGGCCATTTCTGAGTTGCCTTTAGCCTGTCGTTCAAAATAGCCTTACAAATGAAAACTAATTAAGCTTGATATTTTCTATTGGTGTCCCTGTCTTAACATACTTGCCCTATTGTAATTTTCGTGGTAAAGTTAACTTATTCATTTTAATAAATAAATACACAAGTGGAATATTTCACGGTATTGAGTTATTAATGTCCTTTTCGCGCCAAGTGTCACATAAGGCGCGAACAGAAGTTCTCCAATTTGGCCAGCTTAATTGTCTAGCTGTACATCTGTCAACTCCTCCACCCAAATTCATCCTGTTCTTTCTCAGCCATTCTATGCTACATGTCCTTCGATCTTCGGTGTTAAGTAGTAGTCGCAATTTGTTCTGGCAGATCGTTAGAATATTGATAACTATTGTTATTCGTTAGATTGGTTACCTATTAAACAAGCGTTACTTGTTACTAATGCGCATCTGTTTGTCTGCAGCTTCAATTTTTGCGTGGACTCGAGGCTTGCTTCACCGAGCCAAGCTTGATGGTAAGATTATTTACAACCATAACCATGTAGGTCAAACTATTGTGAACACACCTGTAAGGAAATCAGAAACTGTGTGAGAGTAAAAGCTAAGACAGCATGCATGCGTGGTGGTTTCTGGGTGGTTTGGAGGACTCTGGTGCCGCAAAAGTTGGTGCTTGCCGAAAGAGTGATAAAAAGGCATGTTCTTGAGTCACCCATTACCTGATTGAGAACCTGAATGAATTCCTGTGTTCTCCTAGTATAGAGCGGTTTTCATTTCAGTGAAATTTACTAATTTACTTTGGTTTTGTTTTACTTCGCTCTGTTATTGGTTTAAAAAAGTTGCGCCATTTTCTCAACCAATCACAGGTAAAAGCAAGACCTACAATCGTTTTCCCGCGCTTGGCGCTGTTACATGTACTTGCCATGAGTTCTGATTGGTTCATTTGGTAATTTGTGTCTGTTGTGCTTGGCTGCACAAAGTAATTACTTTGGTTTTTGATTGAACGACTCATTTGCCATGGATTCTCTATAACCTTGCATCTTTGCTTGTTTCAGGGAATGACAATCTTACCAACTTCTGCCGCACATTGGAAGAGACTTGTAACGAAACCATTGAAGCTGGTCATATGACAAAGGACCTTGCCGGATGCATCAAGGGGTTGCCAAATGTTCAGAGATCAGATTATTTGAACACCTTTGAATTCCTCGATAAAATTGCAGAAAATCTGGCTGCCAAATTGAAGCAGTCACCGAGTCGTTTGTAGTGAGAAAGTCATTTGACTTCAATTTGGCTAACTACGTGCTGTAAAGGCAAGCTTGCAGCCTGTTAAGTTGTATAGAACTATGCTCAATTATGCGTAGTTTCTAAGGTGGTAAGGTTTTAATGTACTTTTTAAAATCTAGGTAGCTTTTCTAATTCAACTTTTTCAGATTGTTTTAGAACTTTTTTTAATCTTGTTATTCGTTTTACTGTTTGTTTAACTTAGAAATGTACGTTTGGTATTGATAAACTAAAACGCTCTGTGGCTCTCAAGAATAGCTCACGAAGGATTTAAAATAATAAATTGATAATAGACCACAGGAGCCCATCATGTAAATTATTAATCAATTGGCTCCTGTTATTAATTAATTATTTTAATTGTACTTTAAATTTTGATTTATTTTAAATTAATTCAAAGCTGACCGCTAAATTAAAAGTGCCGATAAAAGTTCAAATAATGTAATATTAATTGTGAAAATGAAATACATACGCACATACACCAAATTTTTTAAATCGTAGTTATGTTTTGCGGCTTTAATGTAGGTTGAATTAGTTCGGTTAGAGTGCTTTCTTTTATTTTCTAATCTCGTAAACAACTTAGTTTATTTTAGCATCAAGTTAGAAACCGTTACGTAGAATATCCTTGTTTTCGTTTGCTTTACCCTCATACCTGTATTTGCAGGATTACACGCCATACGTAATAAAGATGGAACTAAACTTTGTTTTAAGCGGCCTTCACACGACAAACTAAAGTTTGCAAACTCGTGTTGGCAAACTTTAAAAAGTTGGCAAACTCATGCCTTCACACGTCAAACCCGCGTCAACTCAAAACACACGCCAATTTGCAACATGGCCGACATAGTCCAATGGCACTCGCAGCGCAGAGTTGCCGCTTGTGTCTTACTATTATTTTGTGTTAAACGCCGGAGAAAGAACAGGAAGCGTTGGCGAAAGAGGCTGATTTGGACGAAGCCGTATATTTCCAGAAATCCCTCCCTTGGCGTGTACAAATTCAGCTTTTCGGCGATCTGTTCCATCAACTTTTGTTTAAGATTTGTGTCCTTATAGGATGGCGATGAAACGTCCCAAACAGCAGGATTATTGTGTATTTCTTCAATAAATTTGAACGTCGCATCGCGATCTTCGTCCGCCATCTTGTGAAGTGTCACGCAAATCACGTGACTAAAGCGCGTATTTTGATTGGTTGAAAGATAGCAACACACATTTGCCAATCGTTCACACGTCAAATTCGAGTTTGCCAACACGAAAAAGTTGGCGAAAAAGTTGGCGAGAATAGAGACAAGTTCTATTTGTCGCCAACAGTTTGCCAACATGTTTGCCAACTGTTTTTGTGCCGTTCACACACACCAACTTGAGTTTGCCAACACGAGTTTGCAAACTTAAGTTTGTCGTGTGAAGGCCCCTTAGACTCCCTGGTTTTCCTAGACTTGCTCCAAGCTTAGTCGCTCGTATTTTCTTGAGGACGAAAATGGTTTTCCCGTGGGGAGAAAGATGATATGTGCGTTTGTGTATAGTGCACGTTATTTAAAACACGCGCTCGGAGTACGTGCGTTGTGCGCGATGCAAATCGGTGAAGACAACCAGCCGCCATTTCGATTCACCCACGTGGACCGCACGCGCGTTCCCCACCAGTCATTATTTTTCGCCTGGGTGGGTCGGAGGATTTTGGTATGAAACTAAACCCCTCTCAAGCAATGGTCATATTTCATGTCCCCCCCACCCCCCCAAATGGACACCAAAATTTCTTGTACTTTCTTGCACATTCCCCTTCCCAACTACTTCGCTTCTTGCATTGACTACAGCAATTATTTCTTCGGTCGTTGTTTTTCGGCTCCTTACACTATGCTTATGTACTCCTTCCATATACAAATGACTGAAACGTTGGCAGGAAAATTAAATACAAACGTATAGAAAACTGAAAACAACTCTCAATTTAGTTTGAAACAAATACTATACAGAATTCATATCTGGCAACATGTTTGATATTTAAATGAACAAAAACTTTTTTTGGCACCACTTTTGAACCCGATTTACGGTTATTGTCTACGATGCGAAACTGCGGAGAAAAGCGGTGCAAAAGGCTGAACCCGGAAAGCCTGGAGCGCGCCAACACAACTGTAGCAGCCATAAGATGGGGGCGAACACAAGATCTTCATCAAACCGTCAAGAGTGGTCCGACGGGCATGTTTCCCCGGGAAATTTTTGTATTTTGGTCTTCTGGATTGGCTGGAAATGCATCTAAAAATGCCACGCGCTTCTATAAATCTTTGGCATGATTCTCGTCATCATACTACAGGTTGAAAATAAAAGGATTCAAATTTGACACTCCCCCTTCTGTCTTAGCTTCACTCAGTGAACCGTCATTAGCGTGAAATCAAGTGAACCTCGCCAAGATCTTCCCGCCCCACCCCCCAGGCGATAAATAATGACCAGTCCCTAACCAGAACGAGGGCATGCTCAAGTGTATGGTTTTCCCTGGTAGAAGCACAATTCTCGTCGTGATAAATGACTCGTTTAAATGGCCAGTTGTATTATTCACCGTTGCTCTAAATAAGCAAAGAAATACTTAAAACACTTTTCCTGAAACTTGCACCCTTTGTAGTTGAATAACTGAAAACAAAATAACCATCTATTCCTCCGTTCACAATGACGGTCTGTTTTTGAACTTCGGAAAATTCCGCCGGTTAAAGAACTATCAGAATTTTGTTGTTTGTTGGTCTGTTTTTTATGCAAAGAAATAGAAAGCGTTTTCTCTGCTTTAAAAAACATGGTAGTTAGGCAACCTCGTTCGCGGAGAAGAAGAGAGAGCTTAGGAACAAGGTTGCTAGGTAAGGAGAACAAAAAATGTGGTCTCCACAACTGTAACCTATGATCAGGCGTTCTTTTTGGGGGCTGGAGCGCAAAAGGCGGAGAGAAGCAAAAGAACGCCTGATCGCAGGTTACCACAACTGTTTCTACTTCTCTCAAACTTTCAGAATTGCAGCCATAGCTCAAAGGAAATTAAAGAAGTTAAAAAAAAAAAACGCTCACTAAAGTACCTTTCGTCGTACCAATCTCGTACCCAAACTCCCCAGGCTTCTTGGTCAGCGGGTTGTTCCGGCTAAGTAATAGCTAGTAAATCAGTTCTTCAACTCTTCCGCAACTCAATGGCGTTTAATATTAGGATTTATTATATGGCAAGCAATTCTCCAGTCTAAATCGAGTGTTCTGATTGGTTAGTTTTCGGTCGGGATTTTACAGTAAGGACCATTACCATGGAAACGGTCCTTTTTGGATATTTTTTTTTCGCGCTCCCGCTCCCGCAAAATTCAAACTGCGAAAATCCAAGAAGATAAAAAAAAGGAAAGGTTTGGAGCTGGTACAAAACAAATGAACGAGGTAAACTCGTCTGTTTAGAAAAAGCGCTCTTCAATGAACTTTACCGACTTTTTGATATAAGCAAAAGACTCGCCAGCAGTGAATCAAAAAGCATGGCCAACGATCTTTAGTGACTGTGTGTGTTTATTGTTTGTTCGTACGGCTATAGCCCGAACTGTAAGCTGTGAAGAGCCGAGTAAATCGGCCAGGACTTAAACAATAATTATTAAAATTCAGCATTAACAAAAGATCACGTTCTTGTCTAGTTTATATTGGCCATCGCTTCAGTCAGCACTTTCCACAAGAACAAATTAAAGCTACACGTTCATGTATTAAACTAACAGTGTACCTTGATTCCTCAGCGAGATTTTTGCTCTTGTAGTTGACATCCTTGAAAATAATTTTAGCTTGTTCACAAGACCGCTCTTGCTGTAGTTATAGCTCGCGATAAAAACAACTTTGTTAGGTGAGACGAAAATTTGCTCTCAGCATCCACAAAGTTCTCCATAAAGCCACTGAAGCAAACAACTTGCAGTATTTGATGGTGAGATAATTCCCAGTGTCTTTTTTTTAAAGTTCGAGTGTTCCTTTGTTCACATTACAGACTAACATGCTGCCACAATTTCCAGTTTGAGAAGCACGTTTGTGAGATTTTATGGCGGCCTTTTCATTCTTCTTCTTTTTCCCGAGTTGTCTCCGCCCATAACGAAGAAGTATTTTCAAATAAAACTATCTTGTGTTGTAGAGGACGACGAAAAACTGGCACATGTAATAGAAGCAGAGCAGTTTTCGTTCAAGAGCCACGCAAGTTTTTGCCGATCGACAGCAACGATCATCAAGCTGATTCGAAAGCCAGTTAAAATCGCGGGCTTCTTTCCTTGACATCGCGCCGGAAATTGACTTGAAGGAACTACCGGAAGTGTTGTTTCGTACGCAAGGTGATGCCATATAATAAACCACTTACTAACTTCACTTGCTCGGGACCGTACTGGGGAATATTGGCCCTCGGTCGTTTTTGTACGGACCTCGCTGCGCTCGGTCCGTACTGCCACGACCTCGGGCCAATATTCCCCAGTACAGCCCTCGCGTTCAGTTAGTAAGAGGTTAACATTACGGCCAGAGGAAACGTTGTTCTACCAGATTACATTCAGCATTCAACAGCCAGTGCGAGTATAAAAGTGATCTGACGGTGAAAACTAAAAACTAACAACGACAACAAAAAACAAAATAACGATATGAACAAAAAAATTCGACGATAAGCACCATGAAGCGACCTCAAAGCTCTAGCGCTGCCTTTAGATGAGGGTCTCAGTGGGGTTCATGAACCGTTAGCTCTAAAACGATCAGAAATTTAGTCCAAATTTAGTAGTAAAAATTAAAAAATTCTAACCGTTAGTAGTAAAAAAAGTCAACCGACCAAGATTTGTCGTTTTGAAAGAGTCAAGATCTCTTGTTAAGACGGTTTATGTGTCTGGTCTTGTGGCCAGTGCGACTCAGTACGACGGCTACAACTCTGCCCTGGTACTGAAAAAAAAAAGCAAAATTACAATTCTTATAATAATTAGTCGTTTTTCTTTTCATCCTGGAATGATCCTGACCTTAAGGTCATTCCTCCGCCGGGGAATAAAATTTAACATACGATTTTTGTCAAACTTTCACAAGTTGTTATCTATTCATCTATCGTGCAGTATAACATAAAAAGAATAGGTCCCCATGTCCGTTTACGAGATATCATCGTCCCAAGTTACCACATAATTCCTTGCAATTTCGCCTAAGGAACACATGTTTATTTGACCAGTTTACGCTACTTTCCTAAGGAAGAGGAAGCACATGATTAAAGCAAATCTTGAAACAATGTACTAGATGTAACATATCGATAACAAGGAACAATTTACCAGACGTTTTATGGCAGATGATTGAAGCATCGCTTTTCAGAGCCCACGTTAACCGACCGCTGGTCTCGTTGTACAATTTGACGTTACGGACAATTCAAAATGGCGGCGCGCGATGTTGAATTTTGGCCCTCTTTGGAAAGGAATTTCAGTGGGATCGGATGCACTTTAGAAGCTAAAACCACGGTCAGTAACTCAACTTAGTGTTATCATTCTATTGGCGATTTCAAAAAATATACCGTTTCTGGAGTGACCTTCTCCTTTAAGAGTAAATAACTATTCTTTTCTCTGGTGAGCTTAGCCTCATAGGAAACCTAATTACTCCCTGGACGTGCGCGCCTGTGAGTGCGTGCTAATGACGCAACAATCGTGCGCAGTAAGGATGCGTAATGCAATACAGGGGAATGACCTTAAATGAGTATCACCACAAAGGAAACTAGTTTTTTAACCTTTAAAAGCATTGGAAATTAATTTTTAAGATTTCTGTTAACCGTAACGGAAAGAAATTAACCGTTAGCCGTAAAATAGCGAAAATTTTAGCCGTTAACCGTAAAAGCCACCACCCCATTGAGACCCTGTGCTTTTTGAAGGCACGTGATTTGCACAGGCATACCAAACAAATGTCTAATTTTAAACGTAGCTATCTTAGGTACTTTGGCCTAAACACGGGTGGTCGCCAAGAGAGACTCTAGAGTAATGAAATTGTTACCGCAGGAGTCCTGCGGTAAACGGTTCTTAGTTTTGTTACAGTGAACAGCCCGGGAACAGCCAATGAAAAAATCAAAGTTTTCCCATTACCCCAGAGTCTCTCCCGGCGACCACCCGCTGACCGAGAAGCCTGGTGATTCCGGGAACGAGATTGTTGTCGAACAAGAAATGCTCCTGGACCATCAAGTAAAAGATATCAACAAGTAATCTATTAAGTGGTCTATCGGAATAGACCATAATCAGTATTCAACGATTTTTCCGAGACACTGGGAAGGAACTTGATAAAACTGGCCCAATTTTTCTTTCAGATTGCAATCCGTTTCCATCCTGTCCATCCTTTACCAAAGAAAGTTACTTACAGTTTCAGGAAATCAGGAGAGCAATTTTAAACAAAACTGAACCACTAGTTTTGCGTTTCCTTCGATTGCAATTTGTCTCATTTAACCCCCTTAAAAATGGTTTTCGTTCAATCAAAGCACGTGTCATAAAACGCCAACCCTACAACCGTTACGGTCTACCGCCTCCAGTGTATTTAAATTGTTTTCTACCCGCAGTTTTCACCCTTACTTGGCGTGACGTAAAACAAAAAGAGACCAAAAAATAAGACAAACAACGATGACTTGAAGAAAACAATATCCAACCAACAATGGTTACACTCGTGTTACACGCTTTCGTAAACCCTTTCCTCTGTCATGTTCGCTGATTTGGTAAAAGTTACTGGAAGCGGGCTCCGAGGGAGGGGGGGGGGAGCGGTCAAGAATCATCGCACCGGGGTATACTCGCTGGGTCTTGAGCCTCACAACTACTTTAAAAATGGATAGCTGCGCCTGGATTGAACTTTTTAAACAGCCACGGTCTTACTTTGTTCCCTTCGGTCACGACAAGACAGCAGAACATACATATTGGCGATTCGTCCCTCAAGCATAGATTTGGCAAACCTTTGGTATTGTGTCGATTGACCATCATGTTCCATTAAGTCATTTTCTGCACAGTCTTGTTGTTGGGCCCGGGTGTGACATGCTAGTCCACCTCTTGGAGGCACAGAGAGATATAGAGGCATTCCTAGGTTCTCTGACGCTGGGGAATCGATCTCTCCGGCTAGATTCAGAGTTCATCAGTGTAGGCCTTCTAAGTCGTAGCGCGTCCGCTCTATGGGCACACAGAGATGGATCCAGGGGAGGGGTTGAGGGGGTTGCAACCCCCCCTTTGAGCAGCATTTTTTTTTGTTATTTTGTGTGATTCTTCCTAAAAATAATAGAATAAAATTGTTTTTTACAAAGTTGTTTCACTTCCACCACACCATTGGCGTTAAAAGTTACTACAATAGTGTACAACCCCCCCTTTCAGAAATTCCTGGATCCGCCCCTGGCACAGTATACTAACTCAGTCTTTGGCACAGGACTCTTCGCTGCTCTCAAGTGGTTACTAAAGCGACTTTATATCCACGTGACCTTGTGGACATGCTGGCAAACGGAGCGGAACAGTCACAATACAAAGCCACACGCATTCACTTCAAACACTGATGGCTGTAAAAAGTACTACCGAGGGAAACCGCGGTAAAAAGAAGATTACCTACTACTTTTACGACTTAAACAGCGACGACGACGAGTATGGTGGATTTGCACCTGTTAGGAAATGTTAGATGAGCTGTATACCCCGGTTTGGCACAGTTGTACCAAGGAACAATGTGGTCTGTTCGGTTATTTCATATTATTGTTTCTTTTCAGCGGAGGAGCTGTCGGATTTGGCGTTTTCGTATTTGTCTGGGAGATAAGGCAGCAAACAAATGAAAGAATTTTTTTGGCGATTTTAACTCCTGTACTCGTGTCCTTTTCCGTCCGTATCGAGAAGTACTTGACTCAGGTTTCGTTTCTTCAGCTTCTTGCTGTTGGCTATCCGCTGCCTGATCTCCTGAGTCGTTTAGTTCTGAATAGTTACTAGTAGATCCAACAATGCGCTCTACCTTGTCGGAAATGTAGGAAACATTTGTTTTTGAGAGGCAGATTTCGCATGCTAAACAAATAAACCTTTCTGTTAAAATAACCAACAGCAATGCCGGCTAGTCGGAGAAAGAAGCGCGTGTATTTTTCCTTAGATATTTTATGTTCAAAGCTTTTATAATACTCAAATACTTCCATATTCAAACTTTAGCTATAAAACGTAAATATCCCACAATGAGTGTTCGCATTTTCCTTGTTTCAGCGCGCACACATTCAATATCGAGATATATTCATATTCAAACACTTTGCGTTCACAAGCGAAACGTTCTGAGGTTTCTACAGCATGGAACATACCATGTAGTAGTGAGGGGAGGGTCGCACTTTTGTCAGTCACCTAAAGGTGGTGGGTCAGGGATTTTTTTTATTTAAACGCAAGGGAGGGCCAACACTTTTTTGGGAAAAAAATACCAAAATTCCCCAGCCCTCCCCCCCCCCCCCCCCATGAAAAAACGTACCTTCCCTAAACTTCTTTATTACTCGAGACACAGACTTTTGCAATTTACGTTTTCGAGAAAGGTCACGTCCGGGTGACAAACTCGACAACAAACCGCTTCGTGGAGCTTTTCTACGAGCGTTTCGCCTGACATGATTGTTCTCCCTTTGAATCGTTGCCACGATTCTTCACAGTATTCTCCGTCATCTTCTCTTTCAGCGTCTTGCAACTACTTTGCCGGTATCTTTAAGCAGCTCGCAGACACGGCGTTCTCGTTCTTCTCTAGGTTCTTCCCAGCTTCCAACCACATTTCTTGATTACAAATATACCAGCTTTTGTCGCTCGCGCAGAGTTCTTCGGCCCACACCGAGTAAAATTCTTTTGTACGCTTACGCTTTGCCGGTTTTGTTTTGTTTTGTTTTGTTTTTTGGTAGAGGCAAACAGGCAGGAACTCTTCTTCTTTATCTCATGTTTTCTACACAGCAGACCCTTCGGTAACGCGGGAATTGGTACGCAAACGATCTCATGTCAAAACATCACGGCCCTCTTATGTCACATGATATTTTCGGCATTCTTGACAGATGACTGGTCAACACGTAATTAGAGGAAATTAATGGCCCTAACCTTTTTTCGTCGATAACTTTGTGTAGAAACAATCTTTTTTCTGAAAAGTTTTGTAAAGGAGTGGTTTGAATAATATCTGTCTGAAAATGACAAAAGCGCATTTTTTGAAAAAGTGGTCCATTTTGGGGTACCATGATACCTTAAGACTGCCCTGATGGCATTACTAGGCTGGCGAGAGACGTACTTAACAAAAGAAGAAATAATTTAAATATCTCTTCCAATTGCAAGATAAATTAAGTAATCGTTTCTATAACAAAATGCTCGATTGTGATTGGTTCTCCGCATGCCTATTTGAACGTAATTGGAGGTTGATCACGTGGGTGTCCAATTACAGCTGTCCAATTTGAACTTTTTGTATCTGGGTAACTGTAAGCGGACAACTCCGCTGTTCGCACGTCAATCAGGTGCACTGAAATGGGTTCTTTGCAAAACTGATAATTAAAAATATATCCCCGAAGGGAACGTAGATTTTCTAATCTCGCATTTTGTTACAGATACGATAAATTGGTAATTGGACTTCGTGTCGTACAATTCAAGGGTAATCGAGCTCGTAATTTCAAATCGTCCTCGCGCTACGCTACGCGCTCGGCCGATTTAAAATTACTCATCCGGTTACTCCCTGAATTGTACTCCACTCAGTCCACTTACCATTACAAATGATCTACACATAGTTTATTTTCCAGTGCAACTGAGAAGTAAATTGAAGTGATTTCAAAAAAACTGTTTGCTATTTCTGATAAGCAGCTGTTTGCCAAAAAACTCCAGATATATTACGACAGCTTTACTTAGATTCATTAAATAAAAATATTGGGGGCACTTCGAAGTAAACAAAATTCATTGTAATGACAAAGTTATTTATTTAATAAAAAGCAAAAAGATCGACAGCAATTATTTATCTCAAGAAAAACAACGCCACTTTTAAACCTGAAAACTACATGTTTTCGAGATCTCAGAAGCCCTCGCCAGTTTGATGGATTTACAATTCTAAAGGTTTTAATATTTCTATTGAGTAAAAACTAACTACCCTGCCTTAAACCTTCATTTATCAGTAACGTACCGGATTAATCTTTTTAGACTTTCTCAAGGTCCTTCGCTTCTCTTTTTCGTTCTTTTATGTTTGTTTGTCTTCTTGTTTGTTGGTTCACTTCCCAAGAAAAAATTCTTGAGCTCAAGTTGAGGGTAAACCTTGATTCTTCAGCCACGGTGAGCCATAGGTGTGAGTCACAAATCAGATGACGAATTTATCCATTATATTGAGTCTGCGCATGAAGGTTGGCTGTCATGTGACTTTTGACTTACACCCAACAAATGACCGGTAACTTTTCACTTGCAGCTAACAAATACATGGCCAATTTTTGCGTTGTACCGGACAAGTGATTGGTCACTTTAGACTTGTACTTGACAAATGACTGGACGCTTCTCACTCGTAACTAACAAATGACTGTTCACTTTTGACTTACACCTGACAAGGAATTGGTCACGTCTGACTTGTACTAAACAAATGTCATATGGCTGACCATAGTTAATAAAAGAATCTGGTTATGACGCTCAACTAAGTCCTTTGTTTTATGTTTTTGTTACCGTTTTTAACCTTGACGGTGCACAAACAACAATAGGTTTTGAATTTTGCATGAGCAACTAACCAAAAGAATGTCACTGTTAAGTTATTCAGCCATAGTGTGCGAACGTAAAACAAAAGATTGTGCACTGTCGTGGTACTTTCAACATAAATTACAGCACTTTTGTTACGGCCTTTGAAACTTGCAAAGTTTCATAACCAGTCGCTCGAGTAACTATGGGCTGACAAATGACCGGTAACCTTTCACTGGAAGCTAACAAATGAATGGACAGTTTTCGCTTGTACTTTTCAAATGACTGTTAACTTTTCACTTGTACCAGACAAATCCTGGTGACTTTTGACTTATACCTGACAAATGACTGGTCACTTCTGACTTGTACTTTACAAATGCTATGTAGATTTTTGACATAAACCTGACAAACGACTGGTGACTTTTCACTCGTACTTCACAAATTACTGGTGACTTATGACTTGTATGTGACGTTTGATAGATACTACCATTTAACACAACTTTCACTCATAACTTAGAAACGTGACTTGACCTTTGATCTGTGACATTGGGACTAGTGACTTTTGACCTCTTGACTCGTGACCACTGGAACTTGACAAATGTACTTCGTTCGTGGCCATCAATTGAAACTTGACAACCCATCATTATCTATTTATAACTTCAGGCATAATAATGTATTGAACTTATTAAAATATACAACTAAAATTAATTTATTACATAAAATTATATTAATTTGACTTGCTTCTAAAGCAAGGTTTTAACGTACACTAGGCTAACAAATCGTCCTCTCCCACCTGTAAAATACCAAATTGCTTTGCGCTGCTATGACATAAAACGTAAAATATCTGACTGGGAGATAAAGTGGCAATGAACGAGGTAACATGATCAATCTACACACTCTCGACTTGAGTTTTCTTGCCATAGGTCAGTTCTGCGCCTCCACTTAACAACATGTCAATACCGGTTGTAAACGTGGCTTCAGCGGCAAGGTATAAACAGGCTTGACCAGATTCCTGGAGAGTTCCCATACGACCAAGCAGCTAACAACAAACAAACAGAGTCTTTCAGTCGAGAAAGAACTACCTTGTTATTGAAAATTAATGCTCCATAATTTACGTCGCGTTAATTTCTAGGAGCGTTATTTTCCGTGACCATAGCTAAGTGTAACGTTAATTTCCGCACAGTTAATTCCATCATTTTTGGCACCTAATCCCTGAATCCTGTCCTTAGCCAGTATAGCCAATTTGATATAGATAAGAGCTCTCCTTGTTTGGCATATTCCAATCGTTTAGTACACTGTGGACGATAACTCAAGTTCATTCTCCTGCTCAGAATTGTCTCTCAAAGCACGGAACAGTGTATTCAGACGCTAAACACTAAACCATTAATTAACCTGTTTGGAGCAGTTTTGAAATGAGTGTCGTAAAACCAAAAGCAAAGCAATTACTCTGGCCAATCACAAATAAACACAAAGAACAAAAGGAACCAATCAAAGTCGAAGCAAACACACAGTTGGTTTTGGTCTTTCTTCTGATTGGTTGAGAAAGGGGCGCGAGTTTTTTTTAACCAATCACAGAATATAAGCAAAGAAAAACCAAACGCAACACGAATTAGACAAAATAGACTACTTTCGACACTCAATTGAAAACCGCTCTTATCTAAAGCAAAATTCAAAGACCAGCACATTACTGCCTTGGCGACATCTTAAAACCTAAAATTTTACACCTCGCAAAGCCCAAATATCCTAAAGAGTAACCTTGAGCAACTAGTCGCTAAGAAAACAAAGTTTTGTATCTAGAAGCCACGCATGCATGCAAGAAGGAGGAGGAGAAGAAGGAGGAGGACGAAAAGGAGGAGGCGGAGGAGGAGGAGGAGGAGGAGAAGGAGGAGAAGAAGGAGAAGGAGGAGGAGAAGGAGATGGAGAAGGTGAAGGAGGAGGAGGAGAAGGAGGAGGAGAAGGAGGAGGAGAAGGAGAAGGAGAAGGAGAAGGAGAAGGAGAAGGAGAAGGAGAAGGAGAAGGAGAAGGAGAAGGAGAAGGAGAAGGAGAAGGAGAAGGAGAAGGAGAAGGAGAAGGAGAAGGAGGAGGAGGAGAAGGAGGAGGAGGAGGAGGAGGAGGAGGAGGAGGAGGAGGAGGAGGAGGAGGAGGAGAAGGAGGAGGAGGAGGAGGGGAAGGACAAGGAGGAGAAGGAGGAGGAGAAGGAGGAGGAGGAGGAGGAGGAGGAGGAGGAGGAGGAGAAGGAGAAGGAGAAGGAGAAGAAGGAGAAGGAGAAGGAGAAGGAGGAGGAGGAGAAGGAGAAGGAGAAGGAGAAGAAGGAGGAGAAGGAGAAGAAGGAGGAGAAGGAGAAGGAGAAGAAAGAGGAGAAGGAGAAGGAGGAGGAGGAGGAGGAGGAGGAGGAGGAGGAGATCGTTTCCCAAAATTCTTGTTCCTTTTCTCTTTGAAGCCACGATGCGACTTGTTTTCTGTACTGGTTACTTGTTATGTTCTGGCATGATGTGTCTGTCTTCCTATTGATGTTGAAATGGCAAATCGACCAGAAAAACACAACTGGCTTCAAGATATTGCTCATAATATAGAACACCAAAGGGAACAGGCATAATTCGGTCCTCTTTGTTCCTCAACGTGACCAAATTATACTTTCAAAGTACGTTTTCCACGCTAAATCCGCTAAACCCTTGGGAGAAAAGACTATGGCATCACAGGCCAGAACAAAAAGATAAACTTAACCTTTGTTGTTTTACGAAATAACTGTGACTTACAATACGCCGTGCATGCACTTTATATTCGTTGTAAACTTGGCAATGGACTACAATGAAGCCTTCTATAGCGTTCATCATAGAGAAAGTAGCTGGAGCTAGAAGTACTAATGATTGATTCAGTTGTTATTATTTTAATTAATTCAGTTCATATCCGTAGTATACGTTACAATCGTTACACACTTTATCATCATAGAGAAAGTAGCTGGAGCTAGAAGTACTAATGATAGATTCAGTTGAAATACGTGGTATACGCTGAGACCGTTAAACACTTTAACATCAGGGAAAAGTTCTTGTAGCACTCGTGTGTAGTCTTGGTGACCTAGTGACCGCCTTTTTCAACTGAATCTATCATTAGTACTTCTAGCTCCAGCTACTTTCTCTATGATGATAAAGTGTGTAACGATTGTAACGTATACTACGGATATGAACTGAATTAATTAAAATAATAACAACTGAATCAATCATTAGTACTTCTAGCTCCAGCTACTTTCTCTACGATGATAAAGTATGTAACGATTTTAACGTATACTACGGATATCAGCTGAATTAATTAAAATAATAACAACTGAATCTATCATTAGTACTTCTACCTCCAGCTACTTTCTCTATGATGATAAAGTGTGTAACGATTTTAACGTATACTACGGATATCAACTGAATTAATTAAAATAATAACAACTGAATCTATCATTAGTACTTCTAGCTCCAGCTACTTTCTCTATGATGATAAAGTGTGTAACGATTTTAACGTATACTACGGATATGAACTGAATTAATTAAAATAATAACAATAATAATAATATTATTATTATATTAATAATAATATTAATAATAATAATATTATTATTATTATTATTATATTAATATATTATTATTATTATATTAATAATAATAATAATAATAATAATAATATTATTATTATTATTATATTAATATATTATTATTATTATATTAATAATAATATATTAATATATTATTATTATTATATTAATAATAATATTCAGTTGATATCCGTAGTATACGTTAAACTCGTTACACACTTTATCATCATAGAGAAAGTTAACTTTTAGTAATACTACTACTACAATTACCACTACTACTCTTACTACTACTACTACTACTTCAACTACTACTACTATTACTACTACTACTACTACTACTACTACTACTACTACTACTTTCTCTATGATGATAAAGTGTTTAACGATTTTAACGTATACTACGGATATGAACTGAATGAGTTAAAATATTATTTCATCACTTAATTAATTCAGTTCATATCCGTAGTATACGTTACAATCGTTACACACTTTATCATCATAGAGAAAGTTGTAGTAGTGGTATTATTTATTATTAAATTAATTCAGCTCATATACGTCGTATACGTTAAAAGCGTTAAGCACTTTATCCTCACAGAGAAAGCTGTACTATTAGCAGCTGTAGTACACATAGTAGAAGGAGAAGTTAATAAATTCAATTAATATACGTAGCGTACAAGCTAAGAACTCTACCGGTGATGTTAAGGTGTATACCGGTTTTAACGTGTTCTCCGTATATGAACGGAATAAATTAAAACACAACAATATTTAATGAATTCATCGTGCTGAACTGTAATTGGTGGTTTAGTTCCCAAATGGTCTTACACGTTTCTATAAGAACAAGCTTAGGCCAATCCAAGGTGAGTTCCTATTCCCTTCGGCCTGCTTTCGAACTGTAATTGGTCTACGATCATCTTGGGGCCGCATTAAATAGAGGGAAACATGAGCCGAGTACTTTAGTGCGTTGCTTAATTTTAAAATGAGCAAGCCGTGCTCCCAGCTTAATAGTAAGCTTATTCGTGATAAAGCGGAATGTAGTATCATCGCAAAAGTTGAGAAACAGTGTTCTGTCGTCGGATTTAAGTGTGTATGGCGTGTAAAAGACCAGGAAATAGAGAATGCATGGAACTGGATCTGCGAAAAACGAGACGAGTGCGATCTGAAGTTATCAAAAGTCAACGGAGTCTGTTTCTTCTTTTCCTCGATAAGTACGTCAAAATTAGACACCAAAAAACGAAAAACGCCACAGAGATCACAAGCACTAAGAGAATGCGACGATTCAGGTGACGAGTCTGCAATTAGTGCTTCGCAACTGTCATCGCCTGGCAAGAAAGTATTTCCAGCCATTTCGTATTGGGTGGCATGCCAAACGCCAAACGGATCAGCAATGAACCCGCTAAAACTACAAAGCGCGCTTGGAAGCTGTGGTCTAGAATTTTATGTTTCAAGAGCGACAAGAAAGAAGGGAAGCCACGACCTAAATAAGCTTTGTCAAGTACACCACAAAAACCCATGTTTAATGGAACTCGTTCAAACGTCCTATTGGCATTGTTTTCGGTGAGTAAGTCATTTCTAATCTTTTAGTCAAATCCAATTTTCAACAAACCAAAACTCGCATTCATACTATTTTCACACTCAAATTCACAACAAAATGAATATCGTACTAGCCCGTTTAGAGCCAGTCGTAGTCATTGATCTATTTTGAAGCGCTAATTTGTAGCAAACTATAGGTTTCCATCGTTTGGTGTAATAATATTTTCTTTGGGGAATAAAGCAAAAAATGACACTTCTGACGTTTTATTTTCGCATTTTTAGTATGTTCATTAGTATCTGTAGTCCATTTTGTTGTCATCCTTTTGTTCAGTTCTGTAACTACATTTAATTATTTATACGTCCTTTGATTATTTTAGTGTAGTTCGTTAGTGCCTTTGATGTATCTATTGTTTGTCATTGGCCTGTTATGTAATCGCCTTTATTGCTGTATTGTTACTTCAGGTTTCGCAGCTTTTGGTTACCTATTTGTTTTGAATTTTTTCTTCCTTTTTTGTTGTATTGCAGAGCTTTGCAACAGGAACTTGCAGTAAGCGATGACGAGGGCTCCCAATTTTCTTCCCTGACCGAAAATGTTGTTCGTCTTCGTGTGGTTAACAAAGATTTCAAGGCAATGATGGTAAACTCTGTTTCCGAGCTACGCCGAGCTGGCCTCATGATTGACACCTTCGGCCTGGATGACATCGTGCCCAGTACAACGCAGACATCAGTCTCCCCTTCTTTGCACAAGCCACTTTCCAACCCGGTGACGGTTCTGTGCAACGACATACAGCTGGCAATGAGAAAATTGCACTACACCATCTATCGCGGAGACATTTACAAGCAAGTGGCCAAGGCACACTTCACGTTTCAATACCTATGTTCGATGAAGACGTTTCTGCATAGTTTGATGGGCAACGAAGCGTTTAAAGATCGCCTCATTCAACACATACAACGTGTATTACCAATAATGAGTGAACCAGAAAGCTCCCTGATGCCCCAACTCAAAATAGAGAGAGATCTCATAGAAGTCAACGACGGTTGGTTGTGGAGCTTTTCTTCTGGATCTTTCGTTCAAGGAATTATACCAGAATCACAGGTGCGAATCAATAATTTTCAAGAAATTGTTTATTATTCTTTTCTAAAACGTGAAGTTTGGAGCTCGTAATTTACCTATTGTTGACACCCAAAGTCACAGCTTCCGTTTGATTCGATCGCAAAGGAACTAACTTAATAAATGGTAAAAATTTCTTTTCAGATCTCCTGCTCATGGAAATAATACTTACTCAGAGTCAAGTGTTTTTCTGTATTTTTTTGGATAATGAAACATTGGAGAGTAGACAGGCAAAGTATTAATGTAGTATGTCACAGATAAAAGAATATATATTCATGTCATATTTTCTCTCTTACCTTGCAGAAAGGAATAACCTCCCCGAGAGCATTCGTGGACTACGATCACACCAAAGATCCCGAACCCAAATACTTCGAAGAGATCCTACGAAACAGCCTCTCCGAAGATGACATCAAGAGGTTCTGCACAGATTTCCTGGCTTTGTTCCGACCCAAACCGCACAAGCAACCAGTGGCATGCGCAATTGGTCCCGCCGACAGTGGCAAGACAAGTCTGTTCTCACCCGTTTTCCAAATAGTGCCGTTAAATCGAATTGCTCGAGTAACAAAACAGAAAAACTTTAACAAAGCCATGATCGACAGCTACACCGAAGTGATCTTCCTTGACGAAGCCTTTGCGGGATTACTTGACGTGGATGATTGGAAAATCATCTGTCAGGGAGGTTTTACATCCCACGATGCGAAATGGAAAAACGCAGAGGGATTTCTCTGCACAGCGACGATGTTCGTTACATGCCAGGCCGATATGGACTTTGGCGCCGACCACAACGAAGCGATGGACAGACGCTTGAACAGATATTTCTTTAAGAGTCTTCCGAGTGTCGTACCTGAGGCAAACAACTGGTTACGAGAACACGCCATGGACTGCATTGCATGGGCCCAGAAGATAGCAGGGAACAGCCAACAAAATGCAGTCACGACGCCATCTGCGCAGGAAGGCGGCTTGCCCCAAGAGGAATTGGAAAACATCCTTGGTGTATCCCTAGATGAAGAAGACGTGGAAGGATCTACTCAGCCCGGGTGCAGCAGAGAAAACGAGTTCCAGTCAGGGGAGTCTTCCCATGAATCCGACACTAGCGAAACTAGCGGATTAGACACACTTCGTCGGGAAGAGGAAACTACAGATAAAGAGGGTTTAAGAGGACGACAACTGGCTATTATGTTGCAAAGCAAAGAAAGAGTCAACCGAGTGAGAAAGCGCACATCAGAAGCAATTCGCAACCGTCGTCTGGCTGATCGTCGCAGCTTTCTGGTGGAGTTGGGAGTGGTTGGTCCATTGGAGGCGAACGAACAAGTAACTGATCCTGACAGTCCACTGCCGACACCTCTAGAAGAAAGAAAAGAGAGAGCAATTCAAGAGAGAAAGAAACAACGCGAATTGCAAGAACGCCTTGACGAGCAAGAGAAGATTAAACGAGCGTATGAAAATCCCTGGCTTGTAAACTTAGAAAAAGAGATGGCCGACCACAGTAAACGGATGGAAGAAACGGAGAACGACGAAGAACGGGCGGTGATGAAAAGTCTGCTAGAAGTCAACAGTGACAAACTGCGTTTGTACCACGAACGCAAAGGGACACTGCGTTTGCCGAGTGCAGTCGAAAAGAGGAAGAGCTTCTGTTTAGAAAACGAATTGGTGGAAAAGTCCTGCGTGAACTTGATCCGTGACGTGTTTTCGCCGCTTCCAGTGATACTCGGCCCAGTCAGTCAGTCTTGCGGTACCCCATTGAGAACAGGCCAGGAGTCATCAGACGACCAAGATGACGACGACTCCTTGTTTATTACTCCGAAGACGCCCTCGTACGTTCCGCAGTACAACGTGGAATTTCTCTGCCCACCATCACCGCTAATGGTGCACAGTCCAAGAAAACGGCCCCGCGTTCAGAGCCACGCACTGCCCAAAAAGCAACAATTATTGACACGTTCTTTTCAATCACAGCAATAATAATTTTGTTATAAAATGTCTAAAATG
Organism: Siderastrea siderea; assembly: GCA_964030785.1. NCBI lineage: Eukaryota > Metazoa > Cnidaria > Anthozoa > Scleractinia > Rhizangiidae > Siderastrea > Siderastrea siderea. The sequence goes on along the minus strand of OZ034969.1, from coordinate 50,664,332 downwards.
TACCTGATGTCAATTTAAACGAGAGATTGAGTTTTGCAAGTACTGTGAACTTGACAACAGCGTTCAGAGTGATATTGAAAGAGTGTACTAAATAACTACATAAGTCCATAATAAAGTTTTCCTGTTGAGTTATGTTGTCCGTGATTGAACTCACAATCTCGAGATTCCAACAAACAGCGTGTCTAATAAGGCAATTCTTTTTACATGAACTTGAGCTCTGCCCTTTTCTTTAGAGAGTCTGCCATTCTTCCCTCTTGAAATTTGAATTCGGGATCTCTCAAGATGGCAGTCCACTGTCCAAATCCGTGTTTATCTATCCCTTCTTGTAGAAATTTGTCCTCGTCGGCCGTAAAGTTTAAGATCCGACGATGACTCCGTTGAATGCGCAAGGGCGTAGTTGAGGAGACAACCTTTTTGGGAGGCATGATTGTTCTTTCTGCAGTTTCAACTGATGGCGACGAGCTTAAAGTTGAACAGCCAAACCTCGTGTGGACTTCCTTGTCCACTTCCGATCCCTTGGTACCTTGTAGCTTTTGTAGACACTCGTGAGCTTTGACAGCAACTTCGCGCGATCTTTGCTTTTGATAGTGAACTTTTGCAACGGCAGAACTGTGTTTTTGGTCTTCTGACAAAATTTGTTGCTCCTTGCTTGTGAGCAGATTGAGGCTTTGCGTCTCGACAATTTGACGATAGCGCGTGGGATGAATGAACTTTCCGATTGCATCAAACACTAGTTTACTCATGACGTCGCCCAATTTGCTGTGCTGGCCTCCATTTCTCGTGACCAGAACGAACTCGCACTGGGGTTTTAGCAATGGCCTTACGAAATTTATGTAGCTATCGAGCACCTGCGTGCTTGCATCGGTCAGAATTAAGGAGTCAAATCCATATTTGCTAGCAGTCTTGAACGTTTTCTGGTCGATGAATCCCCCGTTCTCCTTAGCTGCTCTGACCATGTCCACTGTCAAATACTGATAAGTCATAGGCCGAGACCCCTTCACCTTGATGAACAAATACACTGCGACAAATTTCGTGGCAAATGTTAAGTCCGAAGGATTAACTTGACCTGGAATGGTTTTGCACGTCTTCACAGTGTTCTCGTAACGAGGCAAATGAAATGTCACCACTTCTAACAGTTCTTCCATGGTTGCCCAGTGCCCCCTAGCATCCAAAGTTTCAATGTCTAGATCTTGTGTCCACTGCAGTCTCATCATCTTTGCCACCGTCTTGCGCGCTCGTTTAAGGTACAGCTCTGTTGAAGACAAATTTCGAAGAACTGTGTCTGATGCGCCGTTTATTTTTCTGAAGTCGATTAATTCGGAGATCGCATCAATGTAGCCCAATCGGCCACCGTGTCCGAGTTTGCATTCATCTTGCAAGCAGTCGATAAACTTGAACAACAGACTATGAGAACACAGGCTAAAGTCCAGCACTTCAAAACTCAATTCCTCTTCATCTTCGCAGCAAAATTTGAGAAATTTAAAGCATCTCTTGGCTATCTGCTGAGCTGCACGATCTTTCTTGCAACCCCCACCACTTCCAGTCAACCATTTCGTGAATAACTCGCCAATTTGGCTGGAAACTGAAAACGAAGGCATTACCCTGGCAGTTTGTTTTGTGATTTCACCCAATGTATCATCATCGGCAAGTTCTTTGGTACTTGAAACGTCGGGTTTTTCGTCAAAGAAAAAGAACCAACTGTGCTTGGTGTTCACATGTTTCCTGCAGCCACGTTGACTTTTAAATCCATCGTGATCACACGTTTGTATTGGACAGTGATACAAGCTATCTGTTTCTTCTTTTTCCAAGTGAAGCCGTTTTGGTTTTGGTGATGAGCCATCGATTTTCGACCAGTCAACCTTACCCTTTTTGTTCATGTCGGACATCTGAGTGATCCACACAATTTGTTCCACTTACATAAATAGTGAACAAAACACAAAGGCGACAAAAAACAATGGCTGTATTGTGCAAGTTTAAACTTGCCCCAACCTGCCCCAACTTGCCCCTACTTGCTCAGGCATGTGTCTGCTTGCCACTGTTCATTATTCTTAAGTAAGCTTACAAATTCGAGGTGATATATGGCGTTGGTGCGATTATATTCAACCTTGCCCGGGCAAGTCTAGAAGGGCCTCGAAAAGTCTTTAAAAATCTGCTATTGACACTGCTTCGTGTTGTTTGAAACTTAAAACACTACACCAAATGTTTTTGCCAATTAAAAAGCGATAAAATCATAGATGGCAAGAAGAGAAGAATGTTTCTGTTGAACAAGATGTACAAAGGAACTGTCATTTCTAAATAGGAACCATTTTACATAAATAGGAACTAATGGTTAGGAACAAACTGTTCCACGTGCCAATAAAGAGGAACAGTTCGTTCAAAACGGAACCTGTTAATGGGAACAATTGTTCCTCAAGTGAATAAAAAGGAACCAATTTTTCAAAACAGGAACAATGTTAGAAAGGAACAAACGTTCCTTTACAAAAAAAGGAACGTAATTAATTGGGAACCAAGGTTCCTCGTGTCAGCATAAAGGAACAGCCACTCTAAAAGGGAACGCATTAATGGGAACAATTGTTCCTCAAGCGATTAAAAAGGACCAAAATGATAAAAGAGGAACAATACCATTGGGAACACCTGTTCCTAGGCCACTCATTTAGGAACAAAAAGTTCCTTTCAATGTTAAAAATTCGGAACAAAAGGTTCTTTTTAGCTCTAAATGAACACTTTGTTCCTATTTTTAACAGCAATTTGTTCCTTTTGATGCTAAAAGGACCACTCCAAAGAGGAACAATCATCTCTTAATCGGAACGTTCCCAAAGCAAAAATGGGAACAGTGCTAAAAAATAAAAGTAAGTTAAAAAGCCACGTAAAGGATGCATAAAATATGCCAAAGCATCTTATGACTCTCTATACTGAACAGATACAACAGCCAAAATTTGATTGATAAAATCATGCTAGAACATGTTCAAATTTGAAAGTAAAAATTTTGGGAAACGTATAAGAAGGAGAAGGAGGAGGAGAAGGAGAAGGAGGAGGAGGAGGAGGAGGAGGAGGAGGAGGAGGAGGAGGAGGAGGAGGAGGAAAAAGAGACTTTTCCAAAGATAGGAGAATAGGTTTGACATTCCATTCGACCTACCTGTGCTTCTTCTCCATCTTTCTTGCTTTTCTCAAAGTCTCCCGTGGCCCTTGCTAACGAGTCCCACAATGGCGTCCAAACATTACCAGGAGATAGACTGAAAATTACGGTAAGGCACTTTTAAGATATGATCTCAAACATTTCAATGTTTAGAACGCCTTTTAGGAGAATATTGAACACTTCAACTGTAAACTAGACCTTCTTAGTTTAAGACAAACTAATCATTAGGAAAGGCAAGATTAGTGAAAACTCTCAAGAATCAAGAATGGCGAGTGTATAGTTATTTGAATAAATATTTTTTTTATTTCTCATAGGTTAGCGTTAATCACAAATTACACTTTCTGTCACATGCTTGAACAGGCTCGGTCTATTGTGCAGATGTATCTTTTATTCATACGCTTTTAAAAATTTTCGGACCTTTTATTTTGTCCATGTTTTTGGACTACCACAATCTAGTCCTACACTGGGTCACAAAAACGATCAGTAAATATTAGATACCTGTTAACTCGCACTCCATATTTAGCCTCATCAACTGCCAGAGCTCTTGTCATCGACGTTATCCCACCCTAAACACATTCATACAAACTCAAATGAGATTTCAGCAGTTACACCTACAGTAGCGCCCCACATGCTGGCTGATTAGAGTCTTAACGAAACAACGACAGCGAAGGGAACAAGGACATCCGTTAGACAAAAGGTTTAAATAGTCCTGCATGTGCGTTACAGTTTTTGGTACATTTCTTTCCCGTCTCCTTTAAAACAACAACTTTCCCAAGCCATCGTGAAGTGCTCCCCTCGGTGCACTATAGCAGCATACTGTACTTGCAAGTTTATAAAGTTTACCTTGCTGGCAACATAAGCTACAGCTCCCGGCTGGCCAATCTGTGCCACTAAACTTGACATGTTGATAATGTTCCCTTTGGTTTTCCGCAAATGAGGTAGAGCAAACTAGGAAAAGAAAAGAATGTACAAGAAAATCATGGCGGAGGGATTAAAATGAGAACCACAGACAGATAGTTTTCGTCAGAAACACATCTTGCTTCGAAATCGTTAAGTTGCCCCATAATCTGAAAATAAACGCATCAACTACATCAAGGAAACGCGTATCATAAGCCATTAAGTCCTATCGCACTAACACTGAAGAGTGTTGTCACGGGCAATTTGCGAGAAAATTTACGCAAAAACTACTACGCTTCGGGGTGTTGGGGTATAAAACAATTAAAACTATTTGCAAGAAGACAGAATCTGTTTCCCAAAGGAGAAACATTTCGAAACATTTTCTTGTTTTATACCTCCAACTTGGTCGCCGTGATGTCACAAGAAAATCCTCTATAAGGCGTTTTTTAATATATCTGTAGAACTTACTTTGCAAAATATAAAATAATTGACAAGATTTAGATCCAACAGGCTTCTAAACTCTTCTATTGAAGTGTGATCCACGGTTTTTCCAGAAGGAGGATCTGCCGACATAGTGAGAGCCAGAATTAGTACGTAATTGACTACGTAATTAATGAATGTTTACCCGTTCAACTACTCAAACAAACAGCCAAAAACGGGCACTATGCGCTGATAGGCGCCCGCTGAGGAGAGACACTATCGCGTCGCGTGATCGATTTCGACCAATGGGAGCACGCCAAAATTTGGCGTTGTATTATAATTCATAATAGGTAGTGTCTCTGAAACTATCACCACTCATTCAATATAAAAAACGTTATCGCCTTCTTTCGGGATTATTCCGCGGTCAAAATGATAATAAAAAACGATGTTTCGGGCAGTTTCACTGTCTTTCTTCAAGTTGTCAAAAGCAATAAGGCGGACAAATGTATCGTTATTGTAATCATCTAACCACGCGTTAGACGCATAGAGCGCTTATATGAAAGTAAAAGCATTGATATTGTAAAAAAAGCGCGGGAAAATACATCTCATTCAAGACACATCCCAACAAAATAAGAGTGTTTCTTTTCCATGTTGCTGTAACAAACCGTCTACAAAAAATGCCATGTGAGGTAGAATAATTTTAATCTCATGTCCAAAATCACTTCAAAAGGCAACAAGGCACCGCAACACCTGACTATAGACTTATAAGAAAAAAATTATCATAAAACAATCAACACAAGTTGATGACAGATCTATAATATCCAAGTTCTTCAATGTCAAAAAGTGTTGTGATGTAATGCTTTAAATTTCTACTTACGCCATCCTGCATTGTTTATGAGACAGTCAATACAACCATATTTTTCAACTGTCTTGTCCACTAAATTCTTCAATAAATAAAAGTAACATATATCAAATTTAACTCAGTAATATCAATGCTTAAAATTTGAACAAAATCACTTGTCAAGAAATACCCATAAAAAGATATAAAGACAAGCTGTCACAAGTAGTGTGTTAATGAAATGACGATGGTTTGATACATATTGTCCAAAATTATTGGTGGGGCTGTATTGCGAGAGCTGTGTTGGTAGGGCTGTTTCACCAAGGTGTTTTAATTTGGTAGAGCATTGTTGGCAGGACTGTGTTGTTAAGTTATACTGATGGACTGTGTTGTCAACTGCAGTTGGGGTGACTGTGCTGGTAGGCTAATATATTGGAAAGGCTATGCTGGAAGACTGCGGAGTATGTGTGATTCTTATTGGAGGGATCCCTGTGCTGATCAAGGTAAGGTTAGTAATGAAATCTTGTGTGGCTGTGTATAGAGGGTAAACGAATTGGAAGGACTGTATTAGAATGAATTTAAACAAGTAATCAGATGGTTAAAGGAATGGACATAGTGAATGGTGGGCAGATGGACGAAGCAAGCAGGCAAGAAAGCAAGGAAGGAAGGAAGGAACAAATGAATGAACAAAGGAAGGAGGGTTAGACGGAGGGACTGAGAGAAGGAAGATCATGAGGGGGGTAGTCAGGTATTTTAGTGATGTGAAGGTGCAAAGGCCTTTTGAGGGTTTGAAATAGTAATCTAGGGACTTAGTGGGGGAGGGGTGTAAACCAATTTAGGGCAGATTTTGGTGGTGACTTTTTTCAGAGTTGTTAAAAAACGGTACCATAGGGTTCCCAACTTTATGTCAAACAAGCGTGTTAATCAATCAATTTCATTTAGAAGTAGTTACATGCAGTTAAGAAAAAACAAAAGGGGAGATTTTGGGGATGGGGGGTAGGGCTTTGGTCATTGCACCTTTTTGGGGTTTAGTTTAAGCCTAACAAGACTTTTGGGGATTTAATTAAATTTGTCCTCAATCAAACCTTCCTGTCACTAGAACACCTCAGTACCTCTGGGAAATTAGGGTCAAAGTTCCTTTACCTTTATATCTTCTTCTTTACTGACATCACATTTAATAAAGTATGCTTCTCCAGGCCCTGAATCATTCAATTCCTCTTCAAGTTTCTTTCCCTCCTCAACTAGTACAGCACAGATTGAGAAATATAATTATTGTGTGAGGCAGTGTAACAGTAAGACTTACCATGAATGTGAAGCCATTTTAACCCCCACCCCCCTACATCCAACCCAGTAGTAGTAACTGCCAAATGCTACATTTGTGATCTGGTATCCACTTACCACCACGAGCACAAAAAATGACTTTGGCTCCTGCTTTAACTGCAAAACAAAACAAAAACATCTCGTAAATTACCACCCCTCGTAAGCAAATCTTCCTGTCTTACACTGCAAGAATAACTGTGCAACTTTTCTTGTACGTAAGATTCTACTAGAAAACCAAGACCAAGACATCAAGTGATTTTCTCAGATGGAGAACAATCCATAATAATTGGTTTTTAGTCTGGGAGCTTGACTGTGTACTCCCTTGGGAATTTCGTGATGAAATTAAGCCATTGGTCTAGTTGTGTTGAGAGGGTCCTAAAGAACATGAAAAATGTTGTTGGCAACTTTGTAACTTGCACCGACGGTTTATACAGACCTTTCAAAAATTGGCGTTAATGGTTCAGCATGAAAACGAGGCTGGGACATTAAGCTCGCTTTGTTTTATTAAGGGAAAAAATTGCGGTGAAACTTACCATTACTACATAATACAATGTTTCTGATACATTCAGTGCACTTGAAGAGGGTAAAGGTGATCACGTGATCTATATAACGTGAAATTGAGGCCGGGATTCGTTGACCTGAAAATAGACCTCTTCCTCATTCTGATATCCTAGTGAGTACAGTTATACTTACTTAAGTCTGTAAAACTTTCTTATGCGATATTTTATCGGCAAATTAACAATAGCAAGGTAATCAAAAATTCTTTCATCATAGTCATGTGAGTGAGGCTGGCACTAGCTGATAAGAACAATAAATAGGACGGTAATACAACGCTTTCTTGCTGAATTTTCACTTGCCAAGCTTTAGAACTGTCTGACAGCTGCCCACATTAGTTCTTACTTAACAAAGAGTTCTTTTGAAGTCAAATACATCTAGCTAGATACAGTTACATACTACTGAAGGTCACCATCACCATTTTTGTCACCATTATCATCTGTCTCCAGGTGATCATCGTCAGAACAAACATTGTCGCAGACCTCTCCATCAGAACAGGTGCACAGGTGCGTGCAATTGAGTCCTGCTTTGCGACACTGTCATCTGTTGGTAGAGCATCTCTTCTTGGTAGAGGTTGCACTTAACAAGTTGGATGATTTCCTCAGGAGCTGGCAGTAGTTTAGTAATCCCAGGTAGCCATTTGTCTCCCTTTCTTTCCCAGCCATAGTTTTGGGGCAGCGGAAGCTGAGGATCTGGAACCCTGTTGTTGTCAGACCATTAACTGGTTGTGCAGTGCATCTTGTGTAGAGGAAAGCCTCTCTGATTGTGCTTGTTTCTTCCTAAAGAGCCACCATCGAAGTTCTTTTACCTCTGTTGTAGTGGTCTTCGGGAGGTAAAGTTGGCATAAGAGGTTCTCAATTGCAGTCTCCGTTTCAGCTGTTGGATTATCATTCACTCCAAGTCTTCCTAGTTTGGTAATAACATCTTCGTCAGCTTCTTTGCCTGAGAAACTGCCGGTGTTATCAGCTCCACTAATGGCATGGAAGGCGGGGAGTGCTGCTGTCTTTCCTTGGCCAAGGGCTTGGATAATCGGTCGTAACTTGATCACTTGGTGATTCAAGCCCTTTCCCGTGACAAATGACGTATTCTCGCACAGGTCTGGATAGCGTCGCAGTGACAGAACAAAGACATCCGTGTTTGGAGAGTGAATTTGGATTTCACTTGCGCCATCTGCAGTTGCATGGAAAGCATACAGTAGCATTTTTGTATCCGCCTCTTCTTGGCTGCTCTGAAGATGTGTCACATCTTTGTGGGTTGCTAGGCACTCACAACAACTAATCGCTTTCCATATCTCATTGCGTGTTGGATGGTCTTTTCTGCTAGATAGCCAGTCAACTCCATCTTTATTTTGGTGTGGGAGAGAAGCCTCTTCATTGGTACTCTCGCGATCTGCGTTGTGTCACTGATCTTGTGGTAAACAGGATCTTGGCTTCCTTGCATAATCTCTCTGGTGGCTGCTTTAAGGGATAGCGGCAGGTCATATCTGTGGAAAACTAACCGTAGCTTGTCACTGTGCCCGTGCTTTTGGTAGATACGACTGTTAAAATGATCAGCTAGTTGGGAACAATTCTTGATTCAGTCAGGCTTATCCAGAAACTGTAGCTCAGCCATGCCATCAAGAATGGTTACTTTCATCTATGGGGTTGGCATGCTAGTCATAGCGTCATTGTGATCGTTGTTTTTGCTGTTTAGCTTCTCAAGAATCGCTATCAGGGCACTTTTGGATAAACACTCCCGATATAACAGGCTATTTTATTTCGACAGCTAGCAGTCGAGCAATTGTAATCGGTGGCTAGCCGAGTACGAGTGCACGAGCAAAACATACGGTTGGCGATAGAGTGAGTATCCTGCTCCTGCGCTTTAGTCTTTGATTGCTCGCTCGTTCAACTTACTTAACAGGGATATTTTTTTTTCAAAGCACAATTTGAGGCGAGTTCTAAGGACGAGTCACGCTTGACGAAAGGAAAAAGGTTCACTTTTCTCACTCTCCTTTACTCGGGCGTCGGAAAAAAAATAGACTGATACGGCCTGTTTTGGAGGCAGGCTAGAAGGCGCGCATCGCGCGCGTCAATTGCTCTAACCAAAATAATTGATCACAGGCATTTTGTGGTGGAGTAAACATATAACAAATGCAGTACATGGAGAGTGTGGTTGTGTTAGGGGTTAGGGGTTTTCAAGCATCTCTATTTGAAAGTCTGTTTAATTTAACTTTCACCGTAGTCGATGCGAGAACAATGGTTCATTACCGTAGAATAAGGCCTATTGTTCTTGGAGGTGGACCTTGAGCTCTCTTTCAAGGTCTCACGGGAGTTCAGAAGAAGTCGTTTTGGAGCACCATTAGGGGTTTACGAAACTGCTTCAAGAAATTCTCTTTTCGATACTACTTTCAAACATCGTATTGAATCCAAACTTCGCCCGTTACTAGTTTAGATATAGCGCTAACTTTCCCCCAGTAAACCTAAGTTAGTGAATCCGTCCTTGAGAGTAAAACACTCCTGAATATATTAACGAGGTACTTTTTCCATACTTAAATCAGCAAATATCCCAAATTTCAAAAAGGCCTTAAGTGATTCCTTAACTCCTCTTCCGAAAAAGCCCAGGTAAACCTTACAGGTAAAGTACCTAGTTTTTGTAATGGAGCAAAACGTACACCTTGTTTTGCAATTTTGCTCCATTTTCTTTGTATTTTGGTGCCTTCGTCACTAAAACGCCTTACAAATTGAGCATCCTGGACCGTAGAGATGTCCCTAATGAGTCGCAGCATTTGGACGATGAGCGATTTCCATTGCATTTGCATTGGCAACTGATCTTTGGGCCTATTGAATAAAATTTGGTCATAAAAACTGCTCATTATGCTCGTAATAATATTATGCTGGAAAACATCGTTTACGTGCACCGATAAAATTAACTTGCTTCACTCTATTTAGCCAACTTTCTGTAAGTGATTCTTATAGTTTTACTCAAAACGATTTGTAGAAATAAACTAAAGCAAAAGGACACTTTGTTTTTAAGTTCTCATTCAGGAGCATTGGTGGACAAATTTAAAAAAAAAAGAGAAAAAGTCCTGGGAACTAGGTTGATTGGTAGACTCCACTTATATCGTTACTCTTGTTATTATTTTGCATTTGATATTACCATTTGCACATTAACATTGCATGATATATTTTATTAAAATGCCAAATCTTGCTCAAAATTTCCTTATTTTATCCCCACAATGCTCGATGACACAATCGGCATACAAAGGCTTGTTACACTTGAAATTATGCCGATATGACTTACCCAAGCTTACACTGAGAACACGAAAATTAAGAAAAACGAGATTGTGATTTATCACCCAAGCTCTAACCTGAAATATTATTATTTGCAAACACTACTAACATCATGGCTATGCTATTAGAGCAATCTTTGTTTGACGCCAAGAGGCTGTTCTGGGCAGACAAAAACTGGACCTCGATTTCATGTTGTATAGATCACGTGACCACCTTTACGCTCTTCAAGTGCACTGAATGTGTCAGAAACATTGTATTACGTAGTACTGGTAAGTTTCACCGTAATTTTTCCCTTAACAAAACAAATAAAGCAAGCTTAATGTCATAGCCTCGTTTTCATGCTGAACAATTTACCTCAATTTTTGAAAGGTCTGTATTAACCGTCGGTGCAAGTTACAAAGTTGCAGACAACATTTTTCATGTTCTTTAGGACCCTCTTAACACAACTAGACCAACAGCCTGCTTTCATCATGAAATTCCCACGGGACATTTTTTCGTGACATATGCAACCTGACTATTTAAGCATTTTTGCAAGGCACAAGAAAAATAACTGGAAAAAATGGCTTGTTGCAATTTTTTTCAATCCATTCTCATCCCAACTAAGTACAGTAATTTCGAAAAAACAGACACATGATTTTGGTTTTTCTCTTGACTCAAACATGCCTTTTATCTTTCTGAAGAACTAGTAAAATTAGTGAGAAGACCCCAGTTTATAAATAGTAGACATAAAGCAACAACTTTTCCATGATAAACAGTTCATTTTTTTTCAGTCAAATATTTTTATTTAATTAAGACTTAATGTAAGTGGCCCCTTAACTGGCATCATAGTTGGTTAATTACAAGACGTTTGACTGTAACAAACTTAGTATGAATGACATCATGGGTTGTGTTATTTTTTGCCCAAAGGCGAGGCTGTTATTTACAATACATATGTATCTTATATATGGGAATGCATCAAAACGTTCATGTCTGCCAACTGCCTTAGTGATACAAGTAAATTTTTGCAAGTGTGCTTCCAAAACTTAATGCCATTGTTTTATATTTTGGCCCAAATATTTCAATTAACAACCACCCTAGCTGGCCTACAATTTGTACTTCACTGTGAATTATTCAATAAATTAGTTCTCAATAAATTGCGTTTTCACACTCCAGCCAACAATATCGTCAGAGTTTCTGGAATTAAAAAAGCATATATACTGATCAAATTACTCCGTCCCATGACGGGAAGTGCCAGTCAGGGGAGTCACATGATTTCTTGTTTACCTTATGCCAGGGCTTGTCTTGTCCCACAGCGCGAATAAAACTCTTATTTCTACCCTACAAAACTACCGTGAAAAGAATTAAAACTGTTTGGAATTCAATTCTAAATACAATCTTACCAAATTCTCTGACTATCCCTTCTCCAATTCCTTTTGAGCCTCCTGTCACGATTGTAACCTTTCCACTGTACCTCAGGTTGGGCGATCCCTCTGCAGCCATACTGATGGTCTTTACCGTCAAGTTTATGAAATATTTTCAAAGAAAGCCTGTCGTTGTCTTGAATCGGAATTCACCTCCCTGTCTTTGAAAACACCAAACTCGGTAAATTACCTCAACGGCTGCAGGACTAAAAACTTCCTCCTTCTTATCTCGCGTGACTTCTTGTCACAACTCTAAATACTCTGGGAATCTGGAACCAAGTATTTCTCGAAAGGACTCCTGGGATATGTGTAGCCGCTGGCTCAATGTAGGCTCAATGTTGATGAGTTTCATTTATTTCTTCGTCTTCCTCGTCTTTGATCATGATTGTTCTCAAGCATTTGATTTTTTGTTTTTTGCCTCTGATTTTCTTCAGTTCGTCAGTTTATGGCTTTATCGAGGGCCTTTATTGTGGAACAGAAAACTGCTATGACGGTATGATGTTTTCTCATTTCTTTTTCTCTTTTTTGCCTTCCTAAAATATTGGTGATATAGCTTTGATCCACGGTTACCCGTTCTTTTCGATGTCCTGTTTAACTTGTATTGTTCTGATTTGTAGTACTCGGAGTGTACAGGGAGACTCCCAAGGTAAATTTTAGATAAGATAGTTAACATCAATTTATCATTGAGAAGTAATTTATCTTAAATTCTAGCGCTATTTCTCCCTCATTTCCATAGATACGCGTTTCTTGTGGACACTATTTTAATGATTTGGAATGCTAAATCAGGTTAAACAAACGAAAAAAAATTTTATTTCCCCATGTTATGTAAATGTATCATTGTTTTACTAACTGTTAAAATGACGAAAATTAATTTGAAACGGCTTTTTTTCATAAAATTTTCTTTATGTGGGATAAGTTTAGTCACAGCTGTGTGTATATTTAGCTCTTTTGATATCAGCTGCCCTTTGTTATCTCACCAGTCCACCTATAAATACTACCTTTTTTGCGTAAGCATTTCCGACAAGTAGGAGCATTATGCGTGTGCTAATGCGTCAACTGACGTACAAGACAGATGGACTTAATATCTAAGTGCTAGATTATTTCTCGGTTGACATCTCTTTCTTGTTAAGTTTCAATTTAGCAGTTGACAAAGGCATGAATAAAACATGACCATCTTTTAAAGACCCTCAATATCTGTTTTATTATTACTTAACAAACAGGTGTGATGCACTTCAGCTCCACATGTTGTTTATAGTGATCAGCAGAGGCTGGTATTTAAAAAACATTTTTGTATATTTAATGAACTAATTTTTGCTTTCTTTCTAGGCTGAAATAGCTAAGGCATACAGAAAGCTTGCTCGAAAGTACCATCCTGATAGATACAAGGTATGACGAGATGTAAAAAAAAAAGATTTTGTTCTTTTTGTAGTAGTTAGCACTGCACATACACATGTACCTATATTTAACAAATCAACTCTACATGTGTATTTCTTCCTGGTCTACACTCTTATGGACCATTAAAATGACATCATAGGATGTGTAAAAACTCAAGTGGAACAACAAGCCACAGGCGAGTTGTTTCACTTCCGGTTATGGGTCCCACACAAACTACCATGTTATTCTACCTATTCTACCTCACATTTCTTTGACACAACATCTTCAGACACAAAATGCAAGCCAAGCCATATTTGAAGCGCAAAATTCTCTCAAATAATAAGCCTCCTTTCCTCCTCCCAAAAAAGGGCCTCCCAAAAATAAGGAACTCGACCAATAACTTCCCAATAAGGAACTCACGCTAGTTTACTAACATATATAAATTACAGTATTTTCTATCAGAAATAAGGTTGCATGGAAGATTTAGACAATTTCAGTTGTTTTAAATAGGATGTCCATTTTTCACTTTATTACACCCATTTTGAAATCACTGGTGATCCTTGCAATCTGATTGGCTCTCAGTAGTGTGATTTATTCCCAAATTGCACTATTTTTTGCTCTAAATCGCATCCTTTTTTAGCCAATCAAAATGAAAATGAAATAATACTAACTAATCAAATTCCATGGCTTACCTGCACTAGCCAATCAGATTGCAGAAAAATATAGGGCAAAAAAAGAGTCATTTTCGTTTATGCACGAGTGAGTTTTGACACGTGACATTGTTGTTTGCATAATTTATGTAACAGTATTTCTGGTTCCGGTTTTTTAAAAAGTGGGTTTCCTGAAGTGGCAATAAAAACTGTGATTTCAAAATGGGTGTAATAAAGTGGTAATTGAACCTTGTGTTGTGCAATTTTGGTCTGAAATCATACTGTCTTGTGATTTCAAATCGAACTTGCGCTGCGCGCTTGTTCGATTTTGAAATCACGCGTATTGTCGGGACGGAAATGTGTGCAGCGTGACAGTTGCGTGACTGTTAAGTGACGTCAGCCGGAAAACCGGTTTAGACCGGTCTGACAGCCATGAGGCGGGAAGAGTGAGTTGAGTAAGAAAAAACATGTGAGACTCGTGAGACGAAGCGAAGGTGTAAATCGGCGTTCAACTAGAGAACAACTAGAGTGGAAATAAAACTACTACTGTGAAAATCGTCGTGACAAAAGTGGCGACCCTGCCAGGACTATTCAAGCAAGCAAGCTGGGAACTGTGAGAAGCAAGTGACGAAGGGAAATCAAAACACAACAAGTTATCGATCGATGTCAACATGGCCGAACTCAAAACATTACAAGACAAGATCGAAGGTAAGCTGAAAATGCTTAACTTTATGGTAGAAGATACGTCGAAAATACTCGATGCCAACGATGTGAAAGCGATTGAAAGACATGGAAGCGCGTTAGAGTCCATTATAGACAAAACGCATCAGCTTAAATTGGAAGTACAGGAGTTGCGAATCGAAAGTGATGAAGAACCTACAGACGTCAGAAAATGGTCTGAAACTCTAGAAGCTCAAATCGGCAAATTTGAAGCGACACTCAAAGAAGTAAAACGCGTAGCCGCTGTTATTATGTTAGCTGAACAGGAAAAACGCGAGGAAGAAAAGCGAAAGCGAATTTTGGATGAAGAAATCGAGCTGGAAAAGGCTAAATTTGATGCGCGCGCGAAACTCGAGAAAACAGCGAAGACATCTTCAGAGGATTCAGAGAATTTGAACAGTGTTGGAGCAAAACTACCTAAGCTTGAGATATCTAAGTTTCAAGGAACTTATCTAGATTGGATGAGGTTTTGGAATCAATTTGAAACTGAAATTGACAAGGCCAAACTAACTCAAGTTGCCAAGTTTTCCTATCTAAAAGAGTTATTGGTACCCAGTGTTCGCGTGTCTATTGACGGACTGCCTTTCACGACTGAAGGGTATGAAAGGGCAAAAAGTATTTTAAAGAGCAAGTATGGCAAGCCCAGTGAGGTAGCAAATGCACACATGCAATGCATTATCGGATTATCTATGGTTCATGATGCACACCCAGCTAAAATCCATGACTTTTGTGAAAAGCTGACAAGTCACATTCAAGTCCTAGAGACCATGGGGAAGGTTAAAGAAATTCGTGGGTTTGTGCGTGCGACACTCGATAAGCTACCCGGCATAAGAGCAGATTTAGTACGTCTTGACGATGTCTGGCAAGACTGGGGTTTCCCAGAATTGATTGAATCTCTAAGGAAGTGGTGTGACCGTAACCCTATTACCAATGAAGACCAGAAGCCTGATTCAACAAATCGTGATCCGTCAAACCGCGACTTCACAAACCGTGATTTACCAAACCGTGGCCCACCAAACCGTGACCCGCCAAATTGAAATCGCAACCTGCAAAACCGTTTCCCACCAAAGAAGAATCCTGTTTACCAAACCAAAGATGAGAATGCGAAGGTGGGGCGTGCCTGCGTCTATTGCAATGGAGGAGATCATAGGTCCGCAGAGTGCAAAAGGGTTCCTGGTCTCGCCCAGCGCAGAAAGATTCTAAGCGATAAGAAGTTGTGTTTTAATTGCACTGGCACAAGACACCAAGCTCAAGAGTGCCGCAGCAAGTATGTGTGTCAATGTTGTGGCAGTAGGCATCACACATCTATTTGTGACAGGTTGTCTGGGAACAGTCAGATGATGTTGGTGACGGGTAATCACGAGGGATCTGTGATTTATCCAGTGGTGGTGGTGGTGGTTGATGGCATCAAATGTAGAGCACTATTGGACACAGGCGCTGGTAGTTCATATGCATCTGCTGCTCTAGTCGAATGTCTCAACAAGCGACCAACGCACATTGAACACAAACAGATTGAGATGATGCTCTGCTCAACGATTCAGAAGGTACAAAGCTATACAGTGAAAGTTGCGAATGTGGACGGAAGGTTTGAGATGACAACTAAAGTCAGCAAGGTAGACAAGGATGTCTTACTGACAATCCCAAATCCAAATTATGAGGAACTGATAAGCAAGTATTCCCACCTGGAAGGTGTAGTCATGGATGACAATGACAAGAAGAGTGAATTACCCATCCACCTAATACTTGGTGCGAGCGAGTACTCGAGAATCAAAACGGAGACAAAGCCTAGGATTGGTCAACCCTCTGAGCCTATTGCTGAGTTCACTACGCTAGGTTGGGCGATGATGTCCTCGGGTAGAGAAGCTGGCCTCTCCAATGTTTATTTGACCAAATCATCAATGGCAGACTACGAGGAACTCTGCAGCTTAGATGTCTTAGGACTGGAAGATAGACCAGAAACAGACCAGGGGAATGTGTATGGAGAATTCGCTGAGCAACTGCACAGAAGTGAGGAAGGTTGGTATGAGTCAGGATTGTTGTGGAAGCCGGGTCATGGTCGTCTGCTCACCAATGAACAAGGAAGTATCAAAAGACTGGAGAGCCTAGTGAGAAAGTTGCAGAGAGAGCCAGGCATGATAGACAAGTATGATGAGATCATTCAAGAGCAGCTGTCTGAAGGGATAGTTGAGAGAGTTGCAGACGAGCCAAACGAGAGAACATTTTACATCCCGCGTAAACCTGTGAGAAAGGAAGCAGCAGCGACCACAAAACTTAGAATTGTATTTGATGCATCAGCTAAGCCAAGTGAGGACAGTCCATCTCTGAATGAGTGTTTAGAGACCGGACCTCCATTGCAGAACTTGTTATGGAATGTTCTTGTGCGCAATCGCCTAAAGCCAGTCGCTTTAACAGCAGATATCAAAAAAGCCTTCCTTCAAGTACGCATCAGACCCGAGGACAGGGATGCATTACGGTTCCACTGGATCAAAGACAAGGACCCTAGCACTATTGAAGTCTTGAGATTTACGCGAGCACTATTTGGTTTGGTCCAGTCGCCATTCTTGCTGGCAGGAACATTGAAATTGCATTTAGAAAACCTTAAGGAGAAGTACCCAGCAGAGGTGGAAGAGATTCTAAGAAGTCTTTATGTTGATGACGTTATCACCGGTGGCAGCACTACAGATGAAGTTCAGGACCTGAAGAAGACGATTGTTACTGTGTTCGGGAAGGCGAAGTTTGACATGCACAAATGGAACTCTAATGAGCCTCAGCTAGAGTGTGAGAATGTTGTTCCTGTTGATGAGCAGCCGAGTTATGCGAAACAGCAGTTAGGAGTCAAGGAAGGTGAAACCAAGATGTTGGGACTCCCGTGGAACACGAGTGAGGACACGATCGCTGTCACTTTCCCTGAAGAACCTGTTGATGTGACAAAGAGAGGAATACTAAGATACCTAGCTGCAGTGTATGACCCACTTGGTGTAGCCTCGCCCACAACGCTTGTGGGAAAACTTCTCTATCGTGAAGTATGTGAGAGTCGTCTGCCATGGGATGAGAAAGTGTCAGACAGAATCGGACGAGAGTGGCTTAAGTTTGTGAGAAACCTTCCCAACAAGGTCGAAGTACCGCGCAGCCTCCCAAGGTTCAAGGAGCCGATCGAAGGGGTTGTGCTACATGCATTTGGTGACACAAGTGGTTCTGGCATTTCAGCGGCGGTCTATGCAGTGATTACTCAAGCCTCCGGGGTGAGCAAGGGATTGATAGCAGCAAAGTCAAGATTGGCCAAGAAGAATCTCACAATCCCAAGGTTAGAGCTTGTGGCAGCACATATGACAGCTAACCTAGTGGACAATGTACGAACAGCACTTGAAGGATACCCGATTAAGTCAGTACATGGGTGGAGCGATAGTACAGTCGTACTTCATTGGATTAAAGGAGGAGGTACTTACAAACAATTCGTGACCAACAGAGTCCACAAGATCAAGTCCAAGGATTACATTGAATGGAGACATGTAGACACCAGTCACAACCCAGCTGACATAGGGAGCAGGGGCTGTAAAACAAGCCAGTTGACCAGTGTGTGGCTCCCGGGGCCAGAATGGCTGCTCAATCCAGAGGAGTGGCCGAGAGACATTGTGACTGAACCTAACAAGGAGACAGAAGCAGAAGCTAAGCAGATTAAGGAGGTGTTTGCAGTTGCAGTGGAAACGAGAGATTGCTTCGATGAAGTGCTGGAAAAGCATACATTCTGGCGAGCGGTCAGAATCAGTGCCTGGGTCATGCGATTCCTTCAGAATTGCCGGAACAAGAAATCAAATCGAGTTAGAGGGCCTTTGACGACATCTGAAACGGGGAGACAGGTCAAATGGTGGATAAAGCGTGAGCAAGAGAGATACAGTGTAACAGAGAGATTTCTAGAAGATCAACAAAGGTTCAACCTTCAGAAGAATGATGAGGGGATCTATGTCTGCAGAGGAAGAGTTCAAGGACATTACCCTGTGTATTTGCCACCCAGGGTAGCTTTATCAGAGAAAATGGTGCAAGACGCCCACAACTTGACTCTACATGGGGGAGTTGGCTTTACAATGGCACATATTAGACAAGAGTATTGGATACCCCGTCTCCGGCAGTTAGTAAAGAATGTGATCAATCACTGTTATGGGTGTAAGAAATTCCATGTCATGAGGTTCCATAATCCACCACCTGGAGACTTACCAGTGGATCGTACGGAAGGCTCATATCCTTTCCAAACAGTGGGTGTGGGTTACGCTGGGCCTATTGTTTACAAGATTTCTAAGAAGGATGGCAAGGCGTACATACTTCTCTTTGCATGCAGTTTGACAAGAGCAGTCCATTTAGAGCTACTTACTGACCAGACCACTGAGAATTTCACCAAGTGTTTGAAACAGTTCATTGCGAGACAGGGGAGACCTATGAAGATCTATTCAGATAACGGGAGGAGTTTTGTAGCAGCAGCCAAGTGGCTCAAAAGCATTATGAGAGATGAGAAGACCCAAGACTATTTGGCTCATCATAACATCCTTTGGCAGTTTAACCCTTCTAGGGCCCCTTGGTGGGGCGGACAATTTGAACGCTTAGTTGGAGTTGTGAAGAAAGCTTTCTACAAGGCTGTCGGACGGGCCTTCCTAACATTTGATGAGCTTGCAGAAGTGGTACTTGATTTAGAGGTGGCCGTCAATAATCATCCATTGTCTTATGTGGAGGATGATGTTGAGCTCCCTGTGCTTACTCCAACCACCATGATGTATGGTCAGTCCAATCTTCTGCCAGAGGAAGATGTTGATGTAGTAGAGGATGCAGACCTACGAAAGAGGGCGAGATATATTCGTCGGTGTAAGGACATTTTGTGGTCACGGTGGACCACAGAATACATCAGGAGTCTGAGAGAAAGACACAACCTTAAACACAAGACTAAGGAGTTGACACTAAAAGTTGGCGATGTGGTGCTGATCCAGAGCGAGGAGCGTAACCGTGGGAAGTGGAACATTGGAATCGTTGTTAAACTCATCAAGGGGCGTGACGGAGTTGTACGAGTAGCCAGGCTGAGAGCAGGAAAGTCATATTTGGAGCGGGCGATTCAACATTTGTGTCCAATGGAGCTGTCGTGCGACGTGCGAGACATGCAGTTGAGTCAACCAGTACAGTTTAACCCTCAAGCCAGAGCATTCACCCCGAGACGAGCAGCAGTAGCTGCTGCCCAGCGGATCAGAGAGATTGCGGAGAAAGAAAGTGAATAGACTGTCCCAGTGACTCTAGTGGGATTTTGAGCTATTAGAACTGTTAAAGTTGATATTTGTTTGGACATTACCATGTATGTCTGTTTAAAAAGGTGGAGGTGTGTGATTATATTTGCTCCACTTGCGTGTATCAAATAGGGGGAGAGTGTCGGGACGGAAATGTGTGCAGCGTGACAGTTGCGTGACTGTTAAGTGACGTCAGCCGGAAAACCGGTTTAGACCGGTCTGACAGCCATGAGGCGGGAAGAGTGAGTTGAGTAAGAAAAAACGTGAGACTCGTGAGACGAAGCGAAGGTGTAAATCGGCGTTCAACTAGAGAACAACTAGAGTGGAAATAAAACTACTACTGTGAAAATTGTCGTGACAGTATGATTTCAAACCAAAATGCACTCCTCTCAGTTCAATTACCGATTATTAACTCCATTGGAAAAAAGCCTCTGACCATCAGAAAATTTTGGACATTTTAATATCTGTATGCTTCATGTGCTTGGATGAGATTTGAATGTTTGAAAATTTTCAAAGGTAAAGTATGCACGAAAATTAATGACAGAAAGATATTATTACGTAACTACGTGATATGTCCCCTGGGGATGGTCTGGTGTAGCAGCTTTTGGGGAACTTAATAGTAAGAAATTTGTTACTCAGTTTTTCCACCCAACTGTAAATAGCTGTAAAGATCCTAACATATTTGTTTTTATTTTGAAAGAAGAGAAATTTGGAGTGTTAAGTCAGTTGTTGTAGGTTGATGTTTATCAGCATAGTTATGAACATTTCATTTAATTTGCTATAGGGTGAAGATGCTGAAGCCAAGTTTCAACTTATTGCAACAGCTTACGAGGTAGGAGATGTTTTGATAAAACTGAAAGTGAGTCTTGTAGATAGTTACAATGCTATCTGAAAAAAAAAGAGGAAAAAGAAAAAAGAAAGAACGGACAAAAAAAAGTGCAGGAATTGAATCAAAGTTGCTTAATTTGTGCACTAAAATTTAAAGTAGAACTGTTAAGAGTGGTGACACTGTTATTACTATCTAGATAGTGACAGTCCCATAGAATTTACAAGTATGTTGCTCTGCTTGCATGGGCCCAGGAGCTGCATTATTATAATAATTTGCCAGTGATGCACATTTTATAGATACTGATGATTATTATTTCAGGTCTTAAAAGATGATGAACAAAGAGCAGATTATGATTACATGCTGGATCACCCAGGTAGAGACCTTTATATACATACTATATGATATTAAAATTAGTGTGAGGATGGTGTTTGAGGGGTATTGGTCAAGATTTATTTTAATTTGTTATTATAATATAATAGTTAATGTTTTTCTTTTTGCAAGTTTATGGCCCAACCAGGGGCAGAATCCATAAATTTGTACATAGTACGGCTCTATTAGCAAACGCACACATAACAAATATTATTTAAGTTAAATACAAACATATTTTTTCATGTCACTTTCTTAGTTCATTCAAAATTGTAAGTCATGGACATGTTTTCTTCTTAACCCTTTAAGCCCTGATATGAAAATGCATATTCTCCTTATTGTTCTCCATACATTTCCTTTGGAACTAGTAAGGAGAATTTGTTTAAATATCAAGACGTCTTATCCTCGATGACCACTTTCTTTATTCTCATCACTTGATTGTTTGAACAAGTAGTGATAATGTAAAGAGAAATTGCATTTTCGTCACTGTTAGGGCTTAAGGGTTAAAGTAATACTTAAATAGGTGATATAATAGCTCCTTGATTACTTTTTCCTGAAAAAAAAAACAACAGCAAATCTTCAGAAATTAGTTTTGTGAGCAGTCTATCTTAGCTGGACACCTGTACAGATGGCTAAATTTTATTTCATTTCATTTTGTCCTGTTCACACCCTGGTGTATATTGCATTTATACAGAATGGACAACCGGCAATTCTCCTGTATAAATGCTTAGGACAAGCTAAAACATGCTTATTAGCAAATCTTAGATTTAACATCCTTCAAACAATGTGTTTTGCTTGAATCTAATTCAACAGAGGAGACATATGGCCATTACTACCGTTACTACAGAAGACAAGTGGCTCCCAAAGTGGATGTGCGAGTGGTCATAGCAGTATCTATTACAGTAGTTTCCTTATTGCAGGTACAAATAAGTCAAGTGTATTATGTTGTAGTTCAATTTTATCCTTGGTTCACTTTTTATTTTCCTTTGTTCTTTTTTAAGTTAATATATGATAATGAATATGAAACAAAAGAAAATAAAAATTGAACCAAGGATAAAATCAAACTACAACATATATAATCTTGACCTTAAAGGTATTGGGTTTTATAAGTGACATTTAAAGAAATATGTGGAAAGGAAAGAGGGAAATTAACATTCATTCAATTGGTGATCACCCTTTACGAGGGATTGAGATTGAGGGCTTTAAAGCTCTTGCCAGGCCATTCCACTTATTTTGGTTTTGGTTATGAACTTGGTAGTCCTTCTATTTGCTTTCTGTGTAGTAATGTGTCATTACAGAAAATCTCCATACCCCCCTCCCCGTTGGAAGGGTTTTTTTAGTTAAGGTGATTCCATTCAATTGCATTGCACATCCTTTCTGCGCAGCTGACCTTACTAGGGCTGGCAAATGGTCTTAACAAAAATAGGGGTCTCACAAAATTTGAGCTTAATTGTAAGCGTCTCGCAGTCTCATTTTCTTAGCAATTTTTTGCACCTCGGAGCCTCAAATTTTCAGCAAAACCAGTCTCAGAGTCTCAATTTTTTCCCAACCGTACCAGGATCTCGATCATTTGGTGAAGCCGCCTAGAGTCTTGACTTTTTAGAAGGCTGTAAAATGAATCTTGAAGTTCTCATGTGCTTAGGTAACATCTTTAGTTGCCCAAAACTGATCTGAAAGTCTTGGGTTCGAATTTCCATGTCCTAAAAAGATTTGAGCTTGCATTTTGAAAACTCTAAAAACTCGGTCTCGCAATTCAAAAATTGAAAGGGTCTCGGGCTCGCACAAAAAAGGAACATCTCACGAAGTCTTGAATTTGCCATTCCCATCCCTTTTATGGCAACCCTCTCCTCACCTTTTAGTACACCTCAAGCCAAGAAAACCTTTTCAGGATCTACAATGAGCATCAAAAGTTTTGAGACACTTCATATTTTCAGTAAACCTCGGTCTAATATCAACCCCTCCCTGCAAGGATATACCCCGTCCTCCTAAACAATGTTGAACTTGCTAGACCCCTTGAGAGTCAGCATTAATTTTATTCCAGTGCAACATTGCAGGGTTGTCCCTAACAGCCGGCAGCCGGCGGAATTAACCGGCTACTTGGGTTGTTTGTGCCGGCTACTTTTGTGATATATATTTTTTAAAAGACAAATTATTTGTTCCTTTACTGGCACAGATATATGAAAATGAAACTCATTTCCCATTGCAGTTTACTGACTTAAATATAATCTGGTTGGCACAGAGATACACGATTATTAGTTCACTATGTTGAGTTCTGGGAATTACACGTAGAAAACCACTGAAGGCATAAGTTTATACAAATAAAATTGAAAAGCTACGATTACTTTTGGAACTGGTCAACATTATTGGAAATTTGTGCTCAGAATCAAGGAAACTCTGTTTCTGAGGACTTAAAATGTAAAAATTTTCTGGGGGGGGGGGGGGGGCATGCCCCCAGACTCCCCTAGAAGGGATCACCTTCGGTGCTCAATAATCACTATCCGACTACTTAGAGATTTTTGCCAGCTACTTGAAAAGTTGTGGGCAACCCTGACATTGGATAGGGGGTGGGGGAGTTGGTGTTAGGAAATCTTTTTCAGTCAGGAAAAGGTGCAATAGTTACAGTGGTGAGTCCTTTGTAGGAAATTCCTCACAGTACTTTAGGCTGTTTAAGACTACTCTTAGATTGTTATGTATGGCCGATATTTCTCTGTCAAGCAAAACATTATTCCTGTTGTAGGAAAGATTTGTTCTGTTTTTGTTTGCCAAGTGTTTGATGTGAAATGAATATGAATGTTGTTGATTGCCTTTTTCAGTACCTTCATGGCTGGTCTCGTTATAACGAAGCTGTGAAGTATGCCTTGACAATGCCAAAATACCGAAACAAGGTAGGAATAGAAGTATGTTTTGGCCTTTTTAACTGAGAATAAGAATTATATTAACTGATTTTTCTTGATGTAAGTTCATTTTCTGTGCTCTTCTGATTATGTAGTTCCAGAAAACATCCATACTCTTCCCATGAAAGGTTTTTTGTTTTGCATCCCCCTGCCCCCAAGAAATTCCAGTTCATTTTTTTATTTATTTAATATTTATTTACTAATTTTTTTTTAATGCAACCTTTATTACAACACAGACACATTACTTACGATACTATTACAAGCTTACTACAATAGAAATTACTTACACTACATACGATACTATTGCTTACACTACTACTTATAATGCGTTTACTAACCCTACACATGACTTGTAGAGTTCACAGTTTTTTCTTCTGGTTACTTTTTTTTAAATTTACATTAACACGCTACAAACAGTACTCTTATCATTACATTAGTTAGTAATACATACATTTACATACATACATACATACTTACATGTACATTTATGCATTGGTAATAATAATAATAATACTACAGACACTATGCTACTTTCCTACGTAAGTTATTTACAATAATACTAACATACATTGATGTGACGCTTACAAGCCAAACTGGTTATTTACATTACCTACAAATATCTATTTACATGATTACAACTTGCTACTGAGGGAAAGCTAAGTCCTATTTAAAACATTTAATCTGTATACTTTCTCCATTTACGTTTGTGACTGGACTCCTTGTTATTTAATTTCCCTATTTGTGACTCTAGAAATTCTAGAAATTCCAGTTTAGCTTCATACTTTGCTTCTAAAATTTTGGCTTTTAAGACCCCCTCCCCCTAGGAATGTCCAATGACCTTCCATGGGATAGGTATGGATTTTTTCCTGAACTACACATTACATTTTCTGTGCTGTTCATTTTCTCACAACTGTTCTGACTTGTGCTTTGTAAACAATACATTCATTCATAATCAGCATCTATTGACAATTTTCCTTCAATTCAAAGGCTATGCAGCGAGCTAGAGAGGAAGGGCTTTTGAATAACCTGAAAAAGGGGAAGAAAACAAAGGTAATTTGAAAGTTGTGGCTTTGGCATATAGTTGGGTAGCTGGTCAGTCATTCAGCCAGTTAGTCTGCCAGAGTCAGTCAGTCAGTCAGTCAGTCCATCAGTCAATCAGTCACTCAATCAGTCAGTCAGTCAACCAGTCAGTCAATTAGTCAGCCAGTCCATCAGTCAATCAGTCAGTCAATTAGCCAATCCATCAGTCAGTCATTCAGCCAGTTAGTCTGCCAGTCAGTCCATCAGTCAGTCAGTTATTCAGCCAGTCAATCAGTCAGTCAGTCCATCAGTCAGTCAGTCAGTCCGTCAGTCAGTCAGTCAGTCAATCCATTAGTCAGTCAGTCAATCAGTCAGTCAGTCCATCAGTTAGTCAGTCAGTTAATCAGTCAGTCAGTCAGCCAGTTAGTCTGTCAGTCAGTCAGTTGATCAGTCAGCGAGTCAGTCAGTCCGTGAGTTAGTCAGTTCATAAGTCTGTCAGTCAGCCAGCTAGCCGATCAGAGTCAGTCACTAAATTAGTCAGTCAGTTAGTCCATCTATCAGAGTCAGTCAGTCATAGTCAGTCAGTCAGTCAGTCAGTCAGTCAGTCAGTCAGTCAGCCAGTTAGTCTATCAGAGTTACCAAATGATGATTTGTCTGGTTAGCTGTTCGTGAACAGAACTATGTGATCATTGAATTAATAAATTGTTGTACATTAATATAATTATTTAACGGACCATTTACTGGACATTCAACAGTCAGTGTTAAGCTGTGTTTTGTTTGCAGGAAGAACTTAAAGAAGAAGAAGAGTCCATACTCAGGGAGGTTGTAGAGAACTCTTTGGATATCAGGTCGGTCTCTTGGGTAGGAACCGGGTTCATACAGAGTCTATTAAAGTATGGCAATCTCAAAACTACTTGCAGTTTTTAAGATTTTAATCAATAACTTTGTCCAAGCTGCTTAGTTGCTAGTGAATTTCAGTGTCTTGTAAGTTCACAGTCTTGTTTTGTGTTTGTTTCTTTTGTGACAGTTTCAGGTTGGAAAGGATAAATTAAAATATATTGTTTGCAAGAAGGGCAAACCCTGCAGTAACATCATATATTCTCCGTCTCTTTAATTGATTCATTGTAATACTGTTTTGTGTGTAGGGGTGGATACAGTAAACCAAAAATAACAGATGTCCTTTGGTTGAGGATTCTCCTTCTGTAAGTTCTACTAGTCAAACAAGGTTTCAATTATTTTTGTCACCTTTGTTCAAATATTTTAAAGGTACATCAAATTGTGTGCTGTACATGTATATTCATATTTTCATATGTTTATGTTCATATTCATATTTTGTTATTCATATTATTTATATTTATTTACTTCATATTTATTTATTTATTTAATATATTTATTTGTTTATATTCATTATATTCATAATTCATTTTTCAAATTCTTTTAGTCATATTGTTCATAACTCCAGCCAGTCACAACACAGACACACATGTTACCCAATGAACCAATCAGAGCTTGAAGGCACCAAGTGTGGGAAAACACAAGCAACAAAAACACAGTTGGTTTTGGTTTTACTTCTGCTTGGTTGAGAAAGTAATGCAAGTTCTACAAGTAATGCAAGTCGATAAGTAACACAAGTTCTATAAATCAATCAGAGCAAAGTGAAGCAAAACCAAACCAACCCTCACTTGAAAACCACTCTTTTGTATTAATAGCAACTAATTGCTTGCTGTGTTTTTCTGTTCAGTCCATACACTGTCTTGTGCTACATTGCCTGGCTACTGCGCTGGCACTGGAAATTCACCATCAAAGGAGAGGAGTATGGGGACGAGGAAAAGGCATACATTATGAGGAAAAAAATGGGATTGAGTTCCACACAATGGGATGCTATAGAGCCTGTGGAGAAAAATGTCTTTTACTCGCGGCAACTGTGGATTGAATCTAACTTCCGAGTATGTTTTATCCCTGGGGGTAACCAGTATTATTTAAATAATGCAACTTTGCTAGGAGCTGCCAGGGTAGAATCTTATCCGGGCGCAAAGACTCCCTAGTTAATAGAAGCCAGCCTGATGAGCTACCAGGCCAAGAACTGACCACCTGAAATGCAGCTTTTCCTACGGGTGGAGCTTTTCTGTGGAACAGTCTCCCCAGGGAAGCTACAGCAACTGGCTCCTTAATTCTTTTTTTTTAAATGTATTAATAAATTAATGGTTTTCCACATTAGACTCCCACAGTTAATATAATAAACCAGTTAAATTTATAAATGTGTAAATTCTCTATTTTTATTTACTGATAATAATAATAATAATAATAATAATAATAATAATAATAATAATAATAATAATAATAATAGCTTACAATAACTTTATTACGTGTCTCATCTTCTAGCATCTTCATTGAAGTAGCTAACTGGGGACACCTAACTAGATTACATTACAAAAGTATAATTATACAACTAACTAAGTACATTAAAATAAAAGTAGACAATATTTTATGCAATATACAGATATTTTTACCATGTCTAAATAAAGTAGTAGTAGTAGTAGTAGTAGTAGTAGTAGTAGTAGTAGTAGTAGTAGTAGTAGTAGTAGTAGCAGTAGCAGTAGCAGTAGCAGCAGCAGCAGCAGCAGCAGCAGCAGCTGTTGTTGTTGTTGTTGTTGTTGTTGTTGAAGCCAAATGCAGATCTTGTGTTTTTGTCCTCAGGAGTTCAAACGAGAACAAGAAGAAGAGATGAGAATTAAACTTGCTCAGAATAATAAGTACAAAGCGTACAGGTATTTTTGCGTTTTTACCCTTACTTTGCTAGTTCATTTTTAAGTGCAATGAACTTGAATGAATTAAATGCTTATTACATAATACAGTGCAACTCCAATACATGTATATTGAACCCCTTAAGAACCAATTCCCAGAGAGAGACAATTTCTTCAGACCAGATAAAGATAAAATAAATAAATATAAGGAACGGTACCTCTAACATAACGAACCCCATCATAACGAATGCAATCTACTGAGAAGCCTAAACTTAACAGATAAATGCCACCACATGACTGAAGTTGAATGCAAACAATGTTAGATTTTAGGCCGAAATAGTTATCAGCCAAAGCCCATTATAATGAAGATTTTGGTCGTTTTCCCACAAATTCGCTGTAACAGGATCTCTTGGCACTTCGTTATGCAGGGGGGGGGGGGGGAGGTCCAATGTACCCTAGTGGAAAAAGTATTTTTGAAGTATTTTATCTCTGCAAAGGTCACTAAGATAACATTGACAATATGATAATGAAAAAAAATCGTCCAATCTGTTTTCGCATGTGGAGACCAAGTTTCGCATGGCCACTAGTTATACAAAACATCTGTTGTGCCTCTCATGTTTAATCGACATGCTTGGGCTGCAAATTCCTGTTGTTAAAAATCATTTATTACTCCTGTTGTGGTATGAATATCGTATTTTATAATTATTTTTCTCTCTCACTTTTTTGTTACATTTCAGACGTTACATGAAGAAGGGCGGGCCGGGACAGATGACTTTTATCGAGGATGATTAGTTATTTGTCGACAGAGTAGAACCTTTATTCAGTTATTTAATATTGATGTCACTACTGACCTGTGAATGTTGTTGTGAATGCTTTACCAATTTCCTTCTTCTTTTTCTTTCGTTTTTATTAACTGGATTGCAATAACAGTAACCAGAAACCCATAACCCGGAGCGTGCAACTCCCATACTAAAGCTTATGTCACGGTATTTTCACAGACTACCCTACTGGTAGTTTATTTTTGGACAGGTTTTAGGTTATTTCCCAAAACATTTAAGTTTCGGTCCACCTGAGTCTGCATCCCACCAAAAACGGCAGCCTTCCATCATTCATTCTCCTTTTAAAATACCCAATTCATAACGCAAGGCTCATAAATATTTTACAAACTTGAGATCGGTTAGCAAGGCTTTTTTGGGAGTTTGAATTCACAGGAAATTCAATCTTAAAATAAAGTGGTCTGTTAAAAATGCCATGACATGAATATATTGCAGTTGCACGCTCTGGGTTGTAGGCTCCTACAGTGACCTTCTATAGATACGAGCGAATGAATTCTTCATTAACAAACTGTAGTAATAACGGTCATCACTGTTAGTAGTCTCCTACATGTACATAGCCGTTATTGGTGGTCGTCACGCAACGCTACTCTCCTACTAAGTGGGAGGAGTGTTGCGTGACGACCACCAATAGCGGCTGTGTAAGAGACTATTAATACTACTACAGGATGTAAGGTAAATTCGTTTTTACTGAAAATCACTGACTTTAAATGCGCATTTGAGCATATTCACATGTTAAATTACGCATTGGTCATACTGAACAGCATTACTAAACATTGACGTTATCAAATTTTATTGTCAGCAAGGTCCCGAGCAACACGTGTTTATTAAGTAAGCATGCCTTCATTAGCTTTGTAATTACAATATCATTAGTTGTATGTTTTTTAGTGATGTATCCCCGTACCATTTCTGACAGGTTTTGAAAATGAAAAATGTCTGTTAAACACAGGTTACTTGGGTGTGTGTGTAGGGTATATTAACCCTTTAATCCCCAATATTAACGTCCATATTCTCCTCACTATTCTCCATACATTTCTTATGTTGCTAGTGAGGAGAATTTGATTTAAAATCAAGACTTTTCATCTTTGGTGATCATTTCCTTTTTTCTCATGATCTGTATTTTTGATCAAGTACCAATTCTGTAAGGAGAAATTAGATGCTTGTCACTATTGGGGCTTAAAGGGTTATTAAGCACTTTCCAATAGGTGGCAAGCATAGGTGGCAGGTGCCACAAAACATTTAAGTCGATTTTGGCAAAACGTTACAAATTGACATGCAGTTGCCGCTGTTTAGTGCAAGGGCAATCAAATCCACTATGCATTCCCTTAACCCTTGAAGCCCCAACAGTGACAAGCATCTGATTTCTCCTACAATATCGCAACTTGATCAAACCTACAGCTACATGTAATGAGAATAGAGGAAATGAGCACCAAAAATGAAATGCCTTAATGTTTAGTGTAGAGAAAACTGTAAGGAGAATATGCCTTTTTTAAAATATTGGAGCTTAAAGGTTTAAAGGGGGACTTTTGTTAGAAGGCCTCAGGTAAACAGTTTCAACATCATCCATCACTGTTGAATTCTCCAGAGCCTCTATCAGCGACCACCCACTGACCAATAAGCCTAGGGACTGGTTTTCCTTTTCAAAAGGAAAACTTTTTGTTATCAATAACAATTTGTTTTAGGGTTTGTTATCAAGCTTGCTTCACACACTGTTTTTTTTTTATTGACAATTTTTATGATCGACAACTCTCTCTCAAGTCTGTCTAGGCCTTTAATGTGCAGTCCTTGCCAGTAGAGTACTCTCTCAGACACAACTCGCAGATGTGTCTCGTTGAAACAAATGTAATTTGCTGTGGTCCGTAAGGATGCCGCAAAATTGACCAAGAGCAGCTGTAGTACTCTATGGATTTTCACTGCGTTTGTGTTGCGTTTGAAAAATAGTTCTGTTACATACCCCCAGAGAGGGAGGGGGTCCCAGGTACAGTAGTGACGGGGAGGCGAGAATGAGGCCAAGAAAGTCCCAGTTGGCTGAAACTAACCCAAAAATATCCAGTGGCCCAGAACGTATTCTTAAAAAGTCTTTTTCATCTGCATAAAAAAAAATAGGAAAACCTTTTTATCTGTACAAAAAAGGAAAACCCAAGAAAGACCAAGGCAGTTTATCCTTCCACCTTTTTTTGTCCATCGTGCATTTAATATAAAAGTGAGAACTCTGAGGTATGTACGCACATTTTTTTAATATGAACCCTAAAAAAACCCAGCCAAAATCCTCCAACCTAAAAATAGTCCTCCAGAAAATTTCTAGCCCAAAGAATATCCCAAATTACTATAATGTCAAACCCAAAAAAGGTCTTCGCACCTCCTCATTACCGATATACTTGAGTACCCCCCCCCCCAGGTTAAATATGGCAAATAAAGCTTTCATCAACCTCCATTATCTTGGCATGTTTTTATTGATGACTGAGCGCTATGGTTACGAACCCCACTGGGAGTACAAACTTGAAATAAAAACTTATGAAAATCTGGGTGAGTGTAATAAAGCGACGCCATTGTAGAAATGGGTTTAAATGCCGGGACTGTCAGACGTACTCACAGTCTGAATGCATTCAAATTTTTATATCCCGCCACATTCTCTACCCAGGGCATCCCCCAGTGTCTTAATTCAGGGTCTGAAAGGGGGGACCTTGGATGTCCTGAAGCCGCGATTTTTTTTCGTGAAGTCCGGAGCCCAAAGCCTTTTTCTACTTGGAGCCCGGACAAAAATGCTGAATCTGGCCAAATGGAGCCCTAGAATGCAGCCTTGGAGCCCTAGAGCCCCAGTTTTTCTGTCTTGGAGCCCTGGAGCCCTGCATTTTTTACCCCACAGCCCTGGAGCCCTAAACCCCTTTGGGACCCTGTTAATTCGGATGTGCGCAAAAGAAGAGTCCTGGATCAAAAATGATGGGGATGACAAACAATTCTGGGTATAACAGATGATTGACATCCACCAACAACACATTTGGCCGGTGGGAAAAATTCCTTGAAGGGCGCATGTTGGAGTAAACTGCTGTAAGGAAAACAACATAAGTCATTTACGAAGCCTTCAATGTTTAATTTTTCTTTGGGTTTTTTTTTTAATTCCATCAAGGTAGTCAACTTCCTCCACTCACATACAGCTGCAAAAATTCAGGACGATGACTAGCGCTGATGGCAAAGAATGAAGACAAAAATTTAAACTCACACACATTCCAAGTACTTACAACGTGGCTTGCTGTTAGAGCATAAACTACATGATGTTATTTTTGATTACTTTAGAAGAAATAAAAAGTGCTTTTAAAAGGGATCTACCACATATTCACAGCTGTAAGAGAAAAACCCTTGTTTTCAGTTTGTAAAATTAATTTAAGAGTTACATCTGACATGAACGTTAGCTTTGAGAGTAGCAAGTTGTGGTTGATGACATGGAAAGCCTTTCTCAACTCTAAAATGTTAAAATAGTTAAGCGTTTACTTTCTATAGCATATTTCCATTCATCAACGAGGAGTTTCAATGCCAAATTGCACGATGAGTGTCTTTTGTATTCTTGTAGTTGCGAGCTTAAGCGAGTTTAAGCAATTGACGCCGTATTTTGGGCCCTAACTGCTCAACTTCCAGCCCAAATATCTAAAACGTCTTTTGCGTCTTGAAAACTAAACTTCCTTTCCACTTCAAAAGCATTTTGGCGAATTTGACTTCGCGTATGCGCACAATTCAAAATTTTGACCAAGAAAAACGCCTTGCCAGCGAGAATAACGCCGTACCAGACGAACTTTTCGGGTTTTAGTGCTCAGTCCAGTTGTTTTTGGTGCTCAGTTCGGTTGTATTTTTTGTGGGTTTGTCGGCCATTTGATAGACTTTCTTTGTTTTGGAAAAGATTTCATCTACTTGAAAAGAGGTAATGACTTGAGGTAGTGATATCTGTTGTTACCCCAGTTTATAAGTGAAGATGAATCATTGTTTTCAAACTACTGACCAGTAGCTGTTCTTCCATGTTTTTCAAAAGTATTAGAAAAGTTGACGTATAAACGACTAACAGGTTATATTGAAAAACGAAAGATGTTACATGACAAACAGTACGGATTTCGGAAAAGCCACTCAACGGAATTGGCATTAATTGATCTGGCAATTAAGTTAGCTGATGCAATAGGATGTTGGGATAACTTTTTTAGACTTGTCAAAAGCATTTGACACCGTTGATCACACCATAATGATTGCAAAATTAGAGCATTACGGAATATAAGGAGTTACAATTGCACTTGAATGGTTTAAAAACTATCTGAGAAATAGAAGCAAAGTTGTCAAAACCAAAAACATAATCACCGAAAGTTGGAAAGTTTTATGCGCAGTCCCTCAAGGATCTGTCTTGGGACCACTTTTATTTTTAATTTTCATAAATGAAATTAGCAAATGCTCTAAGCTTCTTTCTTTTATACTTTTTGAGGTGTTACAAATATTTTACTCACATAATAACATCAAGACATTAAACAAGATAACCAATCAGGAACTCAATAATGTATTCATATGGTTGCGATCAAACAAACTTTCCTTAAACGTGAAAAAAACTCAATTTATTCTCTTCAAAACTGGACAAAAAAGGCAAATGAGACAATGTCAATAAAAATAAATGGACAAGAAGTTAAAAATGTAGAATCAACCAAGTTTCTAGGAATACATATCGATTCGAATTTGATATGGAAAGAGAGATAAAATTTCAAAGACGTGTGGTATATTATGCAAAGCAAGACATTATCTTTCAACTGCAACACTAAGACCTTTATATTACACCTTAGTTTATCCGTACTTATATTATGGTAATACAATCTGAGCTAATACATGTCAAACAAGTTGTCAAACTTCCGAAAAAGGTCGTAAGAATAATAGCATTTTCTGATTTTGGAAGTCATTCGAAACCATTATTTAGGAAAGAACTAGCCGTTTTACCTCTGGAAGATATAAACAATGTAGCAACAGCTATATTTACATATAAATTTTTCAACAACATGTTACCAAGCACATTCGACACATTCTTCCAACTCAACAAAGAATTACATGAATATAATACAAGAGGATCCAAGAAAATCCACATGAAGCATAGGCGGACTAATCATATAAGAAATACACTACTAGAAATAAGGGATACCATATTTGGAATAAACTTCCTACCGAAATATTACAACCCAAAAAATTCCAAATTTTCAAGAACAAATTAAAAAAGTGCTACCTAAAGACAATGAATGTAGAAATATGACGGGTTGAAAACGTATATCTCATAGTAAAAAGTATTTTTGACTAATCAAAAGCGTTAGTAATAAACTAGATACATAGCCATATTGTCAAAAGGTTAATAGTACATTAATTTTGTAACAGGTGCTCTTCTTGTAAACCCCATAAGGGTGTGTTGAGAGCTCCTGCTCCATAATAATGTTAAGATGTAATCAGTACAAGCAATTGTAAAAATAACTATTGGAGCAAATAAATAAAAGTTGAGGTTGCAGTTGAAGTTGAAGTTGACCAGTGCAAAGGTCAATTGCACAAGGAAAATTTTCTCGCTTTTCTGTGTGTAATTCTGGTCAAATTTAACTTATCGCTCTAGTATAGGAACCTTTTGTTACAACTTTGCCTGGTATATCGGTTGGTTATCAAAACCAACCGCTGTCAATAAAAACAGACCACGGGCCCTCACGACCGGTTTTGACCTGCACAGCGGTTAATAAGTTAAGATGTCTAGTTCCTTACTTTAATTTGAGGTTTAATATAAAATACTGACCATTCAAATAGAAGATATGGATCAACAATTCAGTGTGTTTCAATTTCTACCGAGTGAAATTTATACAAAGTGTGTTAAATATGTTCTTTTCAACTCTTACTGAGGAAAGGGGAACGGCATCTCGTCCGTCTACAGCTTCTGGCTGGTATTGTGTAGAAGAAGCTCAGAGCCATTAATAGAAATATACCCCATCATGTACATCAGTGTAAAACACGCTTCCTCAAATTCGGATACTTGGGAGGTGCTAAGCTTAAATCTCCAACTGCGGTCGATGTTTTTTTCAGTTCTCTTAGATGTGTGAAATTCAGGAGTGGGATTTTTAATGCCAGGGAGTTTTCCTTCAACGATCCACGCGCTGATGGAGGTAGCCATGGGGAGTCCAGTAAAATTGTACATACGGACCGCTGTTGTCAACAAATTACTGGCTGTGTCTTCATAACGGGCAAGGATGTATCGCTGCTTAAACCAGTTTGACATTTCCAAATTTATGTAGCTTAAATTTTCTTCGACTAAGGAGCATAAGATACGTGCATTGTTTCTAATGATTTCTTTTCCCTCGTGTGGTGTATTTTTTAGTCTAACAAGCTTTCTCTTAGGCCCAAAAGGCAAAAAGAACTTAAGACCCACTGCAGACGACAGCACAGCTCGAGGATCCCTGACCAGGTGAATGATCAAACCCTCGAATTTATTCGGTTCAGAGTTAGAGACACGCTGCAGTTCACGTATTCCAGTTCCTTCGGGTAGTCGAGTTTGCATGATCTTAACAACTGTCATTTTTCGTGAGTTGCAAAATCTTTCTCACTGCTTCCTTAGTGAATTCTGTTTCGGGGGTCCTCCCTGGAAGGACGCCAGCTTTAGATTTTCTCAACCAATCAGGAAAGACGTCTCTTAATGTGTTGTTTCTTTCAAAGCAGCATGTGAATATATCTTTTAAGCATGTTCGAAAAGTCAATCTTGTAAGCCTCCTTTGTTTTCTCATCTAAGGGCCAGACCACTCGCCCAAATAGCGATCCCCGTAAACTACATTCCTTAGATGATTGACTGGCCCAAAAAGATAAAAACCTCTGGATACCGGATTCAAGTTGAATATGTTTCCAACAAATGTCGAACCAGATCTCATATACGTCAAAATGGTCACATTCAACCTTGGTTTGCTGTAGCTAATGTTCACCTCAGTCATGTTAAATTCTTCCTTCCTCTTTATCTTGTTCGTCAAGTTCCACGGAGTCTTGAACAAGATCAGGAAACCTTGTGGGACGACAACCAAAAAGATCCAAACATTATGTATGTATTTCCGTGGTGTTTCATCGCCTTAGTGTAAAGAAGATACAACGAGCGTGTGAACTTCAATTTCGTGGAAAGTGTAACCTCATGCGTTTTTGTTGAACAAAGGTTTCTTCGTCTTCTAATAAGGATTTTTCACACCTGGGATACTATATACCAAATGATTTATCCATCTATACATGGTCCATCCCCAAAAAATCGCTAGCCGTTAGTGCGCGCTAGATGTAAATCAAGCATTTGATTTCGAGTTTTCGTGTTTCCAACTCTAAGGATAGGATAGCTTATTTCCTTATGTTCGGACGCAAATATGTTTTCATTTTGTCTTTGTTCACCGAGTTGTGACTGAGTGGAAGATACGTAACCTTGGTGGCGTGTTCGATGTGTTCGATGAATACGGTCCCCGGCACGCAGCTTCTCATACAATCATTCGGTATTTTGCATAAGCATTGTTTTCAGTTTCTCGCGGGATGATTATCGTTCCCAAGAGAAATTGAAAACAATGCTTGCGCAAAATTTTGGGAGGCAAACAAAGTGTATTATGGGCAATTCGAAAATACCGAATAGAAAGTTCAGGATGAGCGGCCTACCTTGTAAATCAAATTTCAAATGGAACATTTGATTGGTCCATGGAGTGCTGGAATGCATGGATTCTGTGGAATTCCACTTTTTGGTTTCTTTGTTGCCTTGGCAATGAGAGTAAAACAAAGGGATCCAAGTGCAGTTGAAACTTGGCCAATGACAGCACAGCCTTGCAGCTAAAAGCACGTGGGCGCGCAACTTTCAATTCCACAGGGAACAAGCTATCTGCGTGCTAGTTTTCGATTCTGGAGTCACGGGCGACTTCAAAAACACCCTCAAGTTTTACTTTAGTTGTTGTATTTGGAGGCGTAAGGATAGAAAATTCTCCGTTGAGAAAAAGGTTGTGGTCTACTACTGATTCCCAGGCTTAGCCAATCAACACTACAGCCGTGGGCACATTTCAATACTCTTGAGACACAAAAACATGTTTTTAAGACGAGCACGAATTATTTCCCAAAAATTAACGTAGTATTACATCAGGCTCTAAGACGATTTTAACTGAATTGAGTTCAACTATAAGACTTGACTTGACTTGACTTGACTATCGACTTAGCGTTTTATCCATATCCTACTTTAGTCCAGCAACTTTGTTTACCAAGCTAATCAACTGTGTGCCAACTTGTGCCCGCAAGTAATTTGCGTCTAAACACCCAGTCATGCCAAAAAATCTCTTGTCTCGTCTTTCCAAAGTAAACCCCAAGTCTACTTGTTTTTCAAGTGCGCTTCAAGTGCGCTACGGTCCCTAGTGTGAATCGGCCCAATATTAGCACCCTTACTCCTAAGAATTGTTCAAAGTCTGCATCAAGACAATTATGTGGTTGTCTATGTGGTCCCACATTTCACATTTTCAAGTACCAGAGTTTCGTTTATGTAAGCACAAACTTATCATCCTCTGTTTGTGTTGCAGACCTGTGCTAGCTGTATATTAATGGCCGCTTTGACGTACTCTATAAATATATATATATACTCACACTTGTGAGTATATATATGTATATATTTACAGAGTAGGTCAAACTTCAAGTTTCTAAAACCGCCTCCCAGAGCTTTAAATCGACAAACCAAGCCCATAATAACAAGCATTTACACAGTGTTCATGTTTCTAAGCTTTTGTATTTGACTTTCATCCGTTCAAAAAACCGTACATATCGTATTCACAAAATCCTTTGCTCGCAACCGAAGCGGCCATTAATATTCAGCTAGCACAGGTCCGCAACACAAACGGAGGATGGTAAGCCTGTGCTGTAAGGAAGTAAAGCAGGAGGAGGTTTAGGAAACGTCCGTAGCATTCCACAGATTACTAAAAAAGCTTCATAGATTCCAATGTGACCTGTGCAATGCGAGTTATGTGGGTTACAAGCGGGAAAATTTACACGAACGTACAAGCGTGTGGAGGGACTGACAAACACCAGTCATCCTCTATTTCCAGAACACTATAATAGCATGCACGGGAAGGTTCTTGAAGACCCTACTAAGGCGTTTCGTCGTTCTTAAGAAATGCAGAAATAAGTTTGACTGTTTAGTGCACGAGATGCTGTTTATAAGACAGCTAAAACCCAATCTAAAAGCGCAATCGGACTCTATTCGTGCGAAAGTATTTGAAATGTGTAATTTTTTTTATTTTCGCACCCTTATTATGTTAATTTAAAACCAACGCTGCTTTAAAGTACTTGTTTACTTGTTGTAATTTACATGAGTTACCTTTGACAATGGCGCCAGAAACGGCTGCAGTTTTTATCGTTTATTTTTGCTTAACCAGTTAGTTAACGATCAATTTAATTACACAAAAACCGATTGAAAATAACTGACACAAATAAACAGAGTAAACGGAAATAATAGAAGACTATAAGATCAAAGGCTCTTACAAAGCAAAAAAACAAACAAACAAAAACAAAGAGACTCCAGTATATAATCTTACTTAAATTTAGACAGCAATCTTAAAAGAGTCGTGGGCAGTGAAAAAGGGCGTCCAGATCGAAAGGAAAGCTTCCTCGATGTTCCGTGGACCCTGGGAAGATAGCGGAGGAAGGTGGGCAGCGGCAGGGTTGGCAGGGCTAGTTGATATTTAGAATGGGCAATAAAGGTTGCCACTTCTTTGAGTTTTCTCTAGTTTTATAGGATTCTATGTAAAACTGGGATTTAAGGACCATAAAAAAACCTTCTAAAAGTGGAGTTTTGTTACTGGTTCTGCCGCATCATATGTAGTGTCTTGCTAGAAGAAAACAAAAATTGAGTTGAAGTGAAAAGTTGGAGGTGTCCGGCCTCAGGCCCAGAATTACCGTGATCTGTCTTGGATAATTTGTTGGTACTAGTTTAAAGACTTTCAGCCTTTCAATCAAGTTTTCCCAAAAAGCCTCAACATTCATGCAGTAACAGAAGAGGTGGATCAGGTTTTCGGGAGAATTGCTGCAAAAAGTGCAGTTTGGATCTTGTTTTAAACCATTTTTTGTCAGGGGAACGTTTGTAGGTAGAATTCTGTGCAGAAATCTGTAATGGAAGTTCAGACGTTTTGTGCTTTTAGTGCACCCAGCAGCCAGGCCATATGCCAGTCCCCAATCAAGAATCCACCCGTCACAGTCAATGAGATTTTTCCATTTTGTTTGACTTTTCACCGGAGCGAAACTTTTCAAAGAGAGAAGCTTCCCGTAAACTATCCTGTTTCCTTTGTCGCTTTTAACAAAAGTCTCAAGGAAATCACT
Organism: Siderastrea siderea; assembly: GCA_964030785.1. Taxonomy (NCBI): domain Eukaryota; kingdom Metazoa; phylum Cnidaria; class Anthozoa; order Scleractinia; family Rhizangiidae; genus Siderastrea; species Siderastrea siderea. The sequence goes on along the minus strand of OZ034969.1, from coordinate 50,625,462 downwards.
TGGTTTGCCTGTGCCACTAGGTTCTTTAGGAAAATTTGCATTATAATGGTGTCTGAGGGCAGACATAAGGAGAAATACTTCAAAGGCATAACACGTACTTTATTATTACTTTGTGACTGTTAATAAACTCCTCGAGGGAGAGGAAGTTGCGCGAGTCAGATGAGTTATCTTGGAAATTCCGCAAAGAAAGAATGTTTATTAAAAATCATCAGTTTGTCTTCGATCCTGATCATCGAATTGTGCCATATGGGATGTTCAAGAAATCCTTGCTCATTTCTTCTTTGATCACCATAATTAACTTCTGACCATATCTCTAGAAGTTTTTGAAGAAACGGATTTTGAACTGGTATCATTTTCAAAGTATCACGTTTGTTTAGATTACCATTGAAAACTTAAGTTTTCCCCCTTATTTTCTCGGTTCAAATCGAAAAATTATTTTCATTTTCCATGGCTAGAAACATCGAGATTTTTTTTTATCCAGGTAGTCTTAAGGGACTTGTTAAACGCAGCTACGTCAACCATCTTTAAACACCCTTTTTCATAGTTGTTTATAATAACACTTCTTTTAATTTTGTCACCCTTGTTATTCCAGAGGTACCGTATTTACTTGATTAAGCGCCGTATATGAAAGTAAAAATATTAAAGAGCGCCTCCCTCGAATAAGCGCTGCATTCATTCACAACAAGGCGGCGCCTAATCGAAGCATCATCAGACTGAATCAGTGTTGGAGGAGCCAAACTAATAAACAAGTACGGTACAAGTCAATCTAAACCAGTCTCCGAAATTTATTCTCCTGTATTATAATTTTTTTCAGTTCGAAGTGGGTATATTTCATTGTTTTTTCTTTGTTAACATTTGCTTGTTATCGTTTCCAAATATTATGATTTTTTAAAGAGCGCCGCCCTCAAATAAGCGCCGCCCCCGAATAAGCGCCGCATCTGAAACACTAAAAATTTAAAGAGCGCCGCGGCGCCTACTCGAGTAAATACGGTAATTGTAGAAAAGATCGTTTATCTCCCTGATAACTAATTTCGTGATTTGTCGCAAGTTTTAATAACTAGGATTTTTCCCATTAGCGTTAATCTTCGATGTTTCCAACAGCTTAGAACATTTCTGATTTTGTCCGCTTTTTCCCTTTAATTCAAATTTAACGTGGTGTTGGGGTCAGTAGATATCCAAATGCCAAGGACTTTCACTTTGTTTTCTGCCCATTTAAAGCTTTTTTCGGGGCCGGGTCTAGTTTTTCCTAATTATTTTCTGCCATTGATCCAATCCACAGGGCCTCAGTCTCAGTATAACTGAGTTTGAGGCCGAACTGAACACACTGCCAAACCTTTCAATCGTGTTAAGCGGTGGCAGACAAAGGGGCTGTTTACATGGAGGGAGAAAGATCCTAGCGCTAGGAAGATCCTAGAAGGCGGATCATCCTAGCGCCATATGTTTTCTGTATTCAGTTTACATGCAAAATGTTGTACTTGGCCCTAGCGCTAGGATCTTTCTAGTGCTAGGATCTTCCTAGCTGAGAGATAGGAAGATCCTAGCGCTAGGAAGATCCTAGGACCATGTAAACTAAATTCGCTCGGAAGATCCTAGTACTAAGGACAGGAAAACCAAACATGGTAGCGGCCGGGAGTTCAGCTGCTAAAGGCCGACAGTTTTATTTGATTTCCAGTAACCACCCCGACCGAAATTTCTGCATGTAATCCAAACAAAAAGTTGTTTCACCTTCTAGAATCTTCCTAGTGCTAGGATCTTCCTCCCTCCCTGTAAACAGCCCCAAAGACTCCTTGGTGCAGTTAAGAATGAATGACATTCTTGTTAGACCTGATGGCTTTGGCCAAGATCTCCGCTGATGGTATAAAAAGATATGCAGAAAGAGGACAGCCTTACCTAACACCTCTTCGTAGGTCCAAAAAACTGCTCGACCATCCGAAGCATGTTTTATAATACTGTCAGTTAGCCTTATGTTTTCACCAATAAATCTTCCTTTTAGAAAGCCGGTCTGGTCATTGTTTATAAGCTTTGGGATAACCGTTTTTATTCGGTTGGCTATGGCTTTTGCAGCTAGTTTTAAGAAGAATTAGTGGACGCCAATTTTTAATAAATTGCGGCTCGGCGTAGACTGCGAGTAGTCTCTAATTTTGGCGATCTCCTCGTAATTTCGCGCGCGCGCGTGTGTGTATTTCGCCCGCCCCACAATCGCGATCGCCAAAATTAGAGACTACTCGCAGTCTAGGCTCGGCGTCTTTCTTTGGTATAAGTTTAATAATTCTGCGTCTTTGTGTGATTGAAAGCGTTCCCATGTTGTATGAATAGTTGAGTGCACTGATCAATTGCAAAGGAGGCGCCAAATCTGTCCAGAATTTTTTGCAAGATTCAACAGGGAGGCCATCAGTGCTAGTTCTAGGGGGTTTGTTGGAATCCATGCTTTTTAAAGCTTCTAGACACTCTTTTTCTGTTAACTGCCCCTCGCAACTTGTGTTTTCCGCCGCTCTCTTTTTCCCGAACAGCGGCAAAAATCACTGTAGACTGGTACGGACTTTTCTTAAAACTCCTCCTGTTACAGTTTCTGACGAGATAAGTTTCATTTGCACTGTACTTATACTGAAGTGCCGAAAAAAAAGTGAACCATCAATTATTAACATACCAAATTAAATATTCAATCGACCCCGATAACTCGAAACCCCGCTAACTCGAACTGTTTTTCGTTTCCCTTCAGAGTTCGAGTTACCGGGGTTCTACTGTATATCCATAATGTCTCAAAAAATAAATGAACTGAAAAGTGCGCCCTTTCGCGCCAATTTGCAATTGTGAGTGCTTTTACTGAGACTAGGAGCACAGGAGTCTGGGAACGAGCGGTCAGCAGTTCTCCACATAACAAGAAAGCCCATTGGGCATTTTAACCGGCCATTCTGACCCTCCCCACCCCTAGGTTTCACAAATGTTAGCGCGATCCTCTATTTATACGAACCGGCGTGACGAAAAGTGTGATTGTGTGACACAATATTTTGACTATAACGTTACTGGATGACGTAATGTTTAAACTCTGATGACTCAGCTTTAACTTTCTTATCGCTTTTATTTGTGCTGAAAAACGCAAATTCACTCAAACGTTGAATGTCGATATAAATTCGTCCACAACTGAGAATGCTCACACCGGGACGACGAAGTATTTACTGTTGTGCCTAGACCTTAAATACAAACAGTGAACATAGCAGTAGAATCAAAATATAACGCTTGATAAACACGAGCTCGAGCACTGAGATCGTCAGAGTATGGGGCACGTCATGGCATATCTCATGACGTGATGTTTAAATCCGGTTTGCTAACCCGGGAATCCCCTTGCAAAAGTAAACAAGCGAGCGGGGACGAAAGTCGCCCACGTCTTTGAAAGCTAACGCGCCTGTCGAGCCGCAATCGATTTCGCGCTCACTCGCTTGTTTTTCTTTTCCTTCACTATCTCTGAACGGAAAGAGAGACTGCTCGTAGCCTTTAGCGTACACCACATGCAAACCACACAAATCCGTCGATAATATTCAGATATTTTCGTTCTTTCAATGCAAAGACTCGTAACACCTGCCCTATTAATTGATCTCCTTATTAATGACGATTCCTTCGTATCAACTTCTCGCCTCAAATAAACACTCATCTCTCTCCGTTCACAAGTCAGGACTATCATGTACTGATGGTGCAATCCACTAATATTGCATCATCATACTAGTACCAATTCCTTCTCTTCCTAGCCCACGCCGGCAAAACGCAACTGTCCTTTTTGTCCGCTGCGAAATACAAGTTAGCCAATCAGAAACCTTACAATCCACTTCGCAAACCACCCCCCCCCCCCCATAAAACGCCAAGGGAAACCCCCTCTCACGCAGCACAATGTTACACCGCTCCTATACAAAACGCAACTTTCAAAGCAAATCACTTTCACAGAAGCGTGATATGCTTCTGACATTCACAAATCCTTCTGACTCCCACATTTTTACACCCTCAAAATGTCAATCCCAATAAAAAAAACTCCTGCGCTAAAAAAATTTTCACCATAACCACTAACTAGATCAGACAACACAGCCAATTTCGTATTCCATCCTATTAGCTGCTTTACTCAATTGCGCATGCGTTATGCAAGACAAACACAAAAAACCCCAAACTTAACAACCCTTCGTCGTTGATATCTTAAATACTGTAAATTAAAAGACAAGAACACACGAAGGTAACATTCAGCAGACTAATATGCGCATGCGTCTTATATAAGACAGTACCGCTCTTGAGTACCCGTACCACAAGCTTTACAGCACTTTGTTCGTATGTTAAGCCAACTGACCATTACGACAAGACCGTGCCCATTTTATAAAACGGCGGTCGCCATAGCGGGCCAACCCCACCACGGCATAAGGGGCAGATGCCTCACGCCGGGGACAAACAAGCTGTTCAAATGCCCCACTGTACAGGTGAGCAGTCAAGGTCAGGCATACCCCTGGCACTTGACTGTGCATCATGACTTCTCAGTCGTGAATAACAAACAACAGATAATTAACACTTTACTGACAAGCAATCTTTGTTTGCTTTTGTGAGTAAAAGCTTTTGATTAGCACGTAGTTGGTTGTTTGCAATGCTAGCAAAAATCCCACTTACGTTTTTTCGCAAACCATTTATGGCAATGTTAATATTTGCATTGGTGTCCTTTTCAATGGTGCGACAGAACTACCTTCGGAATAGGCTTGGATAAATTCTGCTGGCAGAATTTCGAGCAGAATAAGCGATTTTTGAGGCGAGCATTCTGCCGGCAGAATAAGGCATTTTCGAGCAGACTTTGAGCAGAATAACGAAAATCAGTGACACTAATGATATGCATAACAGTTGTAAGAAAAATTGAAAACTGAATACAAAACAAATGGAAAGTACCTTGTGATAATGTGATTATTAGCTAAAACCCACTCAACTGATTCATTGTTTCGTCTAATATTGGTGATATAAAGTAAGAAATTGCAATTTTGCTATGCATAATGAATATCTAATTAGTATTTAGGGGTCAGGCCCAGGCATTTGTGAAAATACATAAGGCCCAAATGGCCAAAAATTTTTCGGGTACCGAGCAGAATTCAAGCAGAATAAGGGAGTCCGAGCAGAATTTCGAGCAGAATAAGCGACTTTTACGAGCACTGCCGGCAGGCAGAATAAGCCACTTTACAAGCAGAATTTATCCAAGCCTACTTCGGAATCATCCTACTTCAACTGCCTAAATGTTGTAGAGACAAAAAATCCTTATTGGCCCTGTGCAGGCCTAAAAGTAAACTTCAGGAAGGTAAGTGTGAAGCCAGTAATAACATTTGCTGTTATCAAAGGAAGCGTATGAATTCAAAGATTGCCTGTTTCCTTGTTTCCAGATGGTTTGTAAATGTTCGCATGTTAAATTTAGTTAATTAATTAATTAATTAATTAATTAATTTGTCCAAGTCAATGAATCCGTTACGAATGAAAATATAACTGACCTAAAACTTATTTTTTTCTATTACGTTACAATCAGTTAACGTCAAGACCTATTAGTTGTAATAATGAATTTTACTTGTTGTTGCTGTTGTTGTTGTGGCGACTTGGTAAATGCGATGCAAAATTAAGTGATGCGTGTCTCTCTGCACAGACTCATCCATTAGCTTGAACAAATGGATTGTTAATTTATCACGTTGCCATTGGGATTTGCTGTTTTTGTTACCTGACATTTCTTAAATGGCAATGCCTACGCCTGGCTACAGTGTCACAGTTTGGTGTCTCCTGTTTGTGTTGAGATTGTTTGATCTAGATTTGTCCCGATTCATTACGGTATAAACCTGGCCAGTGGCAGCCCAAGCTAACGTTGAGAGCTGTGCATAAATTAGATTGTTTCTTCCACGCTATGCATAATAATGACATCAGCAACGTTTAAGAGTTTGTATGGAAATGCTATCAAACATCTTAAATTGCCACAAATAAGAGAGAATTCGAAATAAAAATAATTTCCCTTGTGTCTTTGTTGTATTGGTCATTATTTGAGTGCTTCCTGAGCTGATTTGAAGGTTTTTGGGTGAGAAATTGACGTTTTTATTTTTCATGTTTGCTGAACGAAAAAGTATCTGTTGAGATACAAAGGAAAATCCTTTTAAATTAATTGTGAACAAAATGGAACTGTGCTAGTGACCAGAGGCACTTTCCATTCAACCAAAATTTCCGGAAATTCCGGTCTCAAACTGAATGGAACGGTTCTGTCGAACCGGAAAATTTTCGGAAAAGGTCCACCTTTCAAGATGGACCGCTTTTTTCGGTTGGACCGTTCTCATCCTCGGAAATTACTGTTCATTCGAAAAAAATTCGGTTTGCAATACCTTTCTGTCGAAAATTTCTGGAAATTTCTGTCCGAAACTGAATGGGATGGTTCGGTTTAACCGGGCTGGCGTAACCAACCGGACAATTTCCGTATTTACTGTTCCATTTGCCACGAGAAATTTTCGAAATTTCAAACCGGAATTTTTGGTGGAATGGAAAGCGCCCCAGCGATCTTCCCTCGGTTGGCTCATTTTCCCGCAAAAGTAGTTACGTGGTCAATCATGAAGTCTTGTCGCTTTTCTTTTCACGAACATGACGGAAGGATGCAATTCTGGTAAACAAGGAAATCGCATAGTTTGCTTGTTATTTGGGTCCATACGCTTGAAAACTTGATTTGTGAAGGCAAAAGTAAAATATGAAAATAAGCTGAAATCGCCTTTGTATGCAGGTGTAGTTTTAAAGTTCGACAGTCTTGCGGGCGGGTAGTGGAAGGGATATCGGCTAGATCAGGGAACCCTTCACGGAGAGAGGTTTAACGTTTAGGTTCCAGATTTTTGCATGCAATACTACCGGGTCCCGATTTCAGCATTACAATTTTCTGCTTTATCAAATACGGCTTCACCGAGTCAAATATTTCACTGATTCCACTAACCTATTCGATGAACGTTCAGTGCTAGTTGATGGTAGCCGTTTATAACTGTCGGTACATTAATATGATCGTCGGGGTGAGCGTAGTCCTGAGAGGGACTTTTCATGGTTTCTGTTGACGGAACTATTGTATTAAATACGTCAGTTTGGAAGCAAGCCGGGTCTTATACTGATGTCTTGATGATGATGTCTGAACAAAGTTGTCAAATACTGTACTATCCCAGAAGACGATTGTTACGATTTCATTCCGGCGATACCAGATGACTGTTACGATACCTTGCGATACTAGAAGAGATTGTTATGATACCATACGATACCAGTAGTGTCATCATAGTCTGAGATTGTAAATTAGTCACTAGTTTAAGATTATAAATTTGTCATTAGTATTATAATTAGTTAATTTAAGGTTTTTAAAATTTTGAAAAGTATACTTAGCATGCATCTTTGCTGATTTCTAATACTAAAAAAAAAAAAACATTTACGATACCAGAGGAGATTGTTATGATATCGTACGATACCAGAAGAGGTTGATATGAAACCGTATGATACCAGGAGCAGATTATTACGATACCATACGATACCAGAAGAGATGGAAATGTTATCATACGATACCAAGAGAGATTGACAGAATACAATACCAGACGAGATTGTTATGACACCATACGAAACCACTAAGAGAACAGATTTTTATACCTACGATACCAGAAGAGATTGTTATGATACCATACGATATATCGATACCAGAAGATTGTTACCATACTATACGATACAAGAAGGAAACTGTTATGATACTATGCGATACAGAAGAGATTGTTATGAAACCATACGCAAATAGCAAAATTGTTACATACTTAGAGGGACAATCAGGTGGCTTAAAATGATATACAAAGTAACGGTCTCCGTCCCCGATTATGGATAACTTCTCAAGAAGATAGTTATGGTGCTGAACGTCTCATTTTTACGCCTGATGGAATATTTTAACAACAACAAAGAACTCAACCGCAAATTTTATATATTTGTTTTTACAACACTCTTTGTGATGCCGCTCAAAGCTCTATTTTAGTATTGCGGTCAGAATGACAGGTGAAATAAAGCATCTTGGAAAGCATCTTGCTTGTACATTTTCTAGAAAAAGCGAAAAATTCCACTTCGCCCATTTTTTGCCATGAAGCTAACGGACAAGTAATTCACCGAAGTAAAACTGAAATAAAGGTTGAAATATTTTTCCTTCATAGTTGGCCTTGAATCTTCTTTCACTGCCCCGAATAGATATATGTGTAACTTGAAAATGTCCAAAGACAATTACTTGCAAATTCATTACCGGTATATGCAGAATTTTGTCATTTAGTAAGTTAAAAGTTTTCAATAATCACTTTGAACCTCTACAAGTCCGAGCATGTTACGTCGTTAAATACAGGAATTTAACGCCTGACAAATCCGTATTGTAATAGACATTGCGTTTTTGAAAATGTTCATTAAAGATGCCTCAAAGGAAATTCTTTGATAATTGCTTATTCGGGTTACAGATCCCAGTACACGCAACGATTAGACGTACCTTCTTTCAAATAAAATGAAATTATTAAGTCAAAATTCAGACCAAGTTAAGACCAAGTTAATAAGGATTTAATACTTAAAAACGACGTTATTACCACACTTTCTCGGCATATTTTTTCTTGGCATAACTGTTTCTCCAGGGTTTTTTTGTTCAGCTGACGTGTTAGTGGGATTATAAGCCGCATAATGAACATAGGTGATAACCAGCAAGGAAAAGAGAACAAAAAAAAACTTAGATTTGTTTAACGAATCACATAGCCCGAGCTGGAGTTGCTGAGTCTGCGATCGGATAAGCCTTTAGTTGCATGACACGTCTCCAAGAAAGCAGTCATTAAAATAAAGTTACACCAAATCACCTAAAAAATAACCCTCCACTTTCGCAATCGCATGTACTTGCTAACCAAAATACCCCCGGCTACGAAGTTGTGTAAACGCAGGGCTTTAACCGGGTTTTTACCGTATACATCTTTGTCCTTTCAATACCGCAAAGCTCTTGCATAATATGCAAGAAAAGTGCCTGCAGGCAAATTTCGACCTGCTTGAATCAATATCTAATCAATTGTTACAGATCTTTCTAATTCAGATGATAGAACAACCATGCTAAGGAGTGTGGGTTGTTTTGTTTATTCCGTTGGAGGCGTTTTCATCCAACGTATTTCAGGGCGTTTTAATGTTTAGCTGTTCAGCATGCATTCCAGTGACTAATATTTAAACATACACCACCCAATTACTTAATTAGTTTCTGACCAACAAATAGTTCACGTCTTAAAAATCATGATAGAACGGCAGCGCAAAGTGGACAAAATCACCTCAAAAATTTCGCTTAATTAATTGCCACAATTTTTGACGTGTACTTGACCTTGCTACTACTTTTTTTGCAATTAAAAAATCAGTGGAGTGACTTTTCGTGTGATTTATAAATAATTTTGCTTGTTTGCTTATTATTTATACCAACAACTTCACACCGAATACAATATAGGAGTGTGCCGAACAACACAGGAACTAAGATGCCTTTCAAGGGAGGCGACCCATGAAACCGTTAGAATCCCGCGACACATACAGCGTGCAGCTCGGAGCCAATCAGCGTGTTCTGTTCCCACGACCCTAGTGATCCACTGTGTATAGACACTTTTCGCAGTAATACGCTCGCTTGATCAATATTGTTGTTGAGTTATTACGTGCACGCGACTCGCACCATTCAAGCGTGCTTCTTTCGGTTTCTACCAATCAGAACCCGACAGTCTCACGACCTTAATTCATTCCGACGTGCTTTCATCAGGCTTCAATTATCTACTTTACTTGTTTTTTAACAAGATCACGAGTTTTAATTGGACGGTTTATGTGATGTCTGGGTTTGTTAACAATTGTGGATGTTTTCCCACGCTCATAACCATGCCCGAGTTATTTTAAACAAAAGTAAGAACAATGCCTTGCATTCTTCACGTCCATGAAAAGCTAGACTCGGTTAAGAATCTGTGCAACTTTTGTCTTGCCTGTCATCGAGATCGTAGTTTTGAATTTCAAGCAAAAATGAGCGAAGAAGGAAAGCCGAAAGATCGCAGAAAAGTAAGTATAATTTCCTTCTGCTCTTGAAGTTAACTGAAATTTTTAAGATGAATCTTTGAAACTTGCTGACGAAAGCGTTTTGGTATATTCCGATTTCAGGCGTCTAAACCGATCATGGAGAAAAGGAGGCGAGCGAGAATAAACGAAAGTTTAAACGAACTAAAAACGTTGATCCTGGAGGCCATGAGAAAAGATGTATGTAGAATTTAGGTAGCTTAGTTTGAAGAATTTTTCCCTGTTAGCTCAGCGCTCAACAATCATTTAATCGTCAATTTAAAGAACCTAAAAAAAAAACTTTACAAAGTTATCAGACGAGTGATTTTTCAACTGTTCAATGATCTTGGTATAAATCATTTTCTTCAGAATGTGTCGCTAACTTAACAGCCACGGCAGTTTGTTTTCGTTAGGAGCTTAGTGTATTATTTACTGCCAAACAGATCTGGCATCTTCGAAGTCGAAATTCTTTGAATAATTTATATAGCAGGATCACTAAGAACGAGTCTCCTCCACATTACGTTTTTTACCAACACATAAGCGCTAGCTTTGCAGTTTTAATGATATCCATATCGTCATTATTCTCTTGCTTTCACGGCTGATTTAATGTTTTCCGTGATTTAGAAGTTAGCAAAACAGCTTTCTTGCCTTGCAGAATATATTCCTGTCGGCTCAGTACTCAATAGTCACTTGAATCTTTATTGACAATGTTAAGAACTGTATTTTAAAAAAACTTTACAAAGATATCAGTTATTTTTGTATCATCTTAGCATCAAAATCGTTCTTCTTCAGAATGTGTTGCAGAGTTTGTTTCCTTGTGGAGCTTAGTATGTCATTAAATGCTAAATAGAAATGACATTTTCGAAGCTGAAATTCTTTGAATAATTTAGCAAATACTCTAAGAACAAGTCTGGACACGTTTCAGTTGCATACACAGCGTTCTTTACCAACAAATAAAGCACAAAGTTTATAGTTAATTCCATTTTAATGACCTGTTTCTTTATTATTCTGCCGCTTTCATGCATTGCTGATTAAAAGTTGTTCGTGATTAAAAGAATGGCAATTTTTCGCTTGGGGTGGAGAAGGAGGGTAAAAGAGAGTACATACCGAGAAAAGACGATACTGTTTCTTCTGGTATTCTCCTTCGACAATTAATCGAACTTTTACGTTAGTTATAAAATTCCCTTAGTTGCTGAGCCATGCTTAAAGATAACTTTAGCTGGCTTACATGGCAGTTTAACTAATACAGATCAATACAAGGAACATGATTTTAGCGATTAGTCTTTGAGGCCAAGTTTACTGCAAGCGATTAGCTAACAAGGCGGAGTCGAGTTGACCTTTGTCGTTCATAGTACTATAAAGCTTTAGACGTCAACTAAATGATTGCAAACGAAAGGCCACGGTATTTAGCTCATATATACAAAGAAAATTGAAATAAATTTTCTTTTCCATGGACACTGCGTGCATGCGTTGTGTATCAACGAATAAAGAATGATGACTTATCGAATCAGATTCAAGTGTTCGCAATAGACAAAGATGAATGTTTACCAGTGACGCAAACAACTCTAAAGCTAGTAAAATAAATAAATAAATAAATAAATAAATAAATAAATACAACAAAATTGTTGTCTTTTCATAAGGTGGTAATTTTATTACAGTCACAAGGCTATAACGTACTGTTAATTGTTTTCTTTCAATCTTTTGTTTTCAGAATTCATGTTATTCCAAGCTGGAGAAGGCTGATATATTGGAGATGACGGTTCAACATTTAAAAAATCTTAAGAATCAGCAAGTTACAGGTGTGTGGAAGTTTTTCTCTTCATTCCTGTACTTCTGGCATTTTAAGTTCTGTGTGAATGGTGTTTTATGTTGTACTTTGAACATATAAAGCTTGACTGAGGTTAAGAATTTGCAAAAAGCCGTTCCCTGATCGATTAGAATATGGAACTATAACTATACTCTGTTGCATAACTTTTAGTTTTATTGTGTACAAGTATTGTCCACTTTATGTCATAAAATAATAATAGTAATCATAATAATAATAATAATAATAATTATTATTATTATTATTATTATTGTTATAAAAAGAAGAAGAAGAAGAAGAAAAAGAAATCTTTCATTCATATAAAAACACATCGCAGTCTTTCGACTGAATTATGTGTTCTATGTACAATACTATAATAATGTAGATACCATAAAAAGGGAAACAAGTAATAATAATAATAATAATAATAAAAAATAAATAATCTTTATTATTATTAATAGTAATAATAATAATAATAATAATAATAATAATAATAATATATAACATATCTGCAGGTATTTCGTCTTCAAACCCAGCCTCTCTCGCTAACTATCGCGCTGGATTTAATCAGTGTGCATCGGAAATCACTCGAGTCGTGACAGGCCTTGGGAACACAGACTCTACCTTAAGGACCAGGCTTCTGGAGCATCTAGCCACCCGTTGCCTAGTAACCAAGCCAATGGATGCTGCTGACACAAGAGGACAGTTGTCTCAAGCCTCGTTTCCAAATCAACCAATATTACCTAAACCGCCAACATCAGTCACTTCTCCAACTGGTTTGTCGTTTATTCCTCAGTGTCAAAGTAGTCCAGGATTACTGCCGGCTACTCCGTATCAATTAGCGTCTTATCCGATGACAAATAGCAAATTTGCAGTTTTATTGCCAACATTGAATCCTTTTATGATGGATTCGAGTTCCGCCACGCAACCTGGCCTCATTCCAGTGTTTGGTAAAGATCCAAAGGAAATTGTGTCTCCTGGAGTCACACCCTTAGGAATGGATACCAGGCCTTTCTTGTGGAAATCAATCCCTTGATGTATTCTTAGCATTAGTGTCAAACCACAGGCTAACCAACCAAAATACAGCAACTTTGACTGCTCAGTCAGTGTTATAAATTCTTATAGAATATTCTTCCTCTCAGTGAAGACGTTTTGAAAATTCGTTTTATCAACGTTATTGAGGCTCCAAAAATATTGAACTCGCATGTTTAACAAGAAGTAACATTAACTGCTTCCATGACTTCTGAATTGATCGTTTACAGATCAGTTAATTGAAAACGTCCATGCACCCAAAGATGCGATTGTGTCGTTGACAATATATTTATGTGAAATTCTATTTAAAAGAAATAATAACAAATCGAAAACAAAAATTTATCACATTTATGACAGGTACTGTTGTTGCAAGCCGCTGCCTTATTTTTAAAAATTTGGCTAGATGTATTCGATCTTTTTTCTCGTGGGATATCTTAATAGTTATTCTAATGTACAAGATTCCTTTTTCAATCTTGGCATTTAACAACTATAAGTATCTGGTCTCTTTTCGTGAAACTGCGTGACGAATTATGCTTTTGTAGCTGTTAATTAAAACTAGTAACAAGACATGTTGCCTTTATGTCTTATGTAATAAGACACTCTGCATTTCTGTGTGATCGGCATTTTAAAAATTACAGTGTGATAGGTATAATCCTTACTGTGTAAGGAATCGGACAAATATGATAATAAAACAGCCAGTTCTGTGGCCTTAAAACTGATTTTTTTAAATTGGGATTATCAATGTTTATATTAGGGAAATAAACTCAGTGCGTCACTCTAGCTGTGGTCCTTTTTTCTGTGTTTGTTTTTGTAACAAATAAAGCATAGTTTTTTAGCCAATCAGAGCGCGCACTGCTTCAATATCCAGTACCAAGAATTTTTTCACTGTCAAACCGAAAATGTTATCTATACAAACAGCAGAATTGTTTTCTTGGTCTACCAACCCCACCGCAAATGTCTCACTATTCGTTATATTTTCCTTGAGTTACGTTGTATTACTTTTCTTTTCACCCCACGTCCTCTAACATTCTGTGTTATCTTTGCTTTAGAACTCCTGTCTGATTTTATTTACATTGACTAAGAGGTTTAGAATGTTGAGAATGCAGTGAATTTGTAAAGTTCAAACAACATATTTTTTGTAAATTAAATAAGATTATAGTTGTTAGAATTGTAACTCCACTGACAGGCTCTGACGTAAAACTGGACAACACATGTCGCCGACTTCCTATCGAAAAAGTATTCAGAATAATTGAAGGTCCATTGTTCAGCTGTCATACTAAAATGTTTTCAGTAAAGTCAAAAACAGTTGCATTCAAATCCCTTATGACAGTTGTCTTTGCTAAATCCAAAATGCACTCAAATTATGCAAGAGTTAATCAAGCTGATCACAGATCGAAAACTCAAGCGAGATGACCAGAAGTTTCTTTTGTTCTAAAATGCAGGCACAAACTGTGATTTTTCAACAAACTGGTCTTCTAAACAAAGAATGTACTCTACGCTTGTTAGAGCGTTGTGTAAATTTTTGGTGGTGAATCTGTTTAGACTTGTTTTTAAGCGCTAATTGTTATGGATATTCATGAATAAACATTCACGCCACGACTGATCGTGGGAAAATTTCAGCCCCTTTTGTTTCGCTCGCGGTCGGGTCATCTCATAAGTGAACCCCATCGAGTGTGAATCATGCCAGCACAATGTTTCGGCACGTGCAGAAATAAACACTTATTGTACTCATTGAACGTTTTGTTTAAACATCTCTATTAGTATTGTTACGCGCGAGTTGTGTTTGGCGTCTCAACCAATGAGCTTCAACCGTTCCCACGGACATGGTTTAGAAACTACAATGGGTTTGTCTGTTTTTGGTTAATGAAGTTTTAATAAGAACATTTGTGTACGCACGGATACCTGTAGAGAAACCGCATAATTAGCTTCTAAACAACAGTTTGATCAGTGTTCCATTGCTTGCTACGCATCTGTAAACCAATCAGCGCGAACTGTTCTCACGCTACGGTAGAAGAGGTTTATTTACCACATATCGTACACGCGCTTTCATTGGCTCCTAGGATCAACTTTTGAATTACCAAAATGGCTCTGAAATTTTCCCACGGTAGTATACCGATGATAGCGTAAGAGCATTTTGACTAGAGAAGGCTTGAGTGAAGGTGGTAAAAAAGCTTATTTCTGCAAAGTTTTGGAAACTTGGGCAAAGAAAAACGTTTTTGAGGAAAATGGGTCTCGAAAGTCCTTCAGGAATTTCGACCAGTGATGACAGGCGAAAGGTAAGGTTTAAAAATTTTCTTTAACTTACGAAAGAGTTGTGTTCAGTTAGGTTTTGACACCTTGGGTGACTCAGTAGAAGAGAATTTAACTGGACTTTTTTCCCTTAATGTTTTTACAGTCTTCAAAGCCTTTAATGGAAAAGAGGCGAAGAGCAAGGATAAACCAGAGCCTTAATGAGTTAAAAAACCTCATCTTAGAAGCTATGAAGAAAGATGTAAGTAAAAGTGTGATGTTTAACATAGCGATCAGACAGACCTCCGTACCACATAAACCACAACAAAATTGCTTTTAACTCAAATGCACAGCAAAAATGTGTTTTGGGGGTGTAAATTTGTTGTCATAACTTCATTAATCTTACGCAATGGATTGTAACAGGTTGTTATCAGTTATACTAATGTGTCTGGTAACTTATTCCATTTCGACGATTCAACAGAAAAACCTCATTTTTGTTGTGTTCTTGTTTCAGACTTCCTGTTACTCAAAACTGGAGAAAGCTGACATTTTAGAAATGACTGTGCGTTATTTACGCTCAATGAGGAATCAAAATATGACAGGTTAGTGAAACGAGGAATCTTTAATCACTGAATACCTGTAGAGACAAGTAGCGTGAGGGATTGAGCTGTACAATACAAATGCTTTACGATGTACAGTTAGCATGTACGCTAACAGTACATAAACGGTTAGTGATTGTTTACTTGCCAGAAACACAAAAGCATGAATGTTGTACGCTTACGTAGTTATATCATTTGTTGTTTCTACAGCTCGCGTGAATACAAATGACCCAAGCACCATGGCGCGATACCGCGCGGGATATAACGAGTGCGCGAACGAAGTGACCCGTTATTTGATGTCACTGGACGGATTAGATGCTCAAGTTCGTGCGCGTTTGCTCTCGCATCTCGCGAGTTATTGTACGCCCTGTACTCCTGACTTGAAACCAGCGCAATCAGCCACAGAGAAGTTACAACAGATGCAACAAGCTCAAGCAATCGCTTTACCAATGGCTTCGTCTCTAGGATCAACAAATTTTGCTGTTCCTTCACCAAGCCTACTGACCAAACATTCAGAACCAAATCCCAGCGTATTAAATGCAACTCAGTTTCAAATCGTTCCAGGGCAGCTGGCGAATGGAAAAATAGCCGCTGTCCTTGTACCCAGCCAAAGTGGTGCTCCGGTAGCGATGGTTTCTAGCCCGCAATTAATCCCTGTTTTTAATAAAACTTTTCAAAGCTACCCTATTGCTGATCCGCAAGCCTTAAGACCGGACAATGACCCGCTTTGGAGACCTTGGTAAACCAAAACAATTAACAAGCTCTCTTTGGGCATGCTGTTTTAGCTTAAAAGCTCTTTGAAACTTCAGAAATAATAGTGAAGCCCATTGTAGTACGTCAAAAGAAAGCTAATAATTTGTAAACATCGCCGAACAATGTTGTATTGTTTCTTTGTTTGATACACAATGAAAGTAGAAGCGTTTACTTATTAAAATTTTTGAATGTGCCTTTTCACACAATTTCGCGTTGAACTGTCACTTGGTTAACCCTAGTACTGTTCTTTTATGTTTCTTTTCATGGGATAGTAAGCCTATTACAATTTATCTGTTGCTCTCTCTCTCTCTCTCTCTCTGTCTCTCGCACAAACGAGGAGATAAAAAAACAACGTCTAGATGGAAGCGCCCGGTACATGAGTGTGATGTGGTGAATTTAGGGATTACACCGGACCTTTACTGATTCTTTCATAAAAGCCGAGAAGGAATCTAAAAAAAATTGCTCGCAGCTTTAACGAAATCCTTTTTACAGCTGTACGAAAAAACCGGCGTATTTAATACACAAGGCAGCGCGCAAACAGTTACACCGGAAACGTTGGAGTTTTTTGTGGACTTCTTATGGTAATTAATGGCAGTTTACTCCAAGTAAAATATTTCAGATTGTCAATGAAAGGTTAAGTTAGAATGGAATGGTGCAATCCGAGAAAACAACAGCGGAAACTCCGACCCATAAGGGTGGACCATTAGAAAAGTTATCGGGGGTGGGGGGGGGGGGGAACGGAATTTTCGAGCTGCACGAATGCTTTTTTCGTTAACATTTCCCTTGCAGGAATATTTTTTGTTTCGTATGCAAGAACATTTTTTCTGGGCTACTCGCTGTGCATGAATTTCTTTCTCTGAATTTTCCCGTGCATGATTTTTTTTTGTACTTCGCCCGCTCCCCCCCCCCCCACTCCCCCAATAACTTTTCAGCCTAGTACCCAGGCGTTCTCCGATCTCCTTGCGATCACTCGACTCGACTTGGTGCCAAATGTCGTGACGTCACCGAATGAGTCATGTGAGCGAGAAGAGAAAGCCTGGATACTAGGCAGGGGCTTGCCCATCTCTGTCACGATAGTCATCCAAACTACCTAATATTTCCTCTGTCTCTCCAGTCCCACCTCAGTTTTACCGTTGATTTGCATAATTTATACACTCCGCTCGCACGTAGGGCTGAAGCAAATACGACGACCGCTCCTCACCCTACTCCTCTGCTTACCATAAGGAAGCGTTCATAAGATATCTGTTGGGGGCGGGGATGGGGAAGTGTGGGTTTTGAGGAAGACAACCAGTTTTCCATGTAACACGTGAGGAGTCCTTGAGGTGGGAGATATAGAAACTTCTTAAACCAATTACTCGGCGGAGAGGGCGTCAAAACATACCTTGGTGAGAAAAGAGTAGGCCACACTTGATGAGAAGAGAAAACGTATCGCACGAGCTAGAGGGTGAGTCTAGATCGTTTTTACTCTTATCTGTATCACTATTGCTTTCACCACCTCTACATGCACTTACTGATATGTATCGAGTATCGTCATCACTCAGTCGACTCTTCAAACTTACTTACAAATTGATAAATTGACTATGACTGAGTTAAGAAGTTCTCTCCCACTAACATTAGTCATTTTCCAAGGCTGTATCGATCTTTACACCAACGTGAACTGTTAGTATAGACACCTTTTTTACAGATACCTTTTCCGGCCGTTTTTAGTGCGTTCACTGAGGGGCTGTTGTCTCAGGTATTTTAACTTACCTTGCTCAAGTACATGAAGCAGGCCCCCGGTCAAAACATGTTCTTCTCAATTGGGTGCGGTAACGTTATTCTATGAAGCGGTATATAATCCACGACAGAACTCTAGTTTTTGACTAAAATGACGCTTCTGCTTTTCCCCATTTTGCACGTGGCTCCTCAAATAGGACGAAAATTTTACCCGCAAAAAATTAGTACGCAAATTCGCAAACTCAAAGCCCCGTGAAAATACCCTGACCCAGCTTCGTTTGGTGCTCTTGATTGACATGTTAGCACAAGAAGGCTGAGGACAATTCATAAGCTGTCGTGAATGGAGGAGGTTACTGTGACTAAATACAGCTTTCAAAAGTTTACTTTGCCGAAGCCTTTTCACCAGGGCCCCGTCGACTGTTATTCAAAAAGGGACCAGTCATGTCAACGGAAAAGGCCCGGCGACGAATAGAAGTTACTACGTATCTGGTTCTTGGTTTTGATTGGTCAGTTGGAATGGTAGTCATCAAAACGTTGGCAAAAAGTTTGGCAAAAAAGAAAAAAAAGGAACAGCGCTACTCGACGGCCGCCATCTTGGATTTTATCCAGAACTGAACTCTATTGAAAGTATGGAAATTGACTATCCTTAATGATAGACCGCTAGAATGTGACATTATGTAAACACCGCTGCTTTTTGTTAGCGTTTTGTATTTGTGTTTGCCGAAGAAAGATGAAAAACACATTTCTACTGAAAACCTGCTTGACCTCATGTTAGGTACTGCGCAACTTCTTTGGACCTTTAATTGCAGTGGACCTGGTTATTATGCAGCTCTATTCTTTTCAGGGTTAACGTATTTTTTCCTTTGTTTGTTGATCTCAGCTAACCCTAACGACCGATTCTCACTAAACCTTTCCATGACTGTTAGGGATGAGCGAAGAGATACTGAGATACTAAGGCAAGCGTAAAACTAAATACTATCCTCTGTCTCTAATATAATTCTTGACATCAGGGTATGGGGCGTCACGTTGTAATAACTTTGAACGTTCGCGCAATGTTCAGGGAGCTGGACAACACAGCCTTCTGCATCCTCTTCAGGACAGCACTCGATCGCACACCAAAGATCTTATTTATCTCGACATCCAGTTCTTTGGACCATCCCCCTAGTACTACCAGGATGACGTTCAACTGTGCGATCTTGTAGCCTGGGTATTGTCTGGGAAGCTCCCACCGCAATGGCTCGTACTTCAGTGTCTTCTCGCGTTTGTCCAACCGGACAGCTCATTTCCAAAGCCAGCACCTTCTTCGCCTTGTGGTCTACAAATCGCGCATCCACCTTGTTGGCTCGGACGAAAGTGTGTTCTGCGTAAACAGGCACATCCCAAAATGCTTGAGCGTCTGTTGACTCGTTCATTGGTTTGGGCTTCACCTGTGAGTACCAAGGAGGAACAGCGTCGGCAAACTTGAGGTCTCTCAGCATTTCAAAGAAAGGCACTTTTAGTGCAGCATTATGCCTGTCCATATACTTAATCTACGTCAACGATGAACAGCCCGCCAGCACGTAAGCAAGGCTTTCTGATACATTTCTGGTACCTTTCCGCACGTTATTATTATTATTATTATTGTTACTTTTTTCCCTTTTTATTGTCTATACCTTATTATAGTATTATACATAGAACACGTAATTATTATTAATATTAGTATTATTTATTTTTTTAATAATCAAATTTCATTTACAACAACAATGAGTTAAGATGCAGTACATATATAACAGTGTCGCTGGTTACAGGTTGATTACAGATTAGCAAACACACAACCGAAAAAAAACAAGATTACAATAACAGAAGGTGAATGAGTATACCTATTTTCTAGGGCACCTAGAAACCATTTTCACCCGGCAACAGCATTAACAAGTTACTTTGGCATTCCAATCCAAAGTGCCTCCGTTTTAACCCGTGTGAAGACCCAGCAGTTCTCCAAATTCTCTAAAGATGTCCAGAGCAGGTTTTAAGGATTTGTTTGATCCGTCAAGCGGCCAAAATTGGGGCACTTTTTTGCGCTCGTCCCAATTTTCGCGCGCCAAAAATCACAAATGTCCAGTGCTGGCCTGATAATCCCTACTTTCTTTATTCATACTTAGTTCTACACTTTTCGAAGTGTAGAAGTGTAAAAAAACTATGACAAAGTAACCCGGTACCTAAAACCCTTGTCTTCTAGAGGTGTAGAAGTGAAGAAAACGCCGACAAACTAAGGATTGTACGGACTATTGCCTGGGACTAAAACCCTTGTCATTCTTTACTTAGTTCCACACTTCTAGAGGTGTAGAAGTGTAGAAAACTCTGACAACACTTCCAGAGGCGTAGAACGGTGTGGAAAACTCCGACAAACTAAGGATTGTACGGACTATTTTCCGGTACCTGGAACCCTTGTCATTCTTTACTTAGTTGTACACTTCTAGAGGTGTAAAAGTGTAGAAAACTCCGACAAACTAAGGATTGTACGGACTATTTCCCGATGCTAAAGCCCTTGTCCGGCATTCTCTGCTTAGAAGTGTAGACGTGTATGAACTTTGACACTGAGGAAGATTCCGCAATGATTTTAAGGACTTTACCTCGCAGTATGGAAAACCTTAGAATAGCGTTAGATTTTCGGCGAAGAATACCGTTGTCAAAACTCTGACATAGTGAAGATTTTACTAAAAGTATGATACCGGAATTTGTTTTGACTGATGGAAATGGTACCGACAATTAAGTGATTTGTTGTTATTTGTTACGTAACCGTGTTTGATTATTTGAATTATGTGACATAGTTTTCTCAAAGCGCCTTTTTTACTTAATATTGGATTGCACGAATTTGTGAATCAATTCCTGATACTGCTGTAGTGTACATTACCTGATTAAACCGAAACGCTACTTTTGCTGAAAAACTTAGATCACTTGATTATTATAACTACTTTGCATATAATAGTCCGTACAATCCTTCTACACCTCTAGAAGTGTAGAACTAAGTAACGAATGACAAGGGTTTTCACACCGGGCAATAGTCCTTACAATCTATAGTTTGTCAGAGCTTTCTACACTTCTTCACCTCTAGAAGTGTAGAACTAAGTAAAGAATGACAAGGGTTTTAGCATCGGAAAAGAACCCGTACAATCCTTAGCTGGTCAGAGTTTTCTACACTTCCACACGAGAAGTGTGGAAGTGGTACGAAGTGTAGAAACTCGGGATGTCATGGCCAGTACTGGACATGGCTCCGCCTTTACGTATAACGTTTAGTGTTTCTGCACAGGATAAAAAGATAAGGTAACAGTGGGCATCAAAGTCGAACTCCCGAGTTTTACTTGCTTACACAATTTTTTGACGACAGCCGTTTCAATTGATCAACATCCCGTTAATATCCAGCGTCAGCAACTCTGATGTTCATCCTTTGTATATTTTCTCGTGAACACGTTATTTCTTTCTAACTACTTGCCTACATTGCCTCTCTGATATTTGCAGGAGGTATCAAATACTAGTGTGATTAGTTGAGAAAATAAAGTTGAAATCAAATTTGTTTAAAAAATTCTAAGAAACGGGAGAAAAACAACACAGCCGAGAGGGGCGCATGCCCCCCCCTCCCTCACCGTCCCGTTCTCCTCTCGAGAGGTGGGTACAGCTACGCGTAGGCTACCCCCTGCCACAATGTAACTAGGAAGCAAAGGAATATTTTTAGGGATTTCTACCAAGCGTTCCCTGAGAAATTGGTTTCAGGTCCCAAGGTCACACCCCAAATCTCCAACACCGAGTCCCCAGCACAGTGTTTCTAAGGCTCCTCCATCTGTGTTCATTAAGGATCCAGGGGCAGGATTCACAAAGCTGTCCTAAGCCAAAGATGAATCTTAAGTATTGTTTCTTAACAATAGGCTTTGTTTTCCAACAATACGTAGAACACATCTTATCTTAGAAAAGGGCTTTTTGAACCCAGCCCCGAGCTAATTCTTGAAAGGTGACAGCAAACAGCAATTCTCTTCTACGTTTCATTTAACAGGATGGGTACATTTACAACAAAAATACCATCAGGCTATGTAAAGCACTCACTTTGTCGCATAACAAAACGTAATATATCTTTTATTGTAAATAGAAAAACATTGTACTGTCAATATAAATTTAAAATGTAATTTCTTCTATAATGACTTTAATGGCTACAATTTTGTGTCTTGCTTCTAACTTTTCCTTATGCAACTGACACATTAACATCTTGAACTTAATTAATGTTACATAGAAAAATTTAAGATATGAGCTGTACAAAACAAGTTTCAAGAAGTAATAGGTTAACTGGTGTATATGGACACTACTTTTACAGTCAGAGCTATTGCAGCTGTGAATGCACAGATTGACAAAAATTACTTTGCTATGAAAGAGTCACGTGGAAGAAGACGACTACTGAGAAGTTTCCAGGCAAGTTTCAGCAACACATCAATCTGGCCCCAGCTTTTCAAGAGCTGATTATCACAACCCCTGAGATTTAACGTTAGACTATCCAAGAACTTAACTTCTCATAACTTCCCATAAATTTTACACTTGTGACTACTGGAGGCTACTAACCAGGAATTAATGTAATTATTTACATCTCAGGAACTACACCTTGTGAACAAGTTTACTATCAGCATGTTGCAATAAATTATTCAATAAAACAAGAAGTAAGCCAACAAAAGGGACAGCATCTTTCATAACTTCATGACTTAAGTACTGTGAAATAAAGTTTATATGATGCTTCATAATTCAAAACACCAAGATATCATTCAACAAAGTATTAGGTTTTTGGAGTTTGTAGCAAACTGCCTTTCAAAGATAGAGTGAATTTAACTTAACCAGAGAAATAATATCTAACAATTAGTGTCTAATAGTCAAAGTCGAACAAAAAAACAAAAATTAAATTCGTGTCTAGTAGTGCCTAATAGTTTAGCATCTACTTCACGGGTTAAAGTAAAATCCCTCTTATTCTCAGACACAAGGTTGCTTGTGTTTAAGACTACAAGAACTTCTAAGCCAGGCCCTTTTAATACCGGAACTTCTCATTTAAAGGAATAAACTGGTAATTTCTACCTAAGCCATGCTAATATCAAAAATAATCAGGAACTGACCAACTTTGTTTCCTCCATAAAAAAATAACCCTTTATAAATCAAATTTGCATTTTACATAACTAAATAGCATACATTTGGATTTTTCTCTGTACATGTATCTTAACAGATTACTGGCCACATCTCAAAGAATGGGCAACTTACTGGGCGGACAAAGCCTTGCCTAGCAGTCAATCGTTGGTGGCACACAGCATAATTTTATCCCAAGAAAAAAGCGGTTGTGTGGTCGAGTGCCAATTGCTGGTAACATTCACCACCAGATAAAAGATATCTTTTAAACCTTTAAGCCCTGATATAAAAATACATATTCTCCTTACTGCTCTCCATACATTTTTTATGAAACTAGTAAAGAGAATTTGTTTAAATATCAAGATGTCTTATCCTTAGTGATCAATTTCTTTATTATCATCACTTGAATGTTTGAACAAGAAGTGATGGTGTCAAGAGAAATTTCAGTTTTGTCACTGTTAGGGCTAAAGGGGTTAACTGGACGAGGCAAAGCCCAACAAACAAAGGAATTCTGGATTAGTTTAATAGCTGACCAATTACATCTCTTCAAAATATGTCACTCTGAAAACAACTGACCCCCAAATCTTTATCAAAATGGTAACAGCAGTGTTATGATCAGAAAATGTAAACAGGCAGTAATGGAGCCACTTGCTGAAAAATGTCTTCTCGGTGGCAATGCTGATTGTTATCTCTAGTTCACATGTTAGATTAGAAATCACTTATTCTTCAAAGAAAAATTGAGAATAAAGGCTTGACGCTTTCACTCCTATCTCAGAAGCTTCTTTGACAAGTGATGTTCATTAAGTTATAAGGCTACTGAGTTAGAAACAGAAGCTTCAAGCTTTTATTCCGAATAGTATATATTCATCTCCAAAGAAGTGAATTCTAATCTAACAAACATCATATTTTTTGTACACTTAATTCAAAGTTTAATGAAAGTGTTCGTGGTTTTTGGAATCAGGCAGTAAGCTTGTTGATGTTACCAGTGATTTTACACAAACAGTGGTGGTGACAAACATGTACGTACAACAAAACTCCCTCCTTCCCCTTGATAAGTATCACATAGATTCGTCGACCCAACATAAGCTGTTACCATTTCAAAAACTATTAACTTTTATAAATATAGGTAGCATGGAAAAGAACTGCTCCTTAGTAAAACAACCTTACTTCAAATACAAATAATACTATTTCAATATAGTGCTAGATACCCAGCAACCACAAGTATAAATAATCCTCTTGAATGTATTGAGATGACAATAATAACAAAACTGTAACAAAATATCTAGGGGCTGTATTCATGAAGCCTTCCTAAGTTAACATGAAAAATAGGTAAAATGTATTCATAACCTAGGAAAGGTTCATGAAAACTGGCCCTAGGATGATATTACAATAGATAAATTTGTAAACTTAGTGTCATTTATTTAACCCATAAATTAGAGTATTCAACTTCTGAACTTTTACAATTTTTCATAACCTGACAGAACCTTTTTCTTTCACACTACTGTAAGGATGCATTTCTCTGGCCATATTCTGGAAAAAGAATGCACAGACCTAGACTCATGTTAATCTAGGGCCCTAAATACCCATTCCTGGGCTCTGTTGAGATGGCTTTGTATATCGTTATTCCAGAATAAGGCTAATCAAACGCACCCTTAAAGTAAAACCTGTGTTCCTTGCTAGTGGCTGAATAGTCATTCATATCAAAGGCAGTTTCTGTAAATTGTTAATAAACAATTGCCCAAAACCACTGTTGGAGAACTGAACACTTACTTCTAAACAAGTTATAATGAATCTACAGAAAAAATATCTAAATGAGGAGTGATAAATCTATGAACAAATCATCTTGATGAAGTAAAAATACATCAACACCTTCAGATAAAACTATCATAAGATAAGGCACATCTGACAACATCATGAAAGGTACCTTCACCTTGTGAAAAACCAGGAGACTTGGGTTTGTCGGCATGTTCTTCTTCTGAATGGTTTTCCATTACATCCTTTGTGGACGAACGATCAAGAAAGACCAGAGCATTTGGCGCCTCTCTGGCTTCATCTTCCTCACGTTTCCTCTTTGTACCACATGCCACAGAATCATCAACAGGACAGCTATCTTCATGTGCACGCTTCAATGGCTTTGACTTGTCCGCAGCCTCATCTTCTTCATGTTTTCTCTTCATTCCAGGCTGAACATCAGTGGTTTCTTCACGAGCAACCTTGCAGGGGTTCAGTTCTTCATCATCCTCATGCTTTCTTTTGACTCCAGACCTCTTGTTGTCTTCTTCTGTAGTTTCTTTAGGCTGAGCAACACCACTTGTTTCTGTTGCTGGATCAAACCCCCCAGTACTAATAATTTCATCAGGAGGGGGGTTGGGTGTGTCAACAGAGGATCCCCCAGTTCCTACATCTACACTACTAGCACTTATCTGTGATAATGATTCACTGAGAGAACCTGTTTGCTTTTGATTGTTATTATGGTCTGAAGTATCAGTGCCATTAACAACAGAAGACTCTGTGTTCTTATCAGTACTAAGGGAAGCTTGTGGCATTTCATTTGAAGCACTTTGTCTGTTATAATGTGAAGTGCTTAGTGGAGTACTAGTGTTGGTACTACTCGACTTGTATCTGCGTGCTCTAGCACTTGGGTTACTCAACTTCTTAAAGCGATCTCTATACCTGTTGCCTTCAGTGAAAAAGGCATAAGATGGGGGGCCTCGAGGGGTTGGTAACAGACCCTGGCTAGATCTGAAGGATCTAGATACAGGCTCAGAATAGTTTGCAGGTTTGAAGAAAACTCTCTCTGGGTAATAAGGACTCTGAGGAGTCGAGAAATTCAACTGCACATTTTCTAATGACAGGTATTTCCTCTGGAATAAGTAAGGGACTTGGGGTGAAAAAGGTTGGTATTCTCTCGCCCTTCCCGTGATGTAACCCAATGGGAGATTGTAACCCCAGCCTACGTTACTCCAACTATTGTTGTAGGGACTGGGACTGGGACTGGGCAAGAGAGGAGATGGCACTTGGTATCTGTCATAGGCGGGTGATCGCCAGTATGGTACATAGTTCCAATAATCCAGTTCATATTCATCGTTGTATGAAGCTGAAGGGGATGGACTCCAAGTGTCCATGTCGCTCTCCGGGTAATAGTTTGACCAAGGAACCGGTGAGGAGTTCCTGTTGTCTGGTCGCTTCACCGCTTGAGGGGGAGGGTCGGGAATCTTTTTGTTCCATGCCGTGCAGACCTCTGTCAATATAAGGTTTGAAATCTTTCTGTGAGCGCGCATCCCCCAGTGGATACCATCTTCAGCCTGCTGAAAGTTTTCCTTGTCCTTCAGTTCACTGAATAAATCCAAGTAGACTTTCTTCTGTTCGGTAGTAGCGAGCCAGGCCAACTTATTTGCTGTTTTGATCTTATCAACTGGGATGGTGAGAAATCCCTTGCGAAGAAATCCACCCTTGCATCTTTCGGCTAATGGCAGCGCCGCATTCCAAATGAACAGCAAACTGGAGGAAAACATTTCGGTAATGTCCTTCAATAGCTTGTCCAAATTCTCTTTGTATTGCTGTAGGTTGGTATCGCCATAGTGGTGTAAATCCCAAAAAGTCGAATTCATCACAATGACGTCGGGTTGACATGTTTTCAACTCGTTGAGAATCGACGCCATGTGTTCGCTGTAAGATCGAGTAACAAAGTAATACTTGAAAAGTACCTTCCCGTCAGAGAATTCGCGGACTTCTCTGTACCCGATACCATTCACCATTTTTCCCTCCAGCTTTCCGCCATGAAGTAACTTGTCTCCGAGAAAAGAAAGCTCACCTTTCGCGCGCAGTTCTTTCTGTGATAAATAGCGGCTGTCCTTTTGTGTCCACAAGCAAATAAGGTCTTTGTAGACGGAGCGTTGGATAGAGTCACCAATAACCACCAGCTTCTTGTTTTCAAGAAGTTCGTGAATATTTTCGCTGAAAAATATGGCCATTTTCGGCCACAAAACGATGAAAAATGTCAGCCAAGATACCCGATAGCCAAACCCTTTTCACTCGAAACTTCGGAAGGCATCTGCGAACTGAAATTCGATGCGCAATGCACTTTCGCTTTCCACGTGACATATCAACTGTCACGTACCTTTATACAGAACTTTGAATGGTTGCCGAAAGAATTGTCACGCTTTCTTGTTGTTCTTCCCAATTTCCTACTGCATAAAATATCCAAAAATTGTTGCGAGAACGAAACGAAAGTTTCAATATTGATGTTTCACTACCTTTGATTTGTGATATTATTTTGCAAAACGTCTTTGTTTTAATACGTGGGAATACATTTCCTGTGCATCCTTTGTATTTATATTTATGAACCTTTCATTTTTTCTCATATTTATTTTCGTTACCCCTTCGTACCTTTAATTTATTCCCGGGGGAATGAAACTCCTTTATCTTCATTCTGGTGTTTGTGATCGTCGGTAAGTTTTCATTTTGAGAAATAAAAGTTTTTAGTTTATTTTTGTTTGTAGATGTTAGCTTTTGCTGCTGAATCAGCTGTCTGCCCTAATGTGAGAAAAAAGCATAAATAAACACCACCACCCACACTCGATGGGAAATTACTGACATTAATGTGCTTTTGACATAACTTTTGGGCCTAAAGACAATTAAAAAAACAAAATCAAGCCAATACATGTCATGTTAAATTCTCAGCAGCCCATGTATGTCATGGAAGATCAGTGTTTGTTTTACCCGACTTTTAAAAAAAAGTCTGTGATCAAATTCATTATTGGAGAATGGGCCAGTACCTGGCTGAGAATACAGCCATTACCTGTGAAATATGACCAAATTTGCATACATTTTTTTTAATAATATAGGCTTTTAACACTGGTAACACTGAGCTTTTCCCCTCCCCCCCTTGGGGGGGGGAGCGCTTGACCCATGTAGTGCTGCTGAGGGTCTGGTACCCTAACCCTGTTTAGGACAACGAATGCCCTAAAATACCAACACAACACCCTCCATTTTAGGTCCATGTTTAGGACAAATGACAAAATACACACTCAAATTGTGTAAAACAATTTGAAAGTGTTTTAGAGACCCGCAAACGTCTCCGATATAGGATTGCTGAATACTGTATAAGCCATACTAACGACGACAATCGTTATGTACCTGTTCAGGAAAGAGAGGCCAAAAAACGTACCTTGTCCAGCGGTACGTCCCCGTATAGGCTACATTTAAGGGAGTACCCCGGGCTATTTCCATACAAATAATTTTCGAAACATTCAAACCGTCATATAAAACTCACTTTTAAACATCAGGGGCCTCAAGTCTGACCATTTAGCTAATTTAATCACGCTCCTAAAAAATTCTGAGATATCCGATCCGTTAAGTTATCAAAATTAGGGATGATTTTTTGATGCCTTAACTCAAAGGCGAGCCTGAGGATCCCCCTCCCCCCCCGGTGACTCCCATATGAACTTTTCTTTTCACCTTAGCAACCTGAAGTGCACCTTTTCACAGAACTTGAAAGCAACAAAGGCCGTGAACTGGGCGAGCAAGGATCCCGTTGAATCGCACGAAGGACCTGGAGAGATCTGATCAGCTCAATAAATAAATAAAACCACTGCTAAGCTGATCAAACAACGAAAATTGCTTTTATTACAATATTTCGGCTGCTCTCAAAAGCCTTCTTCGGGATATTTATACAGTTGTTCATGTTATGGCGAAACTCTCATATTATGTAAGTGCAATGTCAAAAAGAAAATTCATGTGAATCGGGATATGACGTATATATTTACAGGTTACCTTTCACAGGCTACCTCATCTTTCACTTCTCGCAATCAGCAGCACACTTGTAGGCAAATGCCCCAATTTCATTTCGTTAGAAGAATCGTAAGAATCGCATACTTGTGCATTTGCTTCACTGTGGTCAAACGTCTGAGGCAGTTTTTTTCGCTTTAATTCGTAAGCTTTATTCGCGATGCAGTCGAGACATGAGCAAGGATATAGAAAATACTGTGTGAGTGTAAATATATTTTCATTTCTTTCAAATAAACGAGTTTCTTTGCTATTTAAATGTTCCGCACCTGAACAAAATTACGTTTACAAATTGCACCGACACGTCCGTCTCGAACTTTTTTAGTAAAGTTCGAAAGCATCAATCTTTAAACAGTGAAAAGAATTCCATTATCTTAAAGGACATTTCTTATTTTTGTCGTTTGACCGCGGTGAAACTTGTGCTTAGCTTAACAGGCGAATAACAGGCGTTTGTTTATCCGAGCGCGGACCGTAACTATTCCGCGCAGAAATAATGCGCACGCGAACGCGCGCGCTGACCCGCGAGGATTTTTGTGATGTCCAATCATGTCTTCGAGCTAACTTAATACAGTACTAGTGACAGCTTAATCCCCATAATTATTTGTGGATATTTGCTATTGGCGTTTACACAGTCTGTACAGTCTGTCTTCAAGTTTTTGAGACGGAACGGAGCGCACGAGTTTTTCGCCAGAAACTGTAACATGCATCGTTCTACAAAGGTTCATCCTTTGCGGCCGAACAACCGTCACGGCGAGCTTTCCTCATACCCGGAAAAATCTACGTACTGTGTGAAATACTTCATGTTTTTCATGAATATTTTATTCTGGTTTCTAAGCTGCTTGATCTTGGCCATTGCTGTGTATGCCATGGTTGAAAAACAAGAAATTTACGGCAAGATAAGTCGTCTCGCCACCGACCCTGCAGCCCTACTTTTATCTATTGGTATCGTGATATTTGTAATTTCTTTCGCTGGCTGTTTGGGAGCCCTGAGAGAGAACACATGTCTGTTGCGATGTTATTCTTGCTTGCTTGGATTGATGTTGTTATTGGAGATCACAGCTGCCATTCTTGGGTATGTGTACTACGGTAAAGTCAAGGAAGAAATGCATAAAGCTTTTACAATGATGATCGATCATTACTTAGACGACCCGGACCTTCAGTTGCTTATCGATTCCGTGCAAAAGGAGTTGAAGTGTTGTGGCTCTGAAAAGTACACTGACTGGGAGAGGAATGTTTATTACAACTGTTCCTCTCCTGCTGTCGAAAGATGCGGTGTTCCTTTTTCGTGCTGTATTTCAGACGAAGTCAATTCGCAATGCGGATTTGGTGCCCTGGCGATTCCACAGAGTGAAGCCGCCGACATTGTTTATACACAAGGTTGCTTGAAAGGCGTTGAAGATTGGTTTCGTGGAAACTTAGTTTTAATGGCTTCCATAGCAGCGTGCCTGCCAGTCTTACAGCTTGTCGGTTTCTGTTTAGCCAGGCGTCTGACAAATGACATCAAAGACGTACTGGCCATGCAAGGACGAAACTAACTGTATCCGACAGTGCATAAATTATTTTAAAAGCTTAATTGTACGCGTAGGTATGTTTAATATATGACGAACGATTTTACAAAGTACAAAAAATGATATAAATTATGTTTCACTATGAAATGGTGTCACATACTGAAGCTAGATGACCCTAGTGGCCTGTCGTCACTAAACTGACGAAATTTATTTCTCTCTACCAAAAATCACACACACAAAAAAAACCCCGAGAAAATTGACTCTTCCAATTAGAAGTTTTGGTGATTGTGTTTTCTCAATAACTGGCATGTCACTGAATCCATGAAATGAAATAGAACACCTATTCTTAACCACTGAAGACTGAGAATTCCAAGTTTTCCTGATTGACTTACTATTGTGTTTTGACCTCTGTACTAAACGTCAAGTTCTTAACCGAGACAAAGGCACTTTTAAAGTCTGGTGTAATCGGCAACAAAATTATTAAACACAGCACCGGCACTCATAAACAACAGTTTTTGAGAAAAACGTGAACTTCAAAATATTCCCCAAGTGTAGATGGGCCCTAAAGCCGAAGCTACATAAATGATTTTTTCCATCGCCGTGGTGCAGTCAGTGGTGACTACAGTTGGTGACGACTTTAGGCAGCAAATGGGTTTTGTTGCAAAAATTCAACTCGCTGGATTTCTCGGAACTTTTTTTCTGCAATTTTTTGTTACCTCCCCTGTGCATGTGTGATTGTTGCTGTTTGCTAGTAATGCAACAATTTTTTTGCCAACTGGCATTGCTTGTGCATCACAGCAGCCCTGGCAATTTGGTAGGGGCAAACAATAAGAAAAAACTGTACATAAGCTTACCTGTACATATGCATGGTTCTGCTCACAAAGTAACGTATTTTCACTATGAAATAGTGGCAGTTAGTATGATTAGTGTTTGTGAGGTCTGGCAGGCCAGACCACCATGTTTGTCACTAACCTCATGTTTGTAATTAAGCTCGGTATTCTTGGACATTTTTTGTGGTGTTGGGGAAGGAGGTGGGGTGCTGTCCAGTTAACAAAAAGCTGACAAAAAGCTGACAAAAAGCTGAAACTAAGGCCGCCTGTTTCAGATGTTGAGCTTTCCATTTTCAGAATCTAATGCATATGAGCAAAAGTTATTGTTCTGGCTAATTTGCATCAGATTTGGCACATGAAAAGTTTGACATATGAAATGGGCCTAACATGCAAATAGAAATTGGAATGTAATGTATGCAGATGCCCGGGCGGGGGGGGGGGGGAGGGCTAGTCTCATATAAAAGTGACAGGGGTGATTGTGGATCTTAGTTTCAAGAGGTTAAATTCTGCTTTGGATGTCAAATTAAAATAGAACACCTTGGCATTATCCCACTTCTCATTAGGATATTGAGCCAGAAAAAACGTGAGGGGAGAAATTTTGCAAATGTAAGTTAATGGGCTGTTTTAGAATTAGTCCTGCTTAGGGGTTAAAATGAATTCCTACCATGCTCACAAACTGAGATTTGATTCCTTTAAGTGTCCTTCAAAATTTCTGACAATCTCTGCCGTCACTTCTTTTGGGAGTCCCCCCCCCAGGGCTAACATGCATTAAGAGTGGAAAACATAGTTCCTCATTTCTTTGTAAATTGTTAAGAGAAAGTTTAATGCTTAGTGAAGATTTTAAATCTGTAAGCTACTGGCATGGATTTCTTTGACATCCTCTAGTTTTGTTAGACTTTTGTTATCTAAAAGGTTGTTTGTAGAATCAGTGTTGTATTTTTTAGACACTGAAACACATCACACCTTCCGTAAAAAACGGGCTAGTTTGTTTACAGCAATTGTTGCAACAACTTATATTTAATTTTCATTTTTCGTTTTTGTCCCTATTTTTTCCTTTTAACTTTCTATATTATTCTAAAAATGTGAAGCCTTGAGAAAAGTATTAAAGGTAATATTTAAAATAAGGTTATAATTCACTAGTTACTAGTGCAAACTGATGAACACATTTCTTAGTAAGAGTTACTACGTACTAGAAGAGGGTGTCAGTGGGGGACTTTTTGATGTTTGACAGTTAAATCTTCGGGACTTGGATGGTTAATGACCATTAAAGGAAAACTCTTCCAACGATTTTAAGATGTGATGAACATCTGGAGACAACAGTGTTGGCATGCTTGCTTAATACATGTGGCTTGGCAAAGCCAGGGTCCCTAAAGACAGCTTTTGAAGGAACCACCACATTGTCCAATATAATATTTCATTTAATTTCAGTTTTTCCCATAGTCAAACAAATCATTTTCATCTGATAAATATCTAACTTCATTATCATAACCTTACATAAAATGAATCTGAAATTCCACAAAAAATAACAATGATCAGATCCAATAGCATTCTATACCCATAGCATAATAATTATATCTTAATTATGCAGTAATTATTTTTTGTTAACTTTTGTTACAAGTACAATTAGTCAATGCATTTTTGTAATCACAACATTATGAATATATCATGATTTTGGAACATCTTATCACAGTCAAACCTGTGTATTCACCCCAGGTTCTGGTCTTCTGTATATAAGCTGTATGGGTATGTGCTGGTCTAAAGAGTGTGTTGTTCAAGTACCAGAAGTTTAGTCTGGGATAACGTATAGAAATCAAACCGTTTTCAGTGAACTAGATTACCCGGTATGTGGGTTATCATAACATCACTGAGAAACTGGTCAAATAAGTCTAGAATAGGAATTGACAGCTGGCAAGTTTGGGAGAGGGTAGGGATTTTTGTGAGCCTTAAGTCTAGATGGGTTGCAACATACACCTGAACTTGGTCTGGTACAAGGTAAAGATTTTAAAGTCTCAGTGCCCCCCCCCCCCCACCCCTTACCTAAAAATTCATGGAGTACCCCATACCCCTTTCGGATCTTGAATGGCCTTATTGCCTGCTTGAAACTTCAAATCTTCACACCTAAAATTTCAAACTGTTCAACAAGCTTATGAAAGAGTTAACATTTTATGGTGCCAGAGGGGAGTGGATTGAATGTAAAACTGATTGGCCCCACCTAAAAAATTGCTACAGGCTAAAACTCCCCCCCCCCCCCCCCCCAAAAAAAAAAGAAGCATGCAATCCAATACTAAACCACGAAAAAATATATCAACACGCAGTTAATCATTTTCGTCATTAAAAAAATACTTTCCAGAATCACTAAACTCTCCCCAAACATATTTACGAAAATACCCACATAATGTTACAAATTTAATTAAAAAACAATCTTGCACCTCCCCATCACTTCTTAAACCTGTTAACCTCAACTGGGGGCCAGAGAGCTGATGTATAAAAAAGTTATGTCATCATTAGTGTTCGGTAAGAGGTGTATGCTGTACAGTCTGCTGGTTAGGTGCATTTTCCTGGGATAATTATATGACTGCACCGGCCTGCTATAATTTCATATTTGATCAATAATATATGATCATGTATTAGTAACAATATATTCTATGTTGTATGGGTGACAAGTTATAAGAAAAGCTAAGGCATCATGATTGTCTTTGATGAACTAAATTTAGCTTGATTAAGCCTAGTGAAACAGCAAACTAACCATTGCAAACAGAAATATGCAGCCTATTGACACAGCACACCAACCAAACACCAACAAACAGCACACCCATATTTCACGCAGGTCAATTACAAAACAGCAACATGCAGCTACCTGGCACCAGACCATCAAACAGCACCATAAACCATCTGGACTAGTGGTCTACCACTTACCAAGTAATATAATCTACCACATATTTCTTATATTAATTTTCACGGAGAAGTGCTAAGCAGCAACCCAAGATGTATCT
Source organism: Siderastrea siderea (assembly GCA_964030785.1). Lineage (NCBI taxonomy): Eukaryota > Metazoa > Cnidaria > Anthozoa > Scleractinia > Rhizangiidae > Siderastrea > Siderastrea siderea. The sequence goes on along the minus strand of OZ034969.1, from coordinate 50,591,019 downwards.
TAAATAATCATTTGTCTTATTAAATCAATAAATATCACAACTACAGCCATCTTGACTTAGTTAAAGAGACAGTACACCAGCTGATATTTCGTATTTTCTGAAGTACAGTCAGGAACTGCTTTAAGGTTTTATGGTCTTGAAACAGGAAGAAATTCAAAGCAAAAGTTCGCAAATTTTGTGCTTATTAAGACGCGGTATCCAAACCACTGTAACGGTAGTGATTTCCTTTGTTGTCTCCTATGAATTATTAATAAGTTTGAGAATTAAATTTAAAATCCACTACCATTCTTTTAATCAGGTGCACTCAACCTCTAAAATACTTGAAATGTTTGTTTCCCTGTTTAGAATCTTTTTATCCAATTTAGTTATATAATTATTTGATGGCATTTAACAGTATAACAAGTAAATTAGCAAAGAAAGATTTCGAATACAGATATTTTGGCAGGATAATGTCTCTTTAACTTTCACATTTTGCACATAACTATTCAATGTTATTACTCACTCATAAAGAGCAGTCTCCCGCTATCACAATCTCGTAAGGGAAACAAAACGTCATTAAGGCCCTGCCTTAATGGGGGGGGGGGGGTTCTCGTTTCACTTTTCACTGTTTTAAACTGCCTCATATCGCTAATTCAAAAACCTAGATGGGACTTCAAAGCCAGTAATTCCTCTATCACAAATGTCTTTAACTGTCACAATTTCATTTGAAGTGCTATTGCTACATTTTTGCTGGAATTTACCCCACTGAGAGCTCATTCATGAGAGAATGAGTTTGAGATAGCCAATAGAAAACTACTGTGCCACATTCTTCAAGGGAAACAAGTTTCCATTTGAGATACCAGAGGATTCAGAGATTGCCACAGTTCAAGACAGCAGGAATCTACATGCAGTACTGCATGTACTTCACGGAAAAACCATGAATGCTTAGAGTATAGGTTGTTGTGCTTATTCTCATGTATCATTAATATCACACAGTTTTACTATACTGTTCCATAATTGGCTTAATTTTTCACTTGATAAAACTGAATTTTCCTAACTATTTAAATTGAAAATCTATGGTTGGAAATTAAAACCCTTAACTCTACAGTATAAGCCCCAATATTCATATGCACATTCTTCTCAATCTTCTCCATATATTTCTTATGGTACTAGTTGAGAGAAGTTGTTTAAACATCAAGTCATTTTATCTTTGGTGATCAATTCATTCATTCTCATAACCTGTTTGTTTGATCATACAGTGACATGGTGAGGAGAAATTAAATACTGGTCACTATTGGGGCTTAAACGGTTAACAAATCTAGTTTCCAGCCATTTTTGATGAACAGCAGAAATGCCTCACCAACTACTTGGATCATACGATAGGAAAGATTTTCTTTTCTAGTTATATTAGATGACTTCTGTGTTTTCATGGTGACTTTTTAAATGATGATGGTACTCTGAAGAATTTATTCCACAGTCACTGACTTGGCCAAGTTTCGCGGACAGTCAACCTACAAAAATACACAACACCAGACTCAGTACAGAAACCAGACATTTATAAAGGACAACAATCAATCACATCCTTTAATTTTTTGTGGTCAGTTGAAACAGTAAGGTAGACTTAAGGGGATTACATGAATGTCACTGGAATTTTTCTGGTATCTTGTAACTGTATTTGATAACAAGATATCATCAATACATTAGTTAATGCTGACCATCCCATCGGCAAACAGACTGCATTACATAGACTGCAAAAGTTCATATGAAAACAAGAGAAAAATTAATGGAAAATTACTATGCACCATATAGCATCAAACCAAAGAATTTAAACTTTTTGCTTCAAGTTTTTTGAACTGTACTGAAAAATGATGGCAGTTGCCCCACCCCTCCCCATTGGTGCTCCCTGCAATAATTATTTCTGGGTCCCACCAAGTCCAGACAATCAAGGTTCGTCTGTTATGATGATCATACTAGCAGGAGTCTAGAAGCATACTAATAGTGTGATCAATCATCAGGAAGGACCACGGCATGCTTAACAGGACTTAATGTAACTCCTGTTATAATGCCATACATGATGTATTTTAAACTAGAAGATTGGTTGAGTGTTGTGTTGGCCAAGTGAAAAACGGATGTGCTGGGTCACTGAGTTGCTTACGAAGAAAACATGTAACAGGCTCGCCTTAGACACTCTGGTTTAATAATGCTATCTATGCTTTCAACATAGCTTCCACCTATTTTCAATAATTAAAAAATACTGGTAATTCAATTCAATTTGTTATGATTTTTTGACTGTAAGAATAGGAGGCACGCAGAACTTGTTAAAAAATGTTGTAGCATACATGTAAATCACAGGTCTGTATTTATAATAATTATGGGAATGTCAACCAGGATGTTATCTATGAAAGATAAAGGCCATTCAAACTTTCTAGTAAATTGTGTGGTTTCAGAAAATAATTATCCATACCCCAACAGCAGAGGATCACTGGGAATTCTGAAGGGGAGGGGGGTCTTAAAGGCCAAAATATTTAAAGGAAAGTATGAGCCTAAAATGGAATTTCCAGAGGGGTTGGGGGGGGGAGGGGTTCAAAGCAAAAAAACCGTCCATGGTGGGAGTATGGACATTTTCTAGAACAACACATTCTTTACTCACATCATATCCTCGGAGCACTGCAATGTGAAAAGAAAGAAGTTGTAGGGGAATAACAGACAAGATTCCCTGAAGGCAGTCAACAGTCTTGGGTACTTCAAGTGTGCGGAATGCATGTGCTTTCACTTCCTCATCACCTCTATTGCAGATAATGATGGGGCGGCCCTGAAACAACATAAAACAAACACATAAATGACAATTTTTTTTAGCAGTTTGAAAAACGAATTCACCAATTCTTTTTATTTTGTGAACTAAACCAAAATGCTAACAACCAAGTTATACATGCAAGAAATAATGTTGTTAGTTCACTACCTTTTTATTTACAAAATAATTAAATCTATGTTAAACAACAACTCAAAGAGGAGGATCAGTACACATGACAATCCAAGTTATTTTTAATTGAGGAAATGAGTCAATAGAGAAAATCATGTTAACCTTACGCTAGGTGTAACAAGCAGCTGATGCTGAGGTAAGAGTGACAAAGACAGGTTTTCCTTGGGAGAAGAAAGGTTTAAATTTTTGGTTGTGTTTATTGGACCCTACCTGACGTGCAGTGACTTGTTGTAAGGCATTAATGCATTTCTGAAAGGTCAAAAAATCACGCCATCAGCACTTAACAAGCACAAAATGCTAAACATTAAAATTAACACTCACAATGTCACTATTATTTTGTCATTTATATTTATATGCCTGTGTTCTCACTATCACTCGTTAATACTAATAACCACGTGACTGCATTACTGACCATATTAGAGTGGTTTTCAATTGAGCATCGAAAGTAAATCGGTTTTGCTTTACTTTGCTCTGTGATTGGTTAAAAAATCTTCTGCCACTTTCTCGACTAATCACAAGTAAAACTCAAACCAATCACAACTTGCTTGTACGCATTTTCCCGCACTTGGCGCTGGTTAGCTGTACTTGCTTTGAGTTCTGCTTGGTTCCTCAGGTAATCTGAGTTTCTTGTGATTGGCTGGGGTAATTACTTTGGTTCTGGTTTTACGACACTCATTTGAAAAGCCCTCTAAATACACCAAAAAACGCAGTCTTGAATTGCATAAGGATCATAAATAAACCAAGGGCAACAAGCCTTATTGGTATCAGCTGCAGGGAACAAATAGTTAGAAGTCCATATGACTTGGCTGATGTGTCAACCAAATTAACTTAATATTAAATAAATAATTTAATTATTTTTGCTATCCATTAGTTTGTTAACAAACCGTAAACACAGCATCTCTTGAGACCAGCATTATCACTGGCATGGCTTTGTCTACTAATGCAAGTGGACCATGCTTAAGCTCTCCCGCAAGGATGCCTTCAGAATGCATGTAAGTTAACTCCTTGATTTTCTGTAAGCAAAAAGTTTTACAAAAATTAGAACATGAAAGCTGTGAGATAGAAAGTGCCAACAGAGCAAGATTCATCAAGATCTTATGAGAAATACCATTCTAGCAAATTCACAATGTTTATTGAAAAAAAGAAAATTATACAAAAGAGAAAATTTTTAAATGAAGGAAATTAATGCAGTTGTAAGAGGTCCCATATTCCATGAAGGAAGAGTACAGGTATGATAATGACATCAAATGCATTTTGTCCAAAATACACTAAACTGAAATTTTGTCCAAAATACATTGAACCATTCTGTGAGGGTGAGAATGAATTTTAATTATTGTAAACAAAGTTGCTCTACCTAAGGAAATGTTAATTAAGGTCAGGGAAAGAAATCATTGTGACTTAAAATGAAATTTTGTAATTTAAATGCATTTCCTACAATAAGGTAAAACTCAACATATTGTTTACCAAGGCTCCTTCCAGACAGGTGGCAAACTGAAAACCTCTGCCCATGACAAGAAGACTCTTCTGTTGATACAACTCCTGTGCCAAGGACTGAATCTCTTCATCAAGCTGCAGAGCTTCCTTGATGAGATCTAATACAAAAGGATGTGCAAGTAAGGCATTAAAGGTTGCTTTTCAGGACAAGCTGGCCCGGCCACACAGCACTGAATAATGCTATGCACATTTCCTTAATGTTTTACCTACATCACTGTAATAACTTGTCAATGGAGTCCTCGCACTCGAATTTAAAACAATTTTCCCCTGCCCTTCCCCCTTCTAACAAAAATTTTTCTCAACTACATACAAGAAAATAAATCCAGGCACCTAATTAAAAGAGATGAAACAAAAATCTGAAGGATTCTGAAGTAAAATGTGAAAAAGACCCATGGTCAAATCTGTAAACACTGGTGGAACAGCTGAAGGTCACCTGATTCCACTGCAATTGATCCTTGATATTTAATTAATAAGCAAAAAACAAAACAAAACAAAACATACCACACCATAAAAGTACTTAAGATTCTGAGCTTCCAAATTCGGGCTGCAGCTTATAAGCAAGGGCAGCTTAGACATTGGTGTTTTTGGTATTTATCTGCACTGTTGACATCCTATTATAAATCTACACTGACTAAACAATGCTTAAGTCACTAACTCCACCAACTGCTTGAAACAGGGGTTTATCTAGTTTTGCAATGTTTTTTTAATTTTTGCAGTAAGATTTTTCACGATTATTTATCGGCAAATGTGTTCTTTGTCCCTATTAAATTATCGTGAAAAGCGGTACTTTAATGTAGTTATTAATCGTGAAACACGTGTATTGCGATTAATAATGGTGCATCTTACAGTTAATAATCATAAACTCCACGATTATTAAATAAAATACGTTTGACAGATTCTACAGTTAATAATCGTACATTGCACAATTATTAATCGCAAGTGACAGTCAATGTAGTTATTAATCACAAGTTGCTGAGCTTGGGCCAAAAGAGAATTGAAAAACAAATTTGACCTGACCGGCCGCCATTGCGAAAGAAAATTCAGACCCAAGCAGAACTCTTCATGGGGCTTGTTGTAAAGTAAAAACAACGAAAGTTCGCTCTTGAAGGGACAAAGTCTCCTCGCATGTTTAGTTTTACTTTGGTAAGTCATTTATAAATGGTATTTTCCTTTCCTTTCTCTCTTCGACGAAGCACGACGCGAGCAAGATGGAAGAAGTCATGGATAAGAATGCAGGATGCAGAGTGAATGATTTAAAAATTGTCAACTTCCAAACGACACTGAACTCTTCAAAACCTCCAATACAGGAAAGGAAAATAACTATTTCATCATTCGAAAGTTCAATTCATTTTTCACTCGAATATTTTTCGATATGACATTTTTTTAATGCGAATAATCACACGAACAAAACCATCGCGATCCGATGCAAAGCAAGCGTTACAAAGGAAAGTGATAACCCTCATGAAACGGCACTCCTTCAAGCACTTGAACACACAAAAGGAATTTATCAGTTAACCATTACACAAAAGATAAATTTATTTGCTCGGACATTTCAACAACTTGACTTTGTTTTTCTTTTCATGTCAACAATCTGGCAACCATAATTTCAAACACGCCGTAAAACTGAAAGCCCTGCCTGAAATACACAAATTGATCACAAATGAATGGAAATGTTTCTGCTGGAAAATTATTTTATTATCAGTCAGAATATTAAAGGATTCAGAAGTGATTAATAAAGCTCCTTAATGAATTACCTCCATTACATCGCACACCGTGAGTAATCTTCTTTTGCAAATAAACCCACATTAAACTGCCTAGAGAATTACACTACACGGAACAAACAATGTTTTGCCTGAATTTTTAATCACTGTCGGATGTTTGAAATTGTTTAATTGGAGTGTTTAATCTACTGTTGGTACTAATTTAAGCTCTACCCAAAAATCCCTTTCAATATTCATCCAGCCAGCATTTCTTGTCTGGGTAACTCACCTGGTAGTTGTTTCATTCCTTCAATGATATCATTTCTTCTTCCTTGCATGGAGATTCTATCTTCAGACATCATAAGTGCAAACATTGTCAGAGCCAGAAACTGACTGGTGTAAGCCTATGATCGAAGCAGAAAAGTGAGACAGTTTTGCAATAATAACATTTTATTTGAGGGAAACTGTCAGGGAGCAGCTTGACCAAACAGTTCAGACTTGTAAATGGCATAGAGAAGTGGCTGTATGCTATGAAGTGTTTTTCAGTTACTGTTCAGTTTTTCTGGAATCCAGTGAGCTGTCCCTTAGTAAGAGGTCTACTGACTAGAATGGTAAAAGCCCAGTCTTACAGACTTGCTAAAAAATTCATCTAAAGACTTAAGACGGATTCCGCTCAACGTTCGAGCAATAAGTGCAAAAAATATTTACCAAAAAACTACTCATAGCACGGTAACATTTTAAATGCTATTTGAAACATCTCACTCTAGTTCACTTACCCAAGTGACCCCGCGATGAAATTCTCAAGCATTCTCAAGAAAACTAATTTCAAATCCCGTAAAAGTATGCTAAAAACGGGCGCCATTTTGTTTTGAACTGACATGAAGCGTCTTTTTAACTGAAATATGGACAACTTCAAATCCAATTTTCTCTCGCGGGGTCAGCTTGGGAGCAAAAGTAACGATAAGTCCTTCTTATCTGTTCTCCAAATGTGACAGTGCTGCAAGTATTTTTTTGGTAACTTAATTTTTGCACTTACTGCTCGAACGTTGAGCGGAAATCGTCTTAACTTTTCTCTCAACCCTTTAAGCCCTAATAGTAACATGCATCTAATTGCTACACTGAGAACAGAACAGGTCATCACTTTTTAGAGCGGTAACTCACGTTTTGCTTTGGTTTTGCTTTACTTCACTTTGTGATCAGTTAAAAAATCTCGCGCCACTTTCTCAACCAATCATAAGTAAACCTCAAACCAACGGCGACTTGCTCGCACGCGTTTTCCCGTGCTTGGCGCCGGTTACATGTAATTGCTTCGAGTTCTGATTGGTTCATTGGGTATTTTGTGTTTGTTTTGATTAGCTGGGATTATAACAACTTCAATGGTTTTGGTTTTACAACACTCATTTGAAAAGCGCTCTATCAATACTAGACAAGTGTACATACACACATAACTGTACATACATTCGGATTATTTGGAATCCCTGAAAAGGGCTTTTCAGCGTCAATATACAACATAAAAAACAACATAACCATGATAATTTTATAAACAATGTCTCTCTGAGATCAAGTGAAATGTCTGTCACTTAAAGAGGTGTCTGTGTTAAGGAATTCAGAGACACAGGGAGAGGATTGACTGATAGTGGATACAAAGCACAATCAAATTGAGCATGTCAAAAAATTATACGACAGCCGTACAGCACTGAAATGTTGCCATCTCAATACACGTGCAGCTAGTTGTAAAACTCCCTTTTTTGCAAACCCACACACCTAAACCATATCTGTCGATATCGACATTTAGGAATTTTTTGATAGTTTTTTTTCTTCTTTTAAGGTAGTTTACTTTGTATAGGGTCAATGACTCTGCTGACCATCCTTATGGCACTAAATTCTGTATTTCATTTAGTGTTTGTACATTGTATTAAAAATAATTGTATTAAAAATAAATAAGTAAATAAATAAACTGACGAGAGACTTTAAGTGGTGCTGAGCCAATATGTATAATTATGTAAGTTAAATCTTTCAAGGCATAAGTGTCAATCAATAGTGATACAGTCAGTAATGATTGACACTGTCAGTAGTGATTAACAGTGTAAGTAGTGATTGACATCATCAGTAGTGATTGAAACTGTCAGTAGTGATTAATGATTTTCACACCTTTGTACTTGCAACACCAATCTCAGGCCCAGCATTGATGTGGCAACCACACATACTCTCCCTGGAAATGGAACTTCCAACTGGAAATCAACAATCAATCAATTAATCAATCATTCAACAATTTATACTAATAGTAGTCTCTATAAAAATATTCATCTGTGCTTGTCTAATAAATTACAATTAACTCTACCATAAAACATGAAATTAATCAATACTAAACAGGAGAACCTGTGGCTTACAAGCTGGGGTTAAATTACCTACTGTTCTGAGCATCCATTGTAGGTTCATGAACTACATTTCTATTGGGTATTATACAAATAAATACATTTTGTGTTAACTGTTTTGGAAATTGGAAAAAATACATAAATTTATCATCGCAAAAATGAAAACCCGCATTCAAAAGTTTCATACCAAACCGTGGATGCAAGAACTACACCTTTGCATTTTCCTACAACCCTGGCATTTCCAGTATTTTTGCAATAAATACCGTAATAAAATAATGGCAAGCATTTTATAAAATTACATTACCTGTATAATTAATACTATATATTTGTGTGGTTACTTGTCGAAAGATGATCTCCTGCTTAATGCCCATGGTTAAAGGTTTCTCTTCAAAAACAAATCTTTTGTATTTTGTTCAGGTCTAAGTTTGTTTTCACCACTGAATGTGTTGATTTGACAAAATTAATTAAACCCAGTGTAGATTCTAGCATTTTTTGGTTCCCCCAAAGCCTAGGCCCATCTCATTTTTTTATTTAATTTATAACAACTGATACGCTAAGCAATATACATGTAGCAACACTTTTTATTTAATAAATAATGGAGAGCTCTGTTTTTAATAGTATGACTACCATTCAGACAAATATTAATTGGGTTTCAAGTTTAAGAACCTTAATTCTTACTAAGCGCATACATTAACTGTGCATGTACATCAATTTTCTTGTTACACACTCAAATTCAGAAGTACAGTGTCGCACGTGAAATGTTACACAAAATCTGGAGTGCCTTAAAAACTTTCCAGCAACATTTTTTCTTGATATGAAGGACAGCTATAAGCTTACCTGTATTTGTGATGCCCACAATAAGTGCTCCTCTCTCTTTACAATACCGCAATGCATTGAGGGTGTCTGCAGTTTCCCCTAAAAAAGCAAATAGCAGCTTAAACAATTTGTATTTGATATGACCTCAGGTATGTCTGAGTCTGTTCAGTCTGTGCATTATGCAAGCCTTCAGTACTGTACTGATTACGCATGAACAATTATAACACATGTCTCACTAAATGTGCTCACACAGGTTGGCTACTTTTTTGGATACAAACAATACTTATTCTCATCTACAATATTTCATAATAAACAGCCTGCAGATCACCCTTTTTGAAACCCACTGCTTACAATGTATAAGGCTGATTTAGCGAAAACTATCGTAAACCCTGAACTTCTTTGGGAGAAGCCAAACATCTTGCACAAGGTTGACCTTGCTGGAGAGATGCATGTAAGAAGACTATGCCACATAAGGCCAAATTTCCTGTTCAGTAGTCTGCTTCACCCTATTCCAATCAATGAAAACTGGCATTGCATTCCCAACAGAACAAGAGCAGGCCAATTAACCAAGTGTACCCTACAAAAGCTACCTGAAATGAACAAGACATTTCTCAAAGGTTGGTGCTTGAACTTTTCAAGGTCTTGAACAGGGCTGGGGATGCATGGAGATTCAACGTACATGTATCATTAACATTGGTGGACTCACCGGATTGACTGATGAAGAAACAAACATCATCTCTGAAGATGGGTGTTGATCGATCAAGGAAATCACTCGCTAACTCTACTACCACAGGCAGCTCTGTAAGTTCTTCCAACAACTGTCTTGTCTATTAAGTAAAATATTGAACACAAACACCACTGTCCTCAATAAATTGATCAATCAAAATTTAACAGCAGTCTACAGTCTAAAATATATGTAGAATACATGGGGGGGGGGGGGTGTGCAGTGGTGTAGTGCTTAGCACGTTGCACTTCAGATCTGAAGGTCGGTGGTTTGCCCCACATTGTCTCTCTCCACCCAGGTGTATAAATGGGTACCGGTGACATACTGCTGGAGGGCTAACCCTTCGATGGACTAGCATCCCGTCCAGGGGGGAGTATCAACACTCTCAGTTGCTCTGGGATAAGCTCCGGCCGGGTGGACCTCCTTGGCCTGAGTGCGCCTTTTTTTTACATGAAATGTTACTGGAAAATACTCACGGCTAAAGCACTGTGATAACTTGTACCACAAGCAATCATCAGTATCCTGCGGCATCGGCGAATTGTATCAATATGAGACATCAGACCACCAAGACGCACTGTCAAGATACGGCAAAGTGTACACCATTAACATTGAGTGTGGCTCACAACAATAAGTGGTATTTATTTATGAACAATATGAAAAACTGAAACTTAATACATTCAGAATTTTAAAACAGTGATCAACTTTCCTCTTATAATGGCATAGTTTTAACTTAAATAATAAACTTTTTCAATTTGGTAATAAAAAGTAAATGTGCAATCCAATGGCATGTGAATTCATATGTACAAAACATGCGCAATATAAATGTAATTAAAATTATAAATAAAAATTTTATATTGGTTATTATTCTTTCATCAAATGCTAATACTAACTGATAATTTGACCTTGAGCAAAAACTCATTAAATTATTCAATTTAGTTCTACTTACTAATTAATAATTTTTTTAGACTATACTTTAAACATTGCAGGAATTGGCCATTTGACAAGTTCATTGCAAATTTATAAATAAAACAAAACAAAATTTTAAAAAAATGAGAATCTGATGAACTAGTTGCTACTTATTGTAGACAATGGAAAGACCAGTGGTGCAGGAAAAAATTATTCCAATATCTTGTACAGCTGTCCTTCTTCAGGGAGTTACAAAAATGCAGGTAATTAATAAAAATAAAATGTTGCATGACAATGCCCTGAAATACACAAAGTTATTAAATAATGTAGTTGCTAATAAAAATTCTCTACAATGACCCACTTCTTTCTGTTGAACAATTAATTTTAAAAGATTGTAATTCATTACCACTTCCTGAGTCCAGGTTAACTCTGCCCCTCATCGTGTTAACAACACTTTCTGGCTGTTCAAAGATCTCTTTTTGCATAAAAGAGCTGTAATTTCCTAAAGGAGTAAATGAATTCGTCTCTTGTTTTCATGGTCACAATTCAAACATTTGTCAAAATAATGTAGTAAACTATGTACAGTTATGGAGCTGCAGTGGGGGGAGGGAAGGGGAGGTGTAGTGATTAGAACAATTGGACTTTTGAGTGGAAAATTGGAGAGGGAGGGGGGGGGGGACAGGGGGGTTTAAACCTCCCACTTCCTGTACCCTTTAATCCCGGTTCCTGCCCTGTATTCTTTGGCTCCCGCCTCTTTACATTTTTTCGATTGCAAAATATTGCACAATGTTGCATAATTTTCCCCTTCTTCTCCCACTTCCCGCCACCTTTGTAATCCCACTTTCCGCCCCCTCTTCTCCCGTCTCCCGTACACCTCCCGCCCCCCTTTCTCCCAGTCTCCCGCCCCCCTGTCCCCCTCCATTGGAGAGTCAACTGGTGGTTCAAGGCTTGGACGCTACAGTGTATTATCCCTTCAAGCCCCAATATCAACATGCACATTCTCCCCACTGTTCTTCTTATATTTCTTATGATACTACTTGTCAGAATTTGATTAAACATTGAAGGCAGATTTAACTTTGGTGATCATTTCCTTGATTCTCATGACCTGTATGTCTGACCAAGTAGTGATCACTGTAAGGAGAAATTAGATGCTTGTCACTCTTGGGGCTTAAAGGGTTATGTTAATGTCATGTTAATTATTTGTGTGCTAGCTTTAAGTAGAAATTTTTGTTACAGAAACCTAGCAGAAATACTGGGAGACCCTGCAATGGATTAGCATACTATCATGGCTAAGGAAATGACAGCAATTGGCTCTCGAAGACTTTACATTACAGTTTGTTGGGCTGTTACGTCATTGCCTCTCCTGCGTTCGATGAGTAAATGCCCATCAGTGGTCAAAGTGTAATCAAACTGTAGTATGTCTTAGCATGAGATCTTTTGTAAAAATTCTGTTTGCTGACCTCACCACTGGTGGTGACCATTACAATGAGAAAAGTGCCTACACTTTGATGTAATACATAATTTTATAACACTACATTTTAAAATCACACTGCATGACTGTCATTTTCAGAGAAAAGTAATAATTTTTTAAAACTACGAGAAAAATTCCCCTATTATCCTTTTGAGTTCTGTTAAAAGTTTTCAAGGCTTGCACGAAATGTTGTTTGCTAATGATTTTTTTAATTTACATGTAAGAGTTCTGTACCTTTCATGATCTGTTGCAGCTCCATCTGCAAGGTCTGCACTTCTCTGAAATAACTTTCATCTGAAGCAACACCACGCTTTATGCGGTGGATTGACAAACCTGTGGACATGAAAAGAGACATTATTTTTTCCAACAGAAGTTAGACCAAGATACCAATTTCTTTCTTTGGGATTTGAGTAAGCATTTTGCCTGTTGGGTTATTATTGAGAAACTGCATAGCCATCAATTCAGTAAATGAAACACAATTAACAAAATCACTGGTAAAAAGTAATAACACAACTGACTTTCAACATGTAACTGAAAATTACTCTTGACTAATTACTGTGAACTAAGTTTAATATACATGTTTATTGTTACACAACACTGCAAAAAATATTTACTCACTTCCATTAGCTACAGCAGCAACATCATCATCCTCCAAGTAAATTACTCTGTTGGTGTGTTCGATAACGGCACTGCAGAATTAACAGAGTGACACAAAGTATTTTAGTACGGTGACCAAATGCACTTCATTGCAAGCTACAAAAATTTCACAAACCTTGCATCTGATGCAAAGTAAAATTCAACTGGAGTGTCCTTGTTTGTAGCAAGATTTGACCATCCATTCATCACAACAGCAGATTCAGCAGCTTCAGACTCATCAAACTGATTATCACCTGCAAGGCAATGCAATGAGAATGGGATGCCTGTGTGAGTAACATGGTAACGTATGGTCCATGGTCAATACCGTGTAGGCAACATTTTTTTTGATAGTAAAAAGGGGATGTCTGTTTAGGCAACGTAATGAGAAAGTGATGGCTGTGTGAGGTGCACATAGAGTATGTGATGCCGGAGTAAACAAGGTAGTGAGAATGGGATGCCTGTGTAGGTAACAGCAAAGATGGGATACCTGTGTAATAACAATGAGAATAGGATACCTGCATATTAGGTAATGTAATAAGAATGTGATGCATGTGTATGGCACAGTGAGAATGTGATTGCATGTGTATGGCACAGTGAGAATGTGATTGCATGTGTACGACACAGTGAGAATGTGGTTGCATCTTTAATCTTTAAAGATGCAATCACATTCTCACTGTGCCATGTATGTGTATGGCACACCCGTACGAAACCAGCAGATCTGCAACAGATCTGCAACAGATCTGTTTTGCCCAAAACAGATAAATTACAGACTAATTTATTATCTGCATGATCTGTTTTCAGTCTGTGCAGATGAAGTGAATGGATCATCTGCAACATTTTTTTGCCTGCAGACTTGAAGCAGATAAAAAATAGATCTGTATTTCATCTGTAAAGTCTGCAACATAAATATTTGTTCTCAGCCACATGCAGCCCAAAATTAATAATCCTAGTTCTTCCATCATCTGCAGCAATTGTTTGCCTGCAGATGAACAGCAGATGAATAATCAGCTAGATCAACACAGAATTGTTTACATTGATACAGACTCTTATACTGGGACATTCTTGCATAACTGAAACTGTGCAGCTCAGGCAGAAACTATAATTGGAATTTAAATGTAACTAAAATTTTGCGACATTTTTTGAGACACATTTTCCACACTTAATAACGTGGAGTTAAAGTCATTTATTTCCTCCATTGAGTGCAACGAAATCCGTACCATGCAGCTGTTTAATGTATCTGTTAGCTGATACTTGACTTAATAAAACCGGAACATTAGCCCCACTTAACGGCATCCAATCAGAACAACTGTCACTGTGAAAGATAAAACGTTTCCAAAGGTTAATTGGGCGCCAAAAAAAAAAAACGATTCCATTTAGTAGACGACAAAGAGAAATGGCCTATAGGCAATGTGTTGAGGACCAAAGAAGACCAATATTGGTATGTTCCTCCAAAATAGAGGGAAAAGAAGATCAGCCTGCTTAGATCACCTTGTATCCAACCAAAATGCTTAAGACTGGGTGAGCTATAGCTATAGCTAAGGCCACATTTTTTTATTTTAACGTTACAGGTCAAGCTAGTGACTGCAAGAAACAATAATTATTTTCTTTTATAAGATGCACAATTTCTTGATGAAACAACTTACTGGTAATTCATTTTACACTGCACTAAACTGTGACTTAAGGTTAAATTTTGAAACAAAAAAGATAGCTAGTGAATGTTTATATACAGCGTGAGTGATGTAAACATACCTCCAGTAATTCAGTGTTTCGTGAGACGTGTTGTGCCAAATATGTGTAAGAGAATGCCTCTATTATGTCTGTTAATTCCTCTGGTTGACAGCATTTAGCAGGGTTAAAAAGTCTATTTCTTACACGGTAAGATAGTTGAATGTTAAGTTATAGTCATATCCCTAAACTGGTGTTTTTCACTGTTGCAAATCCAGTTTCTGCCCATTAAACCGTTGCCATGCTGTCGTCTTTAGTGGAACCATCATGATGAAAGCAAGTGAATATTAACTGAGCATGCAATCAAAAAACGTGGCATACTTTTTTGGCACTCTGTAGCATTTTTTGTCACTTGCTTCTCTGTCTGAGAATTAACCTGCATGCAGGTCTCATTAGGATTGCATGGAATAAAATTTAAAAACTACCATCTTGTGAACTTAGCATCTAAAATATTTTAGCCTTTTTATTCACTGTCTGTCAATATTTTGAATGTTTGAAATGATCAATGCTAATTCCCTTGCATATTTGTAAATATTTGGAATGCCTGAAATGGTATTTTGATGCAAAACAGACCCTCTTGCCTGACAATCACTTAAATAAACATTATTTCATTGGTGCATTTTGTCTGCTTTTTATCTGCAGTATACCCATCCATGTCTGCAAAACATCTGCAGTTTCTAATGCACTGCATGGGGATCAAGGGAGCAGATGTTTTGCAGATTTAAGCAGTTTGCAGACATTCTGCAGATATTCTGCAGACATTCTGCAGACATTCTGCAGATATTCTGCAGATGATCTGCAGAGAATCTGCGGATCATCTGCAGATCTGCTGCATATTTGCTAGCAGATCTGTAGCAGACTGAAAACAGATCTGCCGGTTTCCTACGGGCTGTGCTATGCATGTGCATGGCACAGTGAGAATGTGATTGCATGTGTATGGCACAGTGACAATGTGATTGCATGTGTATGGCACAGTGAGAATGTGATGCATGTGTATGGCACAGTGAGAATGTGATGGACGTGTATGGCACAGTGAGAATGTGATTGCATGTGTATGGCACAGTGAGAATGTGATGCATGTGTAGGTGAGGCAGTGAAAATTGGAAACCTGTGTAGGCAGAAAAGTGATAATGGGAGATATATGTAAGCAATGAGAACAGATGACTGTGTAGGCAATGGAGTGAGAATCGGAAGCCAGTGTAGCCAATGGAATGAAAATGGAATGTCTGTGTAGGCATCATACACATGGTTAGAAGGGAAACCTTGTAGGAAATGCATAGTTGTTAGGTAGTAAAAATGAGAGGACGGTATAAACTACAAGTTGGTAGTGACAATAGGAGGCCTGGTCAGGCAATGTAGCAAGAAAAGGATGTATAAGGAAGACAAAGTAACAATAGAATGGATGAGACTATAGGCAGTATTGAAAGTGGGATGCCAGTGTAAGATGCTTGTATCAGTAAATTTGCATAAATGAGGTAGCACAGATAGGGTGATAAGGTAATGCAGTGAGAATGGAATACCTGAGTGTATCTAGTAGGCAAGAAAGGATCCATGGGTAGTCCTGTGGAACAAAGTATTGAAGAAATGGTGGGGACGGATAAACAGTACCAACCTGAACTATAAACAATTGGCAATCTGTCTGTCTTGAGGGGAGAGTTACTCTTGATCCCTATGAGTAATGGGCTGCCTCGCCTGTGAAAGCAAGTTGTCTATCAGGCACTTTCATGCATCTTGCAACTCTTTCAACAACATGGAGAAAACATTAAATTCTTGCACAGTTACATTTGAGAAGTCACAATTTACACGCTGTGTTTTTCCAGAAAATATCCAATCATACTCCCCCCACAGAGGGATTTTTTTGGTTTGAAACCCCACCCCCCTGGAAATTTCAGTTTAGGCTCATACTTTCCTTTAAAAATTTTGGCCTTTAAGACCGGCCCCTCCCCCTCGGAATTTCCAATGACCCTCTGTGGTTGGGGTTTGGATATTTCTGGAAACACACATTACATAAACTATTTGTAACATTAATTTGAGAAGCTACAAGACATATCAGAATCAAAAGAAACCCAGAATTAATAATTCAGTTTTGTTTAAAATTCCTCTAGCAGTTTTCTGAAACTACATTAAATTTTATTTAAAAAATGACATCTTTTGCCAATGAAAGTTACCCACTAAAGAAATGGATTGAAACTTGTTAATAAATTTAAAACTTGGGTCAGTTTTTTCAAGTTATTCCTTGAGTCTTGGAAAAATTGTGTAAACCTGATAACGGCTTGATCTCCCTCTTAATGTTCAGGAGAATTTTGTGTACGAAAAAATAAAAAGCACCCACAATAGTCCTAACTTCAGCACAGACTTACCCAAAGCTCCTTAACCCTTTAAAATATGGAACTTTTTACATACATAAATTGTCCAAATTTTTGAGAAACAAAATCTGATTATGGCATTTTAAGCAGGAAATACTAATAAAAATAAAGACAAATAGTTCTTGAATAGTTCTTCAAATAAAAGTTCACAGTCCAAATGCCCCTGGTTCATATGTAGGTAGGGCCCTCCAGCTCTTCATTCCTTTCATTGTGCCCCTTTCTTTGGCTGCGATGAATCTGGCGACGGAGCTTCGTTACCTCCAGTGTCTTTTCTCCTGAAGCATACAGTCTTTGCTGATCAATGGTGCTGAAACCAGACCTGCAGTTTACTTCAACTTCCAATTTGAGCCCTCTGAGCATAGTTTGTAGGGTTTTTGCACCACCATTGTGCACAGTCAAATGGCTCCCGCAAACTTTTCCTTTGGGTTGATGTCCCAAACAAGATGATTGAGTGCCTCATTGTTGTTTTGAGACAACCCTTCCAACACACTCTCCAGTAGGTTTTCTGCCCACAAGCCCTCAAATGTGGGAAGGATCTCCTCCATTACAGCTGGGGCAACATTCTTTGGTTTGAAGGAGGTGGTGCCATTGGCCTGGTCTTTTTGCCATTTGCACCAGGATTCAGCTCCTTCTGGACAATAGTCATGCAATTCATCATCCTCAGTCGAGGCATAATGATACCAAATAGCTTTCACTGCCTTTTGCATTTTGGGTAGGTCGCCTTTATTTTCACGGAGTGCTTTCCCATAATACCGCTGGAAAGTGTCTATCAGATTGTCTGTGAGGCGGTTATGCCCACCAATTGTCTTTCCATCGGACAGCTTCTTTCCTTTCATATCCTTCTTCTTCCTTCTCAGTCGTCCGCCCATTCTTTTTTGAATGTGGCCCACACATTCCACTTTTCGCACTGTTACTTCATCACCATAAGGCTTTGATTTCACCACATCCCAATGAGAAGAACAGTCACCATCACCTACAAAGTCCACATATCGCAAACTGTGCTTCTCGATGGATCTCCCCCACATGTCAACAGCACCTTACTTGGGCCTCCATGGCTTTTGATGACTTGTCAAAGTTGGCTGTACATTTTGGCCCATGTGACTCCATCCAGTCAATAAACTCTTGAGAGTTCACATCAAGGTTACTCTTGCCACGACATTTGTAGCACACTTTACGTTTCATTTCAAAGTCAACAACTTTCCCTGTTTGGACCTCAATAGCAGAAACCATGCCATACAAAGACTGAAAACCCCTCTTGGCCCAGGTACCATCACAAGAGACAGCAATATCAACAATTTCCCCTTCGGTAGCATCATTGAGGGCTCTCACTTCTTTCACAGCCTTCTCCATTTCGGCCTCTGCGACTTGCTGAGAAACACAAGCGATTTGCTTCACGTGGGTCGTGAAAGACTTCTTTGCCACTGGCCCTGGCATGTTCATTATGGCACAGAATTTTGTTAAACTTGCTCTCCCTCTTCCAATAATTCTCATTGCCAGTGCTGACCTCTGGTTTATGTCATAGAAATGGACCTTTCCAGACACAATCTTCTTGGAAGTCGGCAGTTCCGTAAAGGCACGACACGCATTGTTTGCACATTGTAAAACTAGCGTTCTTGCCATACCACAACCAGAAGGCCTTTCAAATACATGTAGACTGCCCTTTAAACAAGCTTTACAAACAGCACTGGCTAAAAGGACTCTCTGCAAAATACTGACATCTTGAAAACGATATCCAGTTGGCTTCAAATTTGATGAAGATGTCTTGCTTGTTGTCGGAGAAGAAGACGCTTTCACATCTTGATGAAGCTTCTTCGCCGAAGGACCATCATCACTCCCGTTCGATTCTTTGGGTTTTCTGGAGCGTTTTCCACGAGTAACCGACTGGCAAACCGATCTAAACTTGGTTCTTGGCATAATAAAACTAATACCTCGAAAAACGGAAGAAATACAGCGTTTAAAACGATAGACAATCCCTGAGAAAATCTCACACCTTCGAAATTACAAGTTCCACATTTTGCAACGATTGTTGTTCACTGAAGACTAGTTCCCATGCCCCCACGGTATTCAAAATGTGCCAGGCGTTCATTGCATTCGTCGTGGTTCGTAAGAGGCTGTTTGGATGCTTTGGACGGGTAAAAAACAGTAAAAAAGGCTTATTGCCTTCCGTTGCCATGGAAATGGGAATAAACAAAAAATAAACTTTGGATCACCCTTCAAATTCGTTAGATTTTGTGGCACACTTTTTAAAAATAGAGAAATAAAGGCCCACAGCACAAAAATAGAGATATCATAGGGGTTTGTGGGCCCTAAAAATATTTCTTTTGGGAATATCACTTTTTTGGCACTTTTGCGGGTATCTACTAGTGACAAGAATCTAATTTCTCCTTACAGAATTAGTACTTGATCAAAAATACAGATCAGGAGAAAAAAGGAAATGATCATCAAAGATGAAAAGTCTTGATTTTAAATCAAATTCTCCTCACTACCAACATAAGAAATATATGGAGAATAGTGAGGAGAATATAGGTGTTAATATTGGGGCTTAAAGGGTTAAATTTAGTTGGACTTCCCAGAGAAGAACACTCAGGTAGCATTAATTAGTCAAACACTAAATATAAAAAACACCAAGCAATAACTTGAAATAAAAAGTGGAGAATAAATATTTCAAAGTTTGCTTCCATGTAGCTTGGTGGTCTTGGAAGCTTACCAGCTTTGAGATATAAGACACAACTTATAAAGGATCCACCATGGACAACACTGATAACACCAATACCAGTTCCACTAGTGAGCAGTGTTACAAACTTGTACAAAAATGTTCAACAATCGTGTCACAAACCTGGTGGCGACAATTTCTCCTGGAAACTTTACGCTCTTGAGAGCAAGTGCAAATGCTCCTTCCTGAGACAAAAAAGGCAGTTACTGTAATAAACAACTGTAAGGCAAAACTGGACACAAAAGGGTTCTTACAATCATTACAAAGGTGATTAATCAAATGCTACAGATACAGTAGACTACTCAACTAACTACACTGTACTGCTATCTCAAGCTTACGAGGAAAACAAACAAACAAACAAACAAAAAACTATTTGAGAAAAAAGGAGCTGAGATAGCCAGTAGTATGATACTGGGGTGCATTCTCTGAGGTAATGGGTTCTGCTCCAGGATTTGAGATACTTAAACAGATAGCAGGGTAATGACTGTTTTATTGTCTGCATGAAACTTAATGATCACCTAGGTATGAGATATCCATGCCTAAAAGTAGTTGGACTGGGGTAATTGAGAAAAATTTTGAAATTATGAAACAAATACAGCAAACACTTGAACATAATTATCAAAGTAAAGAAACCCAACTTGCAGGAAGCAGATCAGTTGGCTATTCATTAAAGGGGCATAGTCATGAGGATTTCGCAGATTTTTGGTCAAAACTGTGCTGAAATTATCAGTAGCTAACTTTATCTAGGCCCAACATTGTGTTTGAACATATGATGGAACATATTAACTTCATTTCATTAAGAGAAAACAAACCATGACCATTTAATATCGATCTAATGTCAACACGCTGAAAGAATTTGAAAAGTTTAGCCTAATTTTTTCAAATTGCAATCCATTTCCATCCGTGCCATCCGTAGCAACAGACGACAGAAAATAGTTTCAGTGAAGTAATATAGTCTTTGGTAACAAAACTAGACTATTATTTGTGGGCGTTCATTGATGTGAACACATATTTTTTGTTTTTAAAGTGAACTAAAATAGCGTGACTATGCCCCTTTAAGCATGGCTGAGGAGTTGAACTTGGGCCTACCGAGAAACAACTCCAGCCAGTAGTCAGAGCAGGACTTAAACCCAGGACCTCTGAATTTGAAGTCCAGCATCCCAACCACTTATTAAGGCCACACTTCCTCCCAAGAACTCTAGCTGTGATAAGCATCAAACCTTTAAACCCCAAAAGTGAAGCATCTAATTTCTCTTTAGAAAGTCACAACTTGATGAAACATACAAGTCATGAGAACAAAGGAGATGATCACCAAAGATAAAATGTCTTGATGTTTAAGCAAATTCTTCCAACTAGTGCCATAAGAAATATATGGAGAACAGTGAGGAGAATATCAATGTTGATATTGGGGCTTAAAGTGTTAAAAGTACACCAATCACCTCAGTCTGTTACTCCCTCCATGAACCCAGGGGTTTCAATAAAATTTGAAGAAGGCAGCTGGTTTGAGTAGAGTATCCAACTGTATCAACAAGGTTTGAAAGAAATCTTTCTTTAATTACTTCAATTTAGGGAAAATATTAGCTGACTTCTTTGAGCAAAATTGCAGACGCTTTTCGTTGGTTGTCGGTGCTTATTGAAAGCACTGATGAACCCCACTCTATCAACTCACCAGTTGTTGTATTGTCATCTCCACAAGTTCTCTGAACTCCAAGTCTTGGCCTTCTTTCTTCTGTCAAAACACACAAAGATACAACAATGTGACTATTTACGACAACCTTGTTGTTGCCTGTGAACCACATATTTATAACCAGAAACTAAAAAGTACAACTAGACAATGAAGATTGTTGAGTGTCAAATTTTTACTATTTTAAAGCAATGATTGGTTAAAGATTATTTTTCACTGATGGACGGCTAACTACTATGGCATTTTCAAAATGTCAGACACACATGGCATGAGCATCAGTCAGAACTTATCCCTTAGCAGAAGTTCGGCCAAGTTACTACATATTCAAAACAATTTGCCAAAGGCAAAGTAAAATAATATTCACCAACATATACTGAGCCTGAGGCGAATAATTGTTTTAGTATAATTTTGAGATGTGGACATCAGAAAGTAAAGAAAAACAAGCTAAAACTTGACAAACACATGAAAAAAGTAACTTAGCTTAGCAGCCGCACCTTGAGATGTTATATTCACCGGGTAGCGCGGTGAATATAGCATTAAAATTATACTAATTATTAATAGTGCAATTTACACTAAAAATGCAGAAAATAGCATAGACCAGTAGGCCAAGTGTACCAAGACATCTTACTGATTGTTTTCAATTAGCTGATTCCATTTAAGAAGCTGGTCTTTCCTAATTTAGCTTCAAAGTATCAACTGAAGACAAGTCCACATGCTACTTCTGAAGAATTCCTCTTTAATTAAAAGCAACTGTAAGATAATCACAAAGCTCGACTTACTGTTTTGTCATAAAAATACTTGATCAACTTAGGAATAACCTCTGTATCTGTTTCAGACTCAAAGTGAAATCCTTTGCTTTCCTGTAGAGAAAAATAATAGACAAATGAATAAATAGCAAAAAATAAAATAAAAATAAAAATTTAAAAATTATTAAAACAGACCCTCTGTAACTAGTCACCGTCAGTGACTCTCTTTGCTTGTTTCAGTGAACACTGTGCTGACTTGCATAATCCACTAGAGTACAAACTGATAAAGAAAACTTTCTCTATCATGGTACAGTACAGAGGAACCCATTGTAACCCCTATAAATTATAACAAAGGATGCCCATCTCTGCTGAATAGATCTTTTTTGCATTCACCTTCAACCAACTGATGACATTTAAATTCCTTATACAGAAATGAATGAATCATGTATAAATTAAAGTATGGGCTCCTGAAATTTTGCATTCATTATACAACTGTAAGAGCTCAGGGATTTTGTCATACCAGCATTTGTTATATCAGAGTTCTTTTTCAGACGTTTTACTGCTAAAGAAAATTTTGCTGGACTGAAGAATAATCTTGGTTATGCCCAAAACAAGCTTCCTACTGGGACACAATCAAAACATTTTCAACTTTTAAAAAAAAAATGTATCCAAGAGTATTAATTCATTGGCTTACCAGAAACTTTTTAATGTCTTTGTAGTTTGTTATGATTCCATTATGGACTGCCACAAATTCTACCACACAGAAAAAAAAGTAACAATAAATAAAATAAAATAATAAAATTAAATATGTCCATAGTAAGGAGCACTGATGACTTTTGCATAAACACTGCAGCTAACTGATCAATTTAATCGCTGTCTGATAACACTTTTATTAATTTTATCATAGATTTGTGGATTTTTATTTTTTATCTATTGTATTATTATTGTTATGCACATTTGAACATTTTTATAAAAGTTGTGCAATACAAATTGTATTATTATTAGTAGTAATAATTATTTAATTTATGATTGAAATTGTGTTTGTGGTTTGTTTACCAGTGGTTTGCACAGGACACTGGGTCTGATCAGAAGTCAGAACCTCTATTCAGGATGGTGCCTCCTAAGACAACTTTAATTAGGTATTTTTGCACAGTTTATGACCACAAGGAAAAGGGTCGGAGATCTTAGCAAGGGCTATATTGGAATCTATTTTGCAGAGATGATGAAGCAGCTAAAAAACTTTAAAACACATAACAACATATGACATTTTCTTTCCAAATTTAAGCCCAGTAATAATTTATCTCTGAAAGAGAATGCTTGGTTACCCCCAATTTTCTTTCTGGATTTCAACAGCTCTTGCTAAGATCTGCTTTTCACACATAGTCATAAACCATGCAAAAAAAACCATTAGTTTGTTTTAAGTTGGTGCTGTCCTTAATTAAGAAACCTGAGTTTCTTGGACCATCCCAAGATGCAATGAATGTATGCACAGTAGCATTAAAAGGAGGCACTGCGGTCCTCAATAACATACTCATGCATTTCTCCCATAATTGCTCGCTGTTACAAGAACTGCTCTAGAGGACTTCTGTCATATTCACTCCAGCTTTGCCATATTAAGTTTGTGTGCATTGCTTTTCCTATGAAATGAACTGTTTTTCTGGCAAAAATCATAACTTAGCTTCACACAGTTTACAAACCGTAACGTATCTGTCACTCTGTAAATACAAACCTTCTTATAAAATACCAGTTATTAGTCATTTAAAAAAATAGTGACAACAAAAGCAAACACACATTAATCTCCTTAACCTGAGATTACTGCTAGCCATGTAAACACTATAAACCTACATGTACACCTACAAATCAGTATAGCTTACCATTTTTGCTATCAGATCTTTGTGGATGGCTATTAACGCCGCTTGGCTCACCATGAGTAGCCCAACGTGTGTGAGCAATACCACAATGATTAGAAAGTTCCTCATCACTTTCAAAATCACTTTGACCTTAAGAAAACAACCGCAGAATACCATTTAGACTGTCGTTAACAGGGCTTGTCAAAAGTCCGGACTGGTCAAATGGGACAAGTAGATTTTTGACCCTTATTTTAAACCCTGATAAAATGTGCATATTCTCCTCACTGTTCTCCATACATTTCTTATAGAACTAGTAAGGAGAATTTGTTTTAACATCAAGACATCTTTATCCTTGGTGATCACTTTCTTTATTGTCAACACTTTTAATGTTTGAACAAGTGGTGATAATGGGTGATTCCAGAAAATATCCATACCCTATCACGGGCGGCATCTTCATCTAGACCCCCCCTTACTTTAGGAAATTCCAAAATGCTCAACCCCCCCTTGCCCTCGGAATTCCAAACCGTTCTACCCCCCCCCCATGCCTTCGGAATTCCATGATCATTCAAACCCCCCTTAGGAATTGCCGCTTTTTTCTTCCAACTGATTTGAAAAGCCCTCTCTATATTCCAAACACCTTTATTAAACGGAAATTAATCCTTTCGCTCCCTCCGAAAGGAAAAACGTACATTCAGCACAACAAACAATCAACGTTGCGTGATGACAAACAGCGGCCGACTGAGTGATATTTTAAGTTAATACATTGTAACCTTCTACAGCAAAACGTACACTTCCGATAATCCGTTAAACATTAGAAAACTCAAACGGCTTTGAAGTCATTCCAACGCTTGGTCCAGTGTTTAAACGTGTGTCTACAATTTTTGGTGTCGAGGGTTGCCGTGAATAATTTGCGTGCCGAATGCGGACGTAAAATTTAACAACAAAGCTAAAATTTTCAGAATTGAAATTGGAAATTCATAATTGCGTTTGCCAGACTCAAACCTGCCGTCAAAAGCGAAGCTGTTGAATGCAACCAATTCTAAAAATCAAAGGTTATGATGTTAGGAAACGAATTAGAGTAAAATAGCAAGCTTTTTTTCCTGCAATTATTTTTAGTTCACAGTGAACGCAATTTGCATACTGTACTGCAGCCTCAAATAAATTGCGCGAGAACAAATCAAACTATTTCCCCGCACTTTATCCTTCGATTAAAATTACACGTAAAATAGTACATGAAACTCACATTGAAATTCAAAGTCAATGACAACTTTAAAGGAGCTACGTCACGGATAACGCATCTTGAAAAAACTGGCAAGTTTTTTCAAGTTTGTCATTCGTAATCCGTCTTAATCTTCCTCAGTTGTAACCATCCTTGTTTAGTTTTGGTTTATTATTACTTTTTTGGTGTTTCTTTACCTTGGGAAACTATTATTTTGAGGTTTCCTTCAATGAGAAAGTAATTTTGTCAGATCAGAAAAATGAATGAAAGCGCTGGGACATAGTTCCTTTAAAAGAATTTGTACAAAATAGTGAATGTAGTCTGATCAAAAGTGCATCAAATTTGCACAACGCATGAAATCTGACCTTTTCAATGAACGTCGCATGGTATGTAACGCAACAATTTCACATGTGTCTCGATATCTGCTTTAATATAGGGGCTGAAAACCATTTGCTGGGATCTACAGTATTGTATTTGAGCAAAACAATCAAAGAAAAGCCTACGATCGCTTCTGTGACCGATCTACTGGCAAGTGAACAGCTTTCAGCCGTCATGTTAGCATAAACATTTTATTGACCATCACCATTGAAATGTGTCTCCGGCGTGTTGATTCAGTTGAACGTGTCTCGTGTTTACGAGTGAATCATCGTCCTTAGATATGTCGTTTTTGACGAGTTTTTCTTGAAGAGACTTAACTACACCAAACTGGAAGTTACTCTCCTGAAAACCCCCGTATGCCTTCGGAATTCCAGTC
This sequence comes from Siderastrea siderea, assembly GCA_964030785.1. Lineage (NCBI taxonomy): Eukaryota > Metazoa > Cnidaria > Anthozoa > Scleractinia > Rhizangiidae > Siderastrea > Siderastrea siderea. Next base: position 50,564,881 of record OZ034969.1, on the reverse strand, counting down.
CAATGAACCCTCCCCATGTCCTCGGAATTCCAGTCGATGTAATCCCCCCTCCCCTTCGGAATTCCGAGATGCCGCCCGTGGTATGGGTATGGATATTTTCTGGAACCACCCAATGTAGAGAAATTTCATAAAACATTTAATACATTATCACTACTTGTTCAAACATTGAAGTGATAAGTAAAATAAAGGAAGTGATCACCAAGGATAAGATACATGTTAAACGCAAAGAACAGATTTCAAATAAAAGCATATCACAGTGCATGATTTCCTACACTAGGAAGGGCTACACTATCCTGCAAATAGCAGCAGCTAGTCTGGGTGGGTAGTGTTTACATTAGTATAGAACGAAAGAAGTCAAGTGACAAATAGTCCTCTTTATGAGCAATGCCAAATGATACCTTGATGGCTAAAAATGTTGGTGTTCATGTCCTGAACACCTTAAGTCACAACAAAATCCATAATTTATACCTCTGCAAGAGACCATGAATGTCCCCAGCCTCCCCCCCCCCCCAGGTTACTTGCTCAAAGGGCAAGCTGAAAATCAAGTTCTTGTTGAATCCTGGGTTGTGCTTGGAATTCCAGGAATCATTCAATGAATCTCAGCCAAAACTATATCAATATTTCATGCTGATGATGATGATGATGGTGATGATAATAATAATAATGATAATTTAAGGGGGAGCCCACGTCACAAATGTGGTTTTCAGTGGGACCCTTCATGAAACAAATTTCAAGCCAAACCTTGCAAATTATTAATAAATGTAAGTCTGACGTGACCAGCTTTAAAGAGCAACATTTTTAATTTCCGAGACCTTTACCTTGGATTTCTTCATCCAGGGCAGCAACTTTTCCCTGCTTCTTCACAATGCTATTAATAAAAATGACAATTTTTCTCATCAACAATCATGACAGTCAAATCTCTCCATACAGTTGTCTCTTTATTACCGACAGTCACTGTGCCCCAGTAAGTCCAAAAATCACAGTTACAGTAAGTTGCTTATTCTTTAATAGGCACTCATTCCTAATCCTTTTGAAGTCTGTATAATAAAGGTTCAATACTAACAGGTACTTGTATTGGCATTCACAGATTGAATTAGCCATAAAACATAGTCAAAACATACTAAAACTTGCAGCATCAAATATTTCAACATGTCCTGTTTCAACCATGCACCATTCAGTGATGTGTTACTAGTACTGCTCACCAGGGGATCTCAGGTTTAAAAGAGTCGGATGGGGATGAGCAAAAAAAGCCAAAAAACAACTAAGTAAAATGTTAACCCTTTAAGCCCCAGTAGTGACAAGCATCTAATTTCTCCTTACAATATTCTTACTTGATCAAACATGCAGGTCACAGAATAAAGGAAATGATCACCAAACATGAAATGTCTTGATATTTGTGCACATTCTCCCAACTAGTACCATAAAAAATATACAGAGAACACTACAGGGAATATGCATATTGATCTTGGGGATTAAAGGGTTCATCCCCCAAAATACTTTACCCCCTCCCCCTCCAAACAAATCCTTTGCAAATCCCCATTACACTACAATCCAGGTGTCCCACCCGGGGGGGGGGGGGGGGACACTACCAAAACTAAATCATCAATGCTTGTGGTTTACCCTGCAGTCAGTAATATATAGATTTAGCCAAGCCTAAAAGCGGAGCCCCCCTTTTTGTTTAGTTTGTTTGTTTTTTTGCTATCAGTCATTAATTTGTGAAAATATTCTCATTCAAGTCGTTAAATGAAAAAAAAAAATCCTACCCTCGCTAAGAGTCGAACCCGGGTCGTCAGCGTATGAAGCCGGATATTAGTCCACTTGGCCATGAGCGCTTGCTGTAATTTCTCAAGTTAATTTTAATATTTATTTCTTTCTTCGTGACAAGCTGCCTATCAGCATGAAAATACTGGTGTTTTTCCTGGCAAAATATGTTCGGAACGCCGTAAAAACCATGGTTGTGGACAGAAAAAACCAAAAAGCACTAGCTCTGCTATATTTGGCGTTGAAACCGCTTGCGAAAAGCTGCGAACTCAAGCAGTGTGCCGACCGAGTTCGAACAGAACCGACAAGGCAAATTTGAACTTTTCGCCTGAACTATATCGCCTAATTTTTTTTGCCTAAATTAAACTTTTCCCCTCTCACCGAAAAGACAACTGAGTATTCTTTTGAACTTTTTTTTCCACTAACAAATTTGTTTTTGACTTTTGTGGTCTTTGCTTGTTTTGCTACAACGCGGGTCAACATGCGATTTCGCGCCAAAAAACACGGAATTCAACACAGGGTTATATCCAGTGTAACCCTGTGGTAAGCCTGTGGTGCGGACGGACGGACGGACGGACGTACGTACGTACGTACGGACGGTCACGTGTCTATTATGTCACTACCAAAATTTCTTGGCTTGATAGGTTACCAAATTTCCTTAGCAATAGAGCTCCGCTGACGTGCTAGCGCGCTGGCTCCGCTATTATCATCTATGGGAAGGCCTCAGGAACTTGGTAGATTTAAGGCCAATGGGGCAAGATGGACTTTGAAAATTGCAATCTTGTAAAATTCCAATACATTTTTACAGATTTATTGCATGAAATCATGATTGAAGGCAGTTGAAATTGCAATAGTTAGTAAAGTTATAGACCTCAGAGCTTACACCTGTTTAGTATTGTTCAAAAATTGCAGTAATATAACATGATACCATTGCCTTACACACACACACAAAAGAATTTAACAAAAACAAAAAACACAACTCAGAAAGATTTTACATTTGAAATGTTCTCACTGATAGCTATGAAAACATTTCCAAATATGTTTGCAAAGTTGACTACATAATGTATATAGATTGTGCAGCTATAAGTCTTCTCATTAGCACTTCTATGGTACTAAATACTTCTAAAAAAACACGCTCAATTTCATGAACTAGTGCACGTTCACAACCAATACGTATTTCACACAACTACTAAGCTTATCATAATGCTCATTTCTTTGTCATGTGTGTGTGTGTGAAAATATTCTTTATAATAGGTTGCATTAGAAATAAAGCTAATTACCACTAACATTTTCTGAATACTCCCTTAATTATAATTATACTAAATAACTAAAAAGTTTTAGTGTATGCATGATAAGAAATCAATTGACTCCGTAATGTGATATTAACCGGGTTCACAATTAAAAGATTTAATGATTCACTGGCAAGGGTTAAGGAGGTTTGTTCTTCAATTTCCTGCAATTCCGAGAAGCGATACGTGACTCGACAAAAGTGGATATATCACGAGATGGCGAGATCAAAGTCTTCCACATTCCCATCAGCTGTTTAACGCTGACTTGGATACTGTAAAATCATTGAATGTAAATTGAATCCACGTTGGCAATTTCATTTAATGAATAAACATGAAAAAATACTAATCCCCTACAAAGTCATTGAACTGCATTTGCAGTTTAGAACTGTTAAATGTGACATTCTCTCATCGACACAATATAAGCTTAACTGATGGTAAAACGACAATTTTCTAAACCAAAATACACTTATAGACTGCTCGATCGGCCATACGGCCTGTACTAGTAGCTTCACATCTAATTGTTGCTATGTTTAGACTTTACTGTTGTAAACGAATACTAAATCTTGAGTAGTGACCTACCTCATTTTTCCAAATCCATCATATGCGACTCCTGTATTAATACAGCAGTAAATTAAAATTTGGTTTCGGCGTAAAATCAAAAGCACTGGGGAAAAGATGGAAATAAACCACAAACCTGCAGAATCATAGCCTCGATACTCCAGTCTATGGAGGCCACTGATCAACAGTTCCAGAATGTATTTCCGCTTCCGTGGAACACAGAAGTTTAAATAAGCAAATATTCCTAAAGAGAAGCAGCAAAGCCCATCAAGAAAAACACATTTACGGATTTTAGCTTAAGCTTCGATTCAGTCTAGGCTCACTGAGAATTCTTCGAAGTTTCAGGAAGCTTAGCACAATAGGTCAAAAAGTCAAAGTTGCATTCGATTTCACAGAGGAAAAACTTTCTTACCACACATAGTGATAATTCAGAAGCAGATTTTGAAATTACAAGTTACACAAGCGGTAAAAACGACAGAACTATTCTTGACAAACAGAAATACTCCAACACAAAGCTTATGAAATTTCCTTTAGGATTACTACAACTTTCATGGCCGTGGTTCCGTGGCCTTATGAAAGAAACGTTTTGATTGGTCGATTGAACAAAGGCAAACTAGCCATCCAATCACAATAACGTATTTTTTTGAGCCGTCAGTTGGGTTTTCTAGCGGTAATTCACTCTTGGTTTGTTTCTAAACTGCTCTGTTATTGGTTTATTTCTTCATCGACCAATGGAAAAAGAGAACAAAAATTGATTTGTAACAAACACTTTCCTTCAGACCATCCCTTTCGTGCCATATACTGTAAGGAATTCCTCTTTTTTTCTTGCTTAGCCCTTAATTTTCTCACTTCTCTTATCATGGATCAAGATTACGATTGCATTATTCTCGGCACCGGGCTAAAAGAGTGCATTTTGAGCGGTTTGCTGTCTGTTGGCGGCAAAAAAGTTCTTCATATGGATCGAAATGACTATTATGGTGGAGAGAGCACGTCCATGCATCCTCTGACAGCGCTTTTCCAAAAATTCAACGATTCCGGTTCTACTGAGAAATTTGGCGACAGCCGTTCGTGGAATGTTGACCTGATTCCAAAGTTTTTGATGGCTCATGGTGGCCTTGTCAAGTTGCTTGTTCACACAAAAGTTACGAGGTACTTGGAATTCAAGCAGATTGAGGGAAGCTATGTATACAAAGGAGGTAACGTCTATAAAGTTCCTGCAAACGACAAGGAAGCGCTGTCTTCAAGCCTGATGGGAATCTTTGAGAAGCGGAGATTTCGAAATTTTCTCATTTTTGCCACTAATTACAAGTTTGATGATCCTTCAACGTGGCAGGGAACTGATCCCAAGTCGACCAAAATGAGAGAGGTGTATACGAAGTTTGGTCTTGATCAGAACACTCAGGATTTTACCGGGCATGCAATCGCTTTATTCCTTAATGATGACTACCTGGATCAGCCGTGCGAGGAGACCCTACGCCGCATTCAACTTTACTACGACTCCCTGTCTAGTTATGGTAAAAGCCCGTACATATACCCTTTGTATGGTTTGGGTGAGCTACCCCAAGGATTTGCCCGGCTTTCTGCCGTGTACGGCGGAACGTACATGTTGAACAAACCCATCGATGAGGTTATCATGGAAAATGGCTCGGTTAGTGGAGTCAAGTCACAAGGTGAAGTTGCCAGAACCAAGATTGTGATCGCCGATCCTTCTTACTTTCCTGACAGAGTTCGAAAAGTTGGTCAGGTGGTTCGCTGCATCTGTATTCTATCTCATCCCATTGAAAAAGCCGGCAACTCCAATTCATGTCAACTGATTATTCCTCAAAATCAAGTCAATCGAAAATCCGGTAAGTCCCAAGGTATTCTTATAAGGCTTAAAGCTAAATGCACTTTTACTATTTCGCAGATCTTTTCTTAAAAAGGATTGATTTGCATCCAATTGTCTCACGCCTTCCTAATAACCTACAACATAACTACACTACATCGAAAAAACTATTTTTTACAGAGTACTTCTGTAGAAAAGAGACTAAGGCCATCAAAATCTAAATTAATGATCAAGCTGTCTGCTAGCTGTCTTTCAAACATTCTTGATCAAAGCAGGTAACAGTGAACTTGGATGTAAACCAAATCAGACCGACTTGATTAGAATGACCCCTAGAAAATTTAATCTACGGTTCATGAACTAGTTATATATTATCAAATACATATATTTAATAGTTACATGTGTATGCAGCTTAAGGTGGTGTTTTTACCAAATGAAATGAAACATTTTCCATTAGGATTTATGAATAGAATTCAGTGACTTCATGACATTAATATTAATGATATACATGTAAGCACCTGTTTAGTGAAGTGGAAACACCCTTTTGCCATTGTTGCTGGCAATGCCAGTTTGGAAACTTATTCTTCATACTCTCTTACCAAATTTCTCCTCATAATATCAAAATATAATAACACTAACAGATCATGAGAATTTGGCAAATGATCACCAAATATGAATTGTCTTGATGTTTAAACAGGTTCTCCCAACTAGTAATCAACAAAATCTATAGAGACCAGTAAGCAGAATTTGTATAATGATGTTGGAGTTAAAAGGGTGAATGATTATCCTTGCCAAACCCATCTATTATTATTCCATTAGCATTACTGTAAAACTGTGCAAAAGTTAGCACTTGGGTGAAAGTACTTGATTTCATTTACCGGTACATCTAATTCTGATATCCAAGACTGTTGGTCTTGATGGCAGCTGATTTTGCTCTTGTGTGATTTTTGTCTTTGTGTGTATGTGTGTGTAATTAAACTAAATGGATATAAATGCTGTAGAACCCTGTTATCTCGAACTCTCAACTCTCAAGCTGGTGTTCATCATGATACTGACTGTTTCAGAACCCACCCCACCCCACTGGAAGTTCCAGTTTAGCTTCATACTTTTCAGTTTCTTATTGAAAAAATTGGCTTTCTGGCCCCCCCTCCCCTTGGGGTGGGTATGGATACTTTCTACACCCCACTTGGCTGTCTGTACTTTTACTATTTCAAGGCTTCTTTTGTAACATTCAGTGAACATGTTGGCCATCAGAGGTCACCCTTATAGGAAGCCAGCATCACAATCAATCAAGTGTAAATTTCTAACTTGTTGTAAAAAAAAAAAACACTTGTGGAAGTTTGAATATATGAAGAATGGTAGTCAAATTCAAGGGAAGTGGTTTTCAGATCAAGTTACCCACCCTGTGGTTCGAAACAGAAGGGGCCTACTCTATAATCGAAGTAGGAATGCTTAAGTTTCTATTTTGTTCCATAAGAATGTTGAAAGCCTGGATAGTTTTTAGGAGTTTGTGGATTGTGGGTGGCTGGCATATGTGAAATAAAGAGCTTTCTGCTCATAGTTCTTCTTCTTGTTCTCTACTGTCTAATGTTATACCAGAGAGACTGTGATCAGACAAATCATATGGCTTTGCTTAATATTCTTCTTTCTTGGAACTCTTATGTGTCCTGTGTATATAGTTTTGGAGTCAATATTTATTTATTGACATGTTCCTCTTTTCAAAATTTTTAATACTTCTTCCAGAAACATTTCAGTGGCTATATCTAGGTTATTCCACATAAGTATATACCAAACTAGTGGACAGTGTTTTTCTAGAGCTCTGATTGGCTACTTAAACTCGGGATAGTATCTACTAATCACCTCCCGGCATTTTTCGTGATTTTGCGCACATTCTTTTGCCTCCTTTCTCAGAAAAAGGAACTGTTTGATGCTGGCTATCCACTGGTTTGGTATATATACTGAAACAATATTCACCTCAGTGTTGTTGGAGGGTGGTAGATATTTCCCTTGCTGCTTTGTGGCTCGGCAAACATCCAGCACTATTCACCTCCACTTTGGCGAATAATTGTTAATTATTGAATTTATTTAGCTATTGAATTTTTAGCTTCGTTGTTGGTTTGCTGCACACCAGGGAATAAACCTGCTTTTGCCTTGTGATGAAATTGAATGCCATGTAGAGTGCTGCGGCATTCATAAGTTCATGGCAAACCAGCGAGTCTTGTACAAGTAATAAGGGGAAAAACACAATCTGTTTTTGTTTTAGACATCTATGTGTGTTGCCTGTCGTCTACAAATTTTGTTGCTGCAAAAGGCAAATACTTGGCAATTGTTAGTGCCACAGTGGAAACACCAAACCCTGAAGCTGAGTTGAAGCCAGGCTTAGGGCTGCTTGGTGAGATTGACAAAAAGTTCTTATGGGTCAGTGACCTGTATGAGCCAACTGATGATGGCAAAGACAGTAAGGTATGAAATAAGTTGTTCATTGAATTGGGTTATACCACGTTATTGCATTCTTAAATCTTGGTTATTTTAATTTTTAGCTTTCTCGCAGGTTCACACAAATTATCATTAAATAACCATGCTTTTTGCCTAAAAAACAAGGAAATTGGAAGCCATGTCAGGTACCTTGGCGTTCAAAAGTTTCCCTGCAAAGCAAAAGTATTGTTCAAAAATACGGCAAAGAATTTGGTGACAGTTACAGAAGTTAAGTTCATAACAGTCATTCCACTTTTGCTTTTGGATGGGAGGCAATGATAAGCAACTCTGTATGTCATTGGTTATTTGTCACTTCACATCCAACATGTGTTCATGGAGTAACTGTAAATTAAATTTGCCTTGTATTGTTATTGTTGGTATTTGTAATCAGGAAAGGGTAGTGAAATTTTTACTCTTTTCAGATGGGAGAGTTGCCATTTGTAACTTGCCTTGTAACTTGAGATACACCATTTCATTGGTGGCCTGCTATTCAGGCATGTTGTTTGTACTTCAACACCAGGCACCATGACCTAAAACAACTAAGTACCAGGGCAGATTTAGGTTCAGTGTTGCATGCACTTTTAATGCTCTGCCTTCAAGGATTCGACTCGGAAATAATCTCAAGCACTTCAAGGTCCATGCAAAATGCCACTTTAAGGACCATTTTCCTTCATAGCGACATAATGTACAGGTTTCATGTGTCTTTGTGTTTAGTGTGTTCTTCATGTAATTGTCATGTATCTTCTGTTAGGACTATTAGCTGTTTATCTTTATTTATTTATCTTTTTTATGCATAATTTACCCAGGACTCTATTAAACCAGAAGTTTTTGCAAAATTAGATTTTCCTGTATAAATATTGATTATTAATAAATAAAATAAATTGTCAGATTTCATTTTGTTGGAAAGAGAAGGGATGTCATGTAGTAGCACTAGTGAAAGGCATTTGTCCAATCACTCTCTTCCACTGTCCTTTACATACAACAAGGATATCCTAATCTATTTTCCATTCTTTGTCACTGAGTAGAAGGTCTGGGGTAAGCTAACTTTAACAAACAACTTTATCTGTGTTTGACGAATTATGTATGCCTTGCAGTGAATGACACTTGTAAATGTGTAATGACAGGTTTTGATCATTGTGTCTTTTTGTTAGTGATAAGAAAGTTCCTTTTTCAGCATTCAAAATTTCGCTATCAAGCACAAGCATTAATTTGGGCTCACTGGCATTTGTCACATGCCTGAGGGATGATGGAGGTGGACCCACTAGAAAGTTCTATCCATTGTCTCAGAGGGCTTGACACTGAATCAGTGATCAATATGGTGCCACAAGCTTGTGCTTGATAGTTCACTTCTGTGTAGTGACTGGTCTTTTTGTTGTTTCTGCTTCAGATCTTCATATCGAAGTCTTACGATGCCACTACTCATTTTGAGACGTGCTGTGAAGATATTTTGGATATGTATGAGAGAATTGTGGGTGAAAAATTTGACATGAGTTCAACATCTTATAATACTGAGGGCGAAGACTAGTAACTGACTTAACCAATTTTAATAGAGGTCTTTAGGTAGATCTTATTTGAAATGTTTGTGTTTTGCGGCAGTATGTGTGTGCAAAGGGACACCAAAGACCATTTCGTGACAATGTTGATGTCCAGATCAAACACAAGCAATAACATATAAATATCATATATACATTAATTTTACTTACTTATTTACTTACTTATTTATTTACATTTATTTATATATATAGGATATATGTAATAGGAGTTGCCTGATGATTGCTTCGGAAGAAGCATGAAACTCTGAGTAGCAATTAAATGTCTTGGACCAAATAATCCAGCTCCTCATTTCTACTTATATATATATATATATATATATATAGATTTGCAGAGTTGGATTATTTGGTCGAAGACATTTATTGCTACTCAGAGTTTCATGCTTCTTGCAAAGCAATCATCAGGCGACTCTAGTTTATCTATTGAGCACTTTAATAGCTGATGAAGCCTTCAATTCATTCTCTTTTTATATTATATATATATATATATATATATATATATATATATATATATATATATATATATATATATATATACAAATAAAGAAAGAAATTGTTACTAGTTACTCGAGTTTCACGCTCAAGGCGATCATCAGACTGAGTCAGTCTACGAAAAGATGTCAGTTATAGATGTTCAAATTCAGGAACGGTTGGAGCGACGCTTCTTCTGATTGGTTGCCACGAAGAACTTGTTTTCGTGGCGGCGTTTCGTTACCAGCTCGGATTTCTTGTTCAAAAGGGAGAAATTTTGAGAGGTCAAGATGCAAAGTTTCTCAGAGAAGCACAGGTTACAGCGAGAAGGATTGCCTTTGTATGCCCTTGCTCTTTTAATGATGCGCCAGTTGATTTTGTAGTCTATGTTTCCGTCCTTTAAGTTCCAGATGTATTTTGAAAGTACAGTGTCATGTGAGTGTTTTCGGTCTTTGAAAGAAAGTTTGTGATTGTTGTATCGTGTTTTGAACTCATTTTCTGTCATGCCAATGTAGGTCCTTGAGTTACCGGAAGTTGTTGTGACAGTAGCTTCGTAGATAATGTTTTTAGTGAGGCACGTGCCGTCAAGAGGGCAAAGGTTTTTGTTTCTACAATTGCATTTCTTCTCGCTAGAGGTCGTGCTATTTTCATTTAGAATCTTCTGATTGTGGCTTTTGATTATGTTAGCCATGTTTGTTGTGCAGCTGTAGCTGACCTTGAGGTTGTTCCTATTGAATGTTTTGTGGAGCTTGTTGGACTTCGGGAAATGCTTGTTAATCAGGCCAAGGAAGGACTTAGCGATGTTTGTTCGAACATTCTGACTGTATGGTGGGTTGAACCATATGATGTTCCTTGATCTGTTTCTTGATTTTGTTCTTCCTTGGTCTTGATTTTCAACATAATGGATTTGCTGGTTGAACCCACTGGATTTTAGAGCATTGTTGTATAATTGCGAGGTTTTGTGGAACTCGTCTTGGTCGCAGGATAAGCCCGATATTCTAGTTCCTATGGATGTCGGAATTTGCCTAATTGTAGATGGAGGATGATTCGATTTGGCATTAATGTACAACGGATCGTTGTCGGGTTTCCTGTAGGGGTAATATTTTCCAGTTGTCAGATTTAGCGTGACATCTAGATAATCGACCACCTTGAGATTGCTTTGCACTGTAATTTTCAATCCAAGGTCTCCGATGACTTTAGAAAAGGCCTTTCTTGCTTTGTCGCCGGCTCTTGCGTTCATGTTCTTAAAGACTGCTAAACCGTCGTCCCTGTACAAGCCGATGTCTCCTTCCGGGAATTTTGATGATAATTTGTGAAGGATGTACAGGCCAACTAGCTCGCAAACCTCGGCTCCATCATAGCAGCCCATGGCTACATCAAACATAGGGGAATCACCTCTCTTGACCCAGGGCTCATTTTTATCAAAGAGAAGGGTTTTCCTTGAGTGCATAATTATTTCAATATCCTGCTCTGTGACGGTTGTGTGTTGTTTTGCATACTCTAGTGCTAACTTCAGCAGATCCTCTGATATCGATGGATAGAAATCAACAATGTCAAAAACCAGGAATGAATGCCTGTGCTTTTCTCCGATGCTAGAATACCAATCTATCACAGATTTCGTATTTCTCCACTGGTTCAATTTTGTTTTGGAGCGTATGCTGTTGTTGATCTTATCCAAAATCTCTTTGCTTATCAGTCCAAGGTTGTTTTTCGCTGGGTTGATTAGCCTGCATTTCGGGTTGTTTTGAAAGTTCTCTTTGTGATCTTTAAGGGAGATGAATGCTTGCCTCTGCGCGATCTTCTCGACTCTGTCGGATACCTCAAGTTTGTTGGTGATATCCTTAAGCTCATGGCCGATGTTTTCCTCGGTACTGTCATCTGCTTTCCGGTACGTTTTCGTGATGTTTTCTCTTAACAGCTTTTCATATTGATCTTTGCCCATCTCGTACACGTTTCTTGTTTTATCTGCAAACACGAGGACGTTTTTAGACGAGTTGATACTCTTGACGTCACGCTTCAGCTTGTCCTGAAATGCATTTCTCACTTGTTTAAAGGTAACGTTGTCTACCAGTTGAAACATGTCTTCTTCAAACGGCTTCAACTCATCAACTGGTGGTGGACATTTTCGCGACTTTAGGTTGAATTTGTTGGTTTGTTGCTGGTCAGCTTTTGGATTAAGAAAGAATAGCGCCTTCCATCTCATTCTTTTAATGACACTTTCCACCTTCTCAAGTAGACTCGTCTTGTAGTTGATCTTTGTTGGAATGGGAATGTTCTTCATAGAGTAATCAAATTGTAGTTTTTCCATCTTTGTTTAGACTCGCGAAACATAGAGTGCTCTACTTATTAGGAGCAGGAATAAACGAATAAACAAGAAATAAAATTGCTTCACTTATCCTAGGAGTGCTCAATGCAGAAATATGCAGAGCAAAATACAAATAAAGAAAGAAATTGTTACTAGCTGAAGCGTGACGTCAAGAGTATCAACTCGTCTAAAAACGTCCTCGTGTTTGCAGATAAAACAAGAAACGTGTACGAGATGGGCAAAGATCAATATGAAAAGCTGTTAAGAGAAAACATCACGAAAACGTACCGGAAAGCAGATGACAGTACCGAGGAAAACATCGGCCATGAGCTTAAGGATATCACCAACAAACTTGAGGTATCCGACAGAGTCGAGAAGATCGCGCAGAGGCAAGCATTCATCTCCCTTAAAGATCACAAAGAGAACTTTCAGAACAACCCGAAATGCAGGCTAATCAACCCAGCGAAAAACAACCTTGGACTGATAAGCAAAGAGATTTTGGATAAGATCAACAACAGCATACGCTCCAAAACAAAATTGAACCAGTGGAGAAATACGAAATCTGTGATAGATTGGTATTCTAGCATCGGAGAAAAGCACAGGCATTCATTCCTGGTTTTTGACATTGTTGATTTCTATCCATCGATATCAGAGGATCTGCTGAAGTTAGCACTAGACTATGCAAAACAACACACAACCGTCACAGAGCAGGATATTGAAATAATTATGCACTCAAGGAAAACCCTTCTCTTTGATAAAAATGAGCCCTGGGTCAAGAGAGGTGATTCCCCTATGTTTGATGTAGCCATGGGCTGCTATGATGGAGCCGAGGTTTGCGAGCTAGTTGGCCTGTACATCCTTCACAAATTATCATCAAAATTCCCGGAAGGAGACATCGGCTTGTACAGGGACGACGGTTTAGCAGTCTTTAAGAACATGAACGCAAGAGCCGGCGACAAAGCAAGAAAGGCCTTTTCTAAAGTCATCGGAGACCTTGGATTGAAAATTACAGTGCAAAGCAATCTCAAGGTGGTCGATTATCTAGATGTCACGCTAAATCTGACAACTGGAAAATATTACCCCTACAGGAAACCCGACAACGATCCGTTGTACATTAATGCCAAATCGAATCATCCTCCATCTACAATTAGGCAAATTCCGACATCCATAGGAACTAGAATATCGGGCTTATCCTGCGACCAAGACGAGTTCCACAAAACCTCGCAATTATACAACAATGCTCTAAAATCCAGTGGGTTCAACCAGCAAATCCATTATGTTGAAAATCAAGACCAAGGAAGAACAAAATCAAGAAACAGATCAAGGAACATCATATGGTTCAACCCACCATACAGTCAGAATGTTCGAACAAACATCGCTAAGTCCTTCCTTGGCCTGATTAACAAGCATTTCCCGAAGTCCAACAAGCTCCACAAAATATTCAATAGGAACAACCTCAAGGTCAGCTACAGCTGCACAACAAACATGGCTAACATAATCAAAAGCCACAATCAGAAGATTCTAAATGAAAATAGCACGACCTCTAGCGAGAAGAAATGCAATTGTAGAAACAAAAACCTTTGCCCTCTTGACGGCACGTGCCTCACTAAAAACATTATCTACGAAGCTACTGTCACAACAACTTCCGGTAACTCAAGGACCTACATTGGCATGACAGAAAATGAGTTCAAAACACGATACAACAATCACAAACTTTCTTTCAAAGACCGAAAACACTCACATGACACTGTACTTTCAAAATACATCTGGAACTTAAAGGACGGAAACATAGACTACAAAATCAACTGGCGCATCATTAAAAGAGCAAGGGCATACAAAGGCAATCCTTCTCGCTGTAACCTGTGCTTCTCTGAGAAACTTTGCATCTTGACCTCTCAAAATTTCTCCCTTTTGAACAAGAAATCCGAGCTGGTAACGAAATGCCGCCACGAAAACAAGTTCTTCGTGGCAACCAATCAGAAGAAGCGTCGCTCCAACCGTTCCTGAATTTGAACATCTATAACTGACATCTTTTCGTAGACTGACTCAGTCTGATGATCGCCTTGAGCGTGAAACTCGAGTAACTAGTAACAATTTCTTTCTTTATTTGTATTTTGCTCTGCATATTTCTGCATTGAGCACTCCTAGGATAAGTGAAGCAATTTTATTTCTTGTTTATTCGTTTATATATATATATATATATATATATATATAATATTTGGCAATTTTGTCTGATGAGTGCTGCACACAAGTTGTGTAGTACAAAACTAAATAGTAATAAAATACCAAGTCAAATCTACAGTTGATCTGTTCATCATCTGTTATACTGGTTTAAAGAAAAAACCAAAGTTGGACAACCTTTGATAGTTAAAAAATTTTAAAACTTTATAAAAATTTTAAAAAATGTTTCGGTCGTACGACCTTCATCAGTTACATCAGTTACAAGGTTAATGGCTCTTAAATACAGTTTGACAACAAAAAAGAACAATGATTTGTAATTTTATTTCGTTTCTTTTCCTTATGTTTTACTTTTAGCATGTTCATCAGTTTTTTGGAGCTTACATTGTAATGTTCAGTGATTTACTGTAGCATGTTAATTGTCTGCAGTTGTCTTGGTGTTCAGGGGTCCTTTTCAGGGATCTTGTTATTTTCGTGCGGGTGAAGCCATTCAGAGGCCTTGAGGAGGGAATTTATTACTTTTAATTTTGTTTAAGGACCCTCCTCGGGGATTTTGTTATGGCTTTAGCTGGTGTGATTATTCAGCGGCCCTGAGGGGGAAACCTGTTTGCGCTGTAGCAACAAAATTAAAGCTTATGTCATTGTTTTTTGTAGTAATTGTATTTTCTATTGTAAACTTTTCAGTTCATTAGTTTTCTTGTAGCACTTATTGTTCCATTTTGATGTACCTTTGTAATCATTTTTTGTTATTTTTCCATAGTTAATTAGTAGTTGTAGTAATATTATTGTCCTAGTTTTTTTCTCTCACAAAGTTATGTAACCTCATATTTAACTTTTCGTGTGTAAATAAAGTTCATGTTATGTTATGTTATGTTAACTCACTGTTCTTTTTTGTTGTCAAACTGTATTTAAGAACCATCAACCTTGTAGCTGATGTAACTGATGAAGGTCGTGCGACCGAAACGTTTTTTAAAATTTTTATAAAGGTTTAAAATTTTTTAACTATCAAAGGTTGTCCAACTTTGGTTTTTTCTTTAAACCAGTTTTATATATTATATATTATATATATACCCATTTTCAGAAACGTTTTCATACAGAAAACTATATAGATAGATATATACTTTTGTTTTGTTGAACGTGCGCCCGTTTGCAATTTTTACTTGTCATTGTTCAACTTGTTAAAAATCTCAGGTCAACGATATGTTTTTGTTTCTGCCGGCTTCTTTGTTTCATTTTACAAAGAACCTGCTGTTTTTGCTGTTTTAGTTTGTTTCCTTAAGAAATATGTCTGCACCTTGCAGTAGTGATTTGCAATGGCAAATCATTTGGCTTGTGTTGGAAATGAGGACATCGACCCAAGACGCAGCAGTGTTATTAGGTGTTACACAAAGAATAATTTTTAATATTTTGTGTTGTTTCCGTAGAGCTGGCAATGTTCGACCTTGTTGAATTGGTAGGCCAAATGTCATGGCATCCATAATGAGAGGCGAACGTTTATGTTGATGGAGTATATTATGCGTTATCCAGGGGCATACTTGAGAGAAGCTGTAGACTACATTACAAGCATTTGATGCTCCAATTTCCTTTTATCGTCCGAATCACTGTAAATTCTGATCGTAGTTAGAAAACTCATCCTCAAATGCCTTCAATGTAATGACAACAATAAGATGACCTAACATTGCCAAAACTCCACATCCTTTTATTTTGGAGGGTATGCAAATCAAAAGAATGGTAGCAAAGATCCGTGCAAATTGTTCTTTTAACACTTCAGGTCATGTGTGGTTTTTTTCAAAGAGCTCATGTTTTTAACAAAGAAAACATGAAATTGTTTCGCATACTTGATATTGTTATGATTCGCATATGTTAAGAAAAAAAAAACTGGTTTAAATGCCAAACATTGCCATCTTGTCGTAAACGAAACAAATCACTGCTACTTCATTGGTTGATTCCTAATGCCAAAAACAAGCCAAATTGATTGTCCATCACAAATCATGTGATTCCTGCAAGGTCGGGCATTTTGTTGACAACATGTTCTTTGAAAAAGGAAACGAAGAAGCCGACAAAGAAAAAAATTCTCGTTGACCTGAGATTTTTAACAAGTTGAACAATGACAAGTGAAAATTGTACACGGGCGCACGTACAACAAACTTCAAATATATATATATATTATTTATTGCATGTTATTAGCTATGTTGTGAGTATTTAATCTTGGGCCAAAGGAAAGTAAGAGTTGATGAGCTTATAGGAGTTTCAGATACTCTTGTTTGGACTGAAACTATCGTGTGCTCTCGCGAATGATGTGCATGAAAAATTTTAGAAGAGTTTGTATCTGCTCAGATGTAATTAGAATTGACAGTAGGTCAAAACCTCACTCTTATAAACTTGCCCTGAAACTCTTGAGTGCTTTTATAGACTTTCATGTCCTCTCAGAGAGTTATCACTCTTGACAATTCCGAGACAACCCCCCCCCTCCCCCAAAGACAACTTTACTAAGTGTTTATATGATAAGAAGTTGGCCCTACTAACTGAGTCAAAGTTAACTCCACTTACTTTGATGTTCATGATCTCAGTACGCCCTTTTTCCTTAAACATTTTCGTTGATTTCGTTCACTGTAGCCTCTGTTTGTTTAAATGTTATTTCTTTGACATACGTTTTGCCAAATTAGTCATTTATAAACCAAAACTGGAGGTTACATGACATGCAGCACGCAAAAATCATCCCAGGTAAGCAAGACAAACTGTTTATATGTGAAGAAGTTGTCCCGGCTTCCCAAAGATGAGTTGGTGATCCTCATGTTAACGGTTTGTTGAACTTGTCAAAGAAGAAGTTAGCTTGCCCAGGGTTACTTGGGGTGGGGGGGGGGGGTTGTCTTGGGTACTCGTGATTATATAAATGGGGCCTAAGCCCTTGGTCAAATGATTCAACAGCATTGAACATTGTTACATACCTCTTTGTTGTACACTGTTAAATGAGGTGGCTGAAGAATGCAAGAAAAGTTGAATCAATATGATTCAGCATCTTTTAGCAGGGCCTAAAGTCAAAATTCAAGACAAATCTCAAATTTCATTTTGTAAAAACCATGAATATAAATAGTACCATGTGAAAGTACTGCTGACGAGGCTTCATTTGAATGGTCACACCGTAGGATTTCATCCACAGACTCGGAAATTAGGATCACCTTTAGTTAATGTCTCCATAACTGACTCAGGGAGTGAAAGGGTTATTTACAAGTGTTGAATGAAAAGTTGCACATGTTTGTCTGAGGCCTTAGACTACTTCTCTCACCCATTTACGCAAATTTAATGTTTAGTTTATTAACGGAAGAACGCAATTACAAACAAATAAGATGTAGTAAATATATGGAAATCTTGAGTAAATGAAAGAATGCAATATTGTAAAATACATACAATAATTATGTGAATTTCGACAACTCGGTAAAATGTTCCCAAAGACGTGGTAGACCGAGACAACTTTCTTTCAAGGCTCCAAAATATTTAAAAAAGGAATGCGAGTCACTAGGGGAAAAAAACAACTCATTTGAAAAGCAAAACAGAAAAAAGTAATAAGTATGTTAAGTCTTTGTCTAGTCCATTCATTGAGGACTAACCCGGAGCAGGCTTACTTAACTGTTATTCGTGTCAGTAGCGACCTTTAGATCGGACTATGAGTATGAGATTGAGTATGAATATAACTTTTGAATTTCAAACCAGTTACATTTCCAGAGCTCTCACTCCGCCGTATTGTTTACCAGTAGAGGAGGAAGTTTCAGGATTGAGATTGGCATGTGACTTGACAATGTAAAGCCTGCAAACTGGAATTGAAAACTCACACTTGTACTCAATCTCGTGCTCGTACTCAAATCTTTAGGTCGCTTCAGTATCTTGGCTGTGGTGGAGCCATGATTTGTGAGCTGGTGAGCGAAGCGAGCCAGCGAGAAGAATGGGGTCAACATACAGAACAATGACTAAGTCACAATCTTAAATTCAATGTTGACTAACATGTAAATAACAATTGTTATATCACCAATATTGCTGTGTGGTTATTCAATACTCAACCAAGTTCTAAGTTCAACTAAGTTCTTAACATCAATGAAAAGGTCTTTCACTACTCGTTAAAAAAGGTTTCTGTTGTTTAGTTGGACTAGCTTGATCCTTCTGCATTTGGTCTGTTTTATCAAGAGTAACCCCTGTACTGCCTGAGCGGTTAGCTAAAACTGCCTGTGTGAAGCACGTTTGGACAAATTCCTAAGATCCTCTAAGTAACCGGCTACAACATTGCTGCCTTAACTTTTTCACCTTTGCATGAGTTTCCAAGAATTCTAACTGGAGAGTCGGCCGTCTTTCATCACTTCTTCAACCTAAGCCCACATTCAAGCCAACCACAGATGTTGAATCTACGAAGTCAGCTGTTGAGAGGCACGCTCCAGGTTCCATACTATCTAGCTTATACAAAAAAGAAGCAGTATGAGTTATTGAGTAATAGTCTGACGTATTATGTGTACCTATGTATCTAGGTTGTAGTCTATTTATGGTGCATTTATTTATGATATAGATTTATTTATTTATATATTTATACTGTTTCATGAAATTATGTATTTCTAGCTTTCATTTGGATTTTTATTTTTATTTTCACAAATAAAACAGTATGTTAGCTGCAGAGTTGTTATTTTTATTTTCCAATACTAAGTTGTAGTATAACCTCAACACCCTAAGCAACACACCAGTTAATGACATTTTTGTTTGTGTTTGTGTTTGTGTGTGTTTTGCCTTAATAATCCAGTTTTTACGTGGCTAACACAGTCGTCATAAACTTTCGGTTTTCCCTCGGAAGAAAAGGTTGCTTAAAAAAAAACAGGATGAGTATAAACTATTGTGTTTGACAAAACAACAACAACAACAAAGCATTTATTTGCGAGATTACTTCAACGCTTGGCCAATATGGTTACCACATAGCGATGGGTGGGCGGAAGCACGATGGAAAGGGAGAGCTGGTATACTTAGTCCCCAGGGGCCCGTTTCTCGAAACTCCCGATAACTTTCCGGGCCCGGTAAGTATTTTTTGGAGCTCATTTATTTGTCAGCTAATGGTAATTATAGGCGCAAATTTAGCGATATGCTCCATGAAATTACAAAGGTTAAAATTTAGCTTTCAAAATCAATAAAAATTGTATAGCTATTCATAAATGTACTAAAATAGTTTTCGGGCCCGGAAAGTTATCGGGAGTTTCGAGAAACGGGCCCCAGAACGGAAAATCTCCAGTCCATATCTCAGGCTCGGAACTCTGAATTTCCGACATACCGAGCCACAATTCCCACACCAAGCCAAGCACATACCCCGACTCAAATGCCCTTTGCGTAGTTCGTTGGCACAAGCAATCCTCTTTGCAATCTTAACAGTGTCAATTGTGCCCGTAATCGATTTGTGACAATGCATGAGTAGGCAGTTGTTCAGACGATCCTGCTTCATAGTGCTTCTTAGGTAGTTCTCGAGTCGTCGGAGGACAGAAAATGTACGCTCTGAAGTCGCGGTTGCCACAGGTAAAGTGAAATGCAAACCTCTTCTGTCTAGTTTAGTGGAAAAATCCAGCTTGTGATTGGCTTCTCGAACACAGGCCGGAGTTGTTTAAAAAAAGTCCTACAACTATTATTTCGCCAAGCGCGATCCTGATGAAACGATTTGTGAAAAGATCACTAAACTGAATATTTTGCCAAACCAATTTTATGGTGCGCTAGCGATATTTTCAACACCGAAACGTCGGGAGGGGGAGGCTGAGTCCCCAAATTTTCGTTTTGGGAGGGGGGGGCTACAGCTCCCCTGCTCCCCCTACTCCGCCGCCTCTGGGTAACACTGATGTCATCCAAACAAGCGTTTTTGAAGGTTGTCCGGCGCAAGGATTGGTAACAGGCGGTGGGAATGTATGAAGGACCCCCTAGTGCACTTACGTTAGTGTTTGCAGTGTCTTATCATTTAACATAACTTCTCTGAAATTCTTCTCTTTTAATAGCCCTCATACTTCGATATTCCGGCTTCAATATATTAGTGTAATTCTGCCAGGCGTTAAAAGGTGGCTCGCCTGGGTTTTGTAAGACCCGCCATCCAATATTTAAAGGAAATAAGGAAACTGGATGCTGGTGCTTTCCTAGACAGTACCCTTAGGCTATAGGCATAATATACGGCCGTCGACCGTGTTTTCAGTTCGTCTAGAAAACACTGGTCTTCACCAATAAGCAAAAAAAAGGAAGAATCTTTGATTTTTCCAAGAGAAATTTTCAACCTGGATTCTCTCAAAAAACGTTCCCATGGAAATTCTTGAAATTTTCCAGTTGGACAGCCCTGTATGTGGTCTACAAGAGAAATAGAGTCGTTAACTGTATATAAAATCCATGACATCATCGCTGTGCTGCTATGATAACACTGATAACGTTTTTGGAAAGTTTGTCCAATGTATTAGTGAAAAAATTGTTGCTTGATCCTGTCATAATAAGTCAAAACGAAACAAAGTTTCTTTCTCAGGATCCAAAACTTTAGCTAAGTCACAAGCTTTCGACTCCGTCGCGGAATCTTTATCAAGTGATCCAACATCATCCTTTGGTAAAGATTCCGCGACGGAGTACGGAGTCGAAAGCTTGTGACTGAGCTAAATTTTTGGATCCTGAGAAAGAAACTTTGTTTCGTTTTGATTTGTCTAATGTGTTGTAGATTTAAGGTGTTATGGTCTAAGCTACCTTAATTTTGGTCTCTCTCGGGGGTACAGAGTCTCAAAAGAGAATTTTGAGGAAAAGAACCTGTTCAACGAAGTTTATAGTGCAGGCGCAAGTCCGTTACCCCTCCCATAACATCCCGCGCGCCTCGCTTCACTCGTATCCAATCTGTCTCGGCCCGATATGAAATGACGACTTAGACTGTTCCAGTCTCCGAGATAGTGGGAATAGAGCGAATTGAGAAATGGTAGAAATGGTTGGGGCCATCTTTTTCGCAGATCCCGCGCGTCTTATTTTCACGTTCTCCTTTCTAATTTTGGTGTCGTCCCTTCTATCTGAGAGCCTGGAACAGGCTAGTACAAATTATGTTATCAGACTTTTTCTATCTTCGAGCAACATAAAATCTCCCCATATCGTAGAGGCCACCTGTTGTCTTCATATTTAATTTACATATGTAATAACCCACTTTCTTGTGAGGCGCTTTGCTTTATCTGGTGTCCTTTCTTAATCTACAAACGCTCAGTCACGACTGCGAAAACCGCATTATTTCAAGGACAATCGTGTAAGCGTTTGAATGTCAATAGACCGTGGGATAGCGGAAAACACATATCACCATTGTCCTTCAATGGGCAGCTGAGTTTTCCTTCAAGGCAGCGTTGCCCTGGGAGTTGAGGGAAAAATAATTAAATAATGTGTTTTTACATGCAACGAGGATTGTTCTAGCTTCTCTTTTTTTTATGAGAGTTGATGTTTCAGAGATTCCGAAACTGATATAACTTTAGTATTAAGCCCTCCCATTCTTACGATAACCGCTCTATTTTTCATAGATTGGGACCCATACCGAGATGCTTCTTAATCTGTACTGTGATGTGTTCTAATTAACCATCGGTCTTAAAATTTGCCGCTTTTAGCGTAATGTCAATTTCAAAGAAAATGTTTAATTTTTATTTCATGAAAATTTAATTAAATTTGAATAGACTTGACATGCACTTTTGAATGAAAAATTAAAGAGGTGCACTGAAAGTCGTATATACAGTTCATTTTACCATGAAGGATTTTTTGGGTGTAGAACTCTGACTAAAAGGATGTAAAAGTATCCGACTAAAAGTTATAGATAAAGAAAACTCCTTTAAGATTCAGTAACCATATCAATAATTCTACTGAAATAAAAATGTCACTTTTTCAATGTTGGTAATTTGTTTTCCCCAGATACGAGACAAAACCTGATGAAATTTGCATACGGTATAAAAATAAACATCAACATATTTGCAACGAACGAATCATGTAAGGAATACCAGATTACGACCGTTCTTAAAGTTTTGTTAGATCTCCATTAAACACAAACTTCATTTTTAACTGCAAAGATGACTTCCAGCACTCTACTGGCTTTCTGTGTTCATACTTGTTTTTTACTCACCGCCGCACAAGGGCAGCAGCTATTGAATATAGGTAAGCGACGTATTTTGTAATAAATGACTGTTTCAAATTGCAAAACGAAATTGTATCACTGAAAGCTTTGACGTTTCCTTCTTGCTACATAGAATTGATAAAGTGGTATGTTTTTTTCTAGGCGCTATTTTCTCAAAGAACAGCACAGGGATTGACGAGAAAATTTTCCGATTCGCAGTGGAGTCGATCTCCAAGGAGGAGTTTCTCTCCAACATAACTCTTCGTCCTGTTGTGAAACACGCGTCATTGGATAACTCGTTTGAGAATATTTACAGTGGTAAGTGTAAGAAAGCAGAATTATTTTTATTTTTCCTCAAGACAAATGCAGTCATTTAAAGTTTCCGGCCTTGGCGTCCGTTCATGTAATTATTTCATGTTTATCTTGTTCGAAGTTCTCTTTTCTAACGATTACATTTAATAGCCCGGCCTCTGGCTCGGTTTGCGGGGGAGTTCTGCACCGAAACTTACAAAAAGTCATCTTAGATTTCGTTCCAGATCAAAATCGCCGAGCATTAAGTCGACATTTTTCTTTCTGCATAACTTGCGTACTCGGTATAGAAGAACACAAAGGAGCAGAAACGTGAAAAATGTTGAATTGCAAATTTCGACGCCCACTTCGAGATGACAGGCGGATTGTCATCGTAACCACCAAATCACAAATTGCCCGGCTTCAAGGTAATTCCGTGTGAATGCCTACTGAGATGTTAGCTTCTCTATGCCAGTCAATTTTAACGTGAATAACAAGGGAACGAGCTATCCTGACTTATACGACACCCACACATTGACCGTTTTGTAGTCTTAATTTCTAAAATCTGAACCTATATAAAACATAGATTCTAACCTATCGATTGATCCTGATTAAAACACCTTGATAGTATGACATTGATTGAAGAAGACTGAAACCACAGAATTGATTTACCGCCGTGTTGACGGGTTTTCTACGAGTCCCCCACCACGAGATGTCTTTGTTGATGTCTCTGTTAAATGCGGATTTTCTGTCTCTTGCTACCTATTGAAACTGGAGCGCTAGAGATGAGAGACTTTGCCCTGTCTGCGAGTCTTCCGCTATCGGTGATGAGTTCCATTATTTGATAAAGCGTATCCACTCATCATCCTCTCTTATCAGATGTATCTTTTCGGGAAGTCTTTATTTAACAAACAGTAATTACATGATATATGTCTTGTAAGGCGCTATTTCTTTTTATTTTGGCTATGTGCAAGAAAGCATTATCAATCGGAGCCGCTTATATTGACGATATCGAATTGTTATAAATCCAAGTCTTTGTACTCTAGCGTTTCATATTCACTAATTGGCTAATAGGAGTCTGAATTAGTTAGTACTATTTATTTTTATTTTTCCTTTTCTTTTCCCATTTGTGTCATTGTATTAGCACTGTATTACAGTGGAACCTCGATTTAACGAACCTCTATGTAACGAAGTCCTCGATCGGTATAACGAACGATATTTTTCAGCCCAGTAATAGTGTAATGTATGGAAAAGAGCCTCGATATAACGAACCCTCGATATAACGAACCAATTTCCCCAGTCCCACGGCACTTCGTTAAATCAAGGTTCCACTGTAGCTATTCATTGCCTCATGCAGTGTGATAAAAGACCGCCTGCTAAGTTTCGTAAGCTCCCTGTAACAGTCGTCTCGAGTGCTTTTACAACGCAATATCTTAGCCATCCACAGTAGGATTAAGTCTAGCCTCATGAACCGATTAGCTTTAAAGATAAATTGGAAAAGGCACTCAGATTGTAAGAGTCGTGCATGTCTTTCAAACATTTTTGCCAACATTGTTCCTGTTAAACTGGTGTACAGCTAGCTCTCCAGGGGCCTGTTTCTCGAAAGTCCCGATAACTTTTCGGGCCCGGAAAGCTATTTTATGTGCTCGATGTTTACATTAAAGACTCAAATTTTGTTAGTTTTAAAAACTGAGCAATAAAATTCTAAGTTGATAAAACAAGTCGGGCTGATATGCAGGCTAAAAACTACGCCAACGTTCTATAGATTTTGATCCTGAATTTATAGCTGCGGGCCCGAAAAGTTACCGGGACTTTCGAGAAACAGGCCCCAGAACTGTACAGTGCTGTTTTTGGAGGATCTAGTTGGCGGAAGCGCCCCTCAGGCTAGCCTCTCAATGCAAGTCCAATACGAATCGCCCCCCCCCCTCCCGCCTAAAGTACCAATTTTACCCCCTGACACGTCATATGAAGGTCACATGACGTTCCTACAAGTTGGTCGGTTTCCTTTGTTCTCCCTTTTCGCATAAATTTACCGAGAATTAGATGTAGTGTAGCAAATTTGTAAACACGCCAAATTGAAAGTGACTGTGCCATTTAGTAACTGCAGCAAATATGAGAAGAATTCATTGAATAATGGATGATATCTCCTGTCTATACACGTCCAGTTTATAGAAGCTTGTACAGCTGTGTGGCAAGGCTTCCCACCGGACCATACAAAGGAAAGGAAACGAACTTGGCTCGATTCCTTTCCTACATTTTGTTTGCTCTTTCTACTTATGGTATCTGTTTCTTCTCTAGCCCCTGCTGAAGGTTAACTAGTTTTGTCTAACCGAAATATTCGGTAATCTGAACCCTCGGCCGTACAAGCAAAGTCCACCCCACTGTGGTACAAGGGGGGGGGGGGGGGTTGATGGAACCCCCCTGGGTTTTTTTGTTGTGTTACAATATTTCGAAAAGATTTTATCTTTGGTAGATAGCTTGTGATATGTTCTACAAGATGAGGTATAGGTTATGGGCTGTGGCGTTGCTGGGGGCCTTTGACGTCATCCAAGACGGTGGCATCTTGGTTTTCACTCAAAATGAGAAATATAATCAAAAAACGGCGGAAATTGAAAATTTTTTATGCTAGACATGTAGAATATGACATAATTATAACAAACAGTTTCCCGCTTTATGTAGACATTTTGCACTTTTTTTAAGGAAAAAGATGAAAAACATGTATTTTTATTCAAAAATGGCTCAACCACCTACTCGCTTACAAAGTCATATCTCGTAACCAGAGCGACTGATCGTCATCAGTCTTACGTCAGAATGTTTGTAAGGAACAGCCATTGAAAACAACAGGTGCTGATTAAAAACCGTCTTCAAAAAATTCTGGAAAAACCTTATGGGAAGGTGGGGGGTGGGGGTCATCCGTCCCCCCTTTTACGCCCGAGGGTAAATTACTCTGTAAAGTTGTTTTATCTGTTTCTTTGTCCGGTGAATTTCCAAATACAAGATACAAACAATAGCAACACCAAAGACTGCTTGTTATTGGTTTTGTTCTCCTTAGCCAATGAGCTCATCTCGGAGGGAGTGATAGCAATTATTGGTCCAGAGACGTCCACAGCTGTGAAGGCTACGTACTCGCTGTGTACCAAATTTAACATCCCTCAAATAAGTGCTAGTGCCACGGATCCTGACTTTTTCTACAACTGGAATCGATACAAGTTTTTACTGCGCATGTCTCCGACTGATACTAGTATGAGCTTTGCCATGAGAGACTTGATTGAACATTTTAAATGGAAGCGGATGGGAATCTTGACGTCAGCTACAGATTATGGTAAGATGACTTACAGCACTTGCGCGGCAACCTACATATTTACTACCAACTGCGCCATGAAATCACAAGCTGATAGCTTGCGAGAACGGCCCCTTTTCATCGTTCCCGACCGCTAGGAGCGTTCGCGCGAACGACCCAAGCGGCTGGTAGGGATGACAGGCTGCTGCACTCGCAGACTAACAAAATTCACATTTCAGGTTCTTAACTTTTCAAATGCAATAAATTTTGTTTGCGTTTGGTCAGCCGCAATCAGGCCATAAGCATTACTGACTGCGTTCTATATGCCACGATAAACCGCTCACATTATAGAGAGGCGAAGGACTGTGAAATAAATAAACCCTTTTCCAGCTTGCTGCTATCTCTCGATGATAATAATGCCTTGGCTGAAAGACTGTCCTCAAAATTTCATATTTGCCCTCCTTCAAGCTTTGCTTCCCTGCCAACTTCTTATTTTAATTTCACGTAATCTTTCCCGGCTTAGGCATTACTTTCCGATATCCCGGCCACCTGAAACGATTTATCTACATAATATTCGACGAGTAGCGAATTCATGCAAAATAGATGGCAGAAACAAATGCTTCTTCCAACAGAATTAAAAAGGAAACACTACTGCACTCAATCTCACCGTACATGAGCTCCTAGCCAACTCAGCGCTGCGCGAATGTTCAGCTGTAAGCACATGTACGTACAGCGTACCGGCTTTCTCGTGGAGTGATTATTAAACATGGACATAAAGTTTGGAATTATTTCAGACTAAAACAAACAGTGTTCTGAGGTGTTTTTTGGACGCGGATATTATTAATTAGTATTCTCTTCTTTTGTTGCTATTTTATTTATTTACTATATATCCTTAACATAACTGTCTTGTTCCCTCCTCGAATAACAAATATGCTACCTGCAGAGGGCAAACATTTTTCTTACTGTAATTTTGTTGTTGAATAAAGCTGTTGTTGTTGTTGTTGTTTTGGACGCCGTTTTGTCGGGTAGACAACAACTTTGGAAATAGTAAAGTTTCGAGTTCATAAAGATCACTGGCCAAAAACGCAAAAGACGTAATTTAAAGGGGCTCTGAGACTTTTCTTTTAAAAAAGGTAAGAGACATATTGCAATGAAATAAACCCAAAAATAACTAATTGTTCAGTTTCTGAAACTAGTAAGTGTGCTTGGCCGCAGATGGCTAGGGTGGAAATAGATTACAGCTCAAAAAAGTCGCTGGAAACTGATTATAGTTTGTTCTTCCTTGAGAAAATCATTCGTCGATTTCTTTCTCTTGATTTTCTATGCGCATTTAGCGTACAAGAAAAGGTATTTTGTTTGAATCTCACCACATTTTCGCTCCAAAACGTGAAAAGCCCAGTGACGTGGCCCTATTTAACTGGAGGCGAGGCTATTTTCTGTGGTAACAAATTTTCATTAGACCTATAGGTTATAACTAGTTTTGAAAACTAAATCTACCACTCGCTCTAAGTGAAGCATCTTTTCCTCTTCTTTTCGATAACATTTACTCATAGATTTCACGATCTCTGTTTTACCCATTCCAGAAATGAATTCTTTGATGGAATTCAAAGAATTCGCTATTGCAAAAAACTGGGAAATACTCGCCACGGAACACTTCCCTGTTCCAGCCGGCGGCGCTAAAGTGAACGCTACAACTGAACTGTTGAATCTGAGAGAGAAAGGCGCACGTGTGGTGTTGCTGAGCTGTTTAGCTGATTATGTACCACAAGTATTAGAACAAGCAGAAAAACTGGACATGATTAAGGAGTGGGTTTGGATCTTAACTGATGGAGCCATCTCCAAGGTTAGTTGTCTGAATAAAGTAATCTAATTGCGGTTTGCAGGCATTCATGTTGGACTTATTTTTCTGTGCAGTTTTTCAAATATGATTTATTTATATTTTGACCACGACTGCTCGTCTAACAATATAGACAGACAGACAGACAGACAGACAGACAGACAGACAGACAGACAGACAGCAAACAAACAGATATTTAGACCAACCGAAAAAGTGGTTGATCATAGAAAGCTCAAAGGTATATCTCAACTTTTACTGGTTGAAATTGAAACTCAGTCGATAATAAAGGTTACGGTTTTATCTAACTTAAAGCCAACGTGTAATGTTAGTGTGATTGTGTGGGTGAAAGAAACCTTAAACAAGTCCAATTAAATCAGTAAAAGCTATCAAGATATTCGACATAGTAAGAATCTGCTGTAAAAAATTTAGCGTCGAAATGCAGGGAAATGAATAATCAGAAACAATCAACTTTGTATGGATCACCGTAACAAAATAAAAGTACCGGATCTTCTAGTAAAGGATCTAATCAGCAAAAAATAAAGAACCAAATACGATAAAAAAGCAATGCTGATTCAACGGTAGGGAAACTGTATATTTTAAATAACCACTGAATATTTCAAAAGGCACGGCCTTTCTTCTTCAGGGTCTTTGCAGAGAATGAATCTAAGGGAAAAAACATTACAATAATGAACTATGGCAAGGGAAATGAGTCGCGACTATAATGACAAAAATGATGAATGCCAATTTTCAGGATAACAAGGATATTGCTTACAAAGAAGGGCTCATTGGATTGCGCATGCCTGTCATGGGCCATGGCAAGCTGTATGACAGAGTATCAGAGGAATGGAAGAAATCTGGTGAAACCGAACCAATTAATGTAAGTGTGAGTTTTTTGACATAATCACACTGATGCAGTTTTCAACAAGGAACACAAAACTTAACCCTATTTAGACCAGGCTTTTTTGGTCTTCTGGAACCGCGGGGTCTTTCTTAACTCTGACAATATTAAAGCTATGCCAACGAAACTTAAAGGACAGATAGTACGTCCAGAAAACATTTCCTTTAAGGTCCGCAACATCAGCTGATGACGTCATCTGACGTCAGAATAACGTGATGTTCTCAAGAGGCGGCCATCTTGGATCTGCCATCTTCCAGAACCTTCAAAATGTACCAAAATTGACTAAAAAGTGATCAAAACCAATAAAATAACACGAAAATGATCTAAAAATGTAAAAAACTCGTGCTAAAGAATGGTTGCCATGGTAACGTAAAAGTTGATGGGCAAGGACTTTCCATATCAAATTGTTTCCAGACGTTATAAACGTTTAAAGTCCGTGTGGGCAGAATCCAGCCCCCCCGGTCTGAATAGGGTTAACTCTAGTAACGCTGACTCGTGTGTTCAACCAATCAACCAGCCATTTAGCCGGGTAGTTTTTTCAGCAAACCAGCTACTCTTCCTATTAACCTTTTTTTTTTACTAACCACAGCCAGCTTACTATAGCTTTTTTGCTTGCTCGCAGGCAAGATGCTATAGGAAAATAATGGAAAACGTTCAAATTCAACTCCAAACCAAACGTACGGAACTCTTTGTTATATTGGTCGTATCGGACCTCTTCCGGAAAGGGCTGGAAATTGATCATAATTATTCTCGGGGTTTTCAGGCGTTCAGCTGAACCAGAAAGCTGGCTTTGATCTTTTCAGGAGATGTCATTGTTTTCTCCTTGCCTGTCGGGTTGAATATTTTCCCAGCGTCCCAAATTTTTACTCGCATTGTTTCTCCCACAGAGCCCCCACAGGGGAGAGTTACTCAATAAAGTTTCGTGTAGGAAGGTTCCACCCTAAGGCTCAAACTCTTCAGCCCTTTAAACTAATTTTTAGCGAATGCACCCCTTCCACATTCCGAGAACAAAAGTTGCACCTTTTTTTACCTCAAAGGAAACCCGAAAACAGAAGACATTCTTGCGTTGTAATTTCTGCCAAAATTCTGAGCTCATTTCGTTTTTAGACCTATTGGGACCTCAGTATAAGGTGTTTAAATTACTAAAACAACGAATTTCTCCGCCCTTTCGTATACTGCTCGCGGAACTAAAGGTGCCCCTTGCGGGCGGAGCCTCCCTGTTTAGCCCACTGTAAGGAGTACACCCTGCCCCCCCCCCCCCCTCTTCCTGCCAGACAGCTGTGAGGACCATGAAGACTTTCTTTGTGAAACAGCTCCGCTTAACAGGTGTTCCGCGGTTATTTCTTTTCAGGCCCGGGCCGGAAGAATTTATGACGCTGTGTTGACTATAGCTAAGGCCATTGGACAGGTACTCGCGCAGAATAAAACGATTACGAGTCCTCCTGTCACAAATGGATTATGTCGATCACGCAAAACGGAAACTGAGCCTTGGGTTGATGGAAAAATGCTGCTGAGGGAAATAAAATTTAAGGTAAGTTGTCTTGTATATCTTTTGGATACCATTCTTTTGATGGCACATATAAATCATCGGAGAAGATATGGGAAAGTTACTTTAATCCTTACACATTTTTTCAAACCTTCCTTTTATTTCCGCAGTTGGATTTCTTCATTTCTATTGGTATCATTCAGAAATTGTTCTCGTTGTCTTGTAACTATTAAATCGTAGTTAGAATAGTTCAGTGTTTGATAGAGGATGTGATTAGATTCGAAACAGTCTTTTGCTGTTACATGCAAGTAAATTTGCACTGCTCCAGTTGTAATGAATTTTCGTTCTGTTTACTTCAGGTTAAGACGGAGGGAATCATGAGTCGTATCGATTTTTCCCCGTCAGGATCACCGCGAGAGAAAAAATATGACGTGGTGAATTATCAGTCCGATGAGGGATGGGTTAAGGTAATAACAAATGATGAGGATCCTGAAAGGGTAAAATGTTAACTGCGCTTTGCCTAATTTTTGCATTGGGAAATGGGATTTGAGGCACTTGGACCGGGCGATTATGTTTTATACGCCCCTTGAGGAAAGGCATCAATTTCGGCACCCGTGCATTATGCCTACATATCATTCTCAAAACTTGTTTCACAGTAGGGGTTGGTTTCGTCACTTTGTAAATTGATATATATAGCCTGCAAATTCCTCAGTTCAAGCCGGTGTTGACAGAACGTCTATATTGATATTAACCAATTAAGAGCAAAGTTTTTAAAAATTGTATTAACAGGTATCAACCACTGTTTCTATTTTATCATTTTCCATTGCATTCATCATTCAAAAATGTGCGTTAGGTTGGAGAATTTAACGATATGGACACAGTGCCTTTGACGATGGACAGAAAAAGACCGATCGTGTGGCTTGATGGCGATCTGGAAGTACCTAAGCTGGCGAGTGTTGAGCTTAAGTACATGAAGATCAAAGTACTTATAGTACTGGTACGTATGATTACTCTACTTTGAGGCAACAAACTCATAGCCTGCGTAGCAGTCGTAAACGAGGAAGGGGTAGGGGAAGCGAGAGAGTGGGAGAAAAAATGGGGGCGGGCTACAAATTCAAGTCATGACAAAGTTGCTTTCACGGTATTCTTACCTCAACTAATACAGTCATTCTGGGCAATTATAAGCTAAACAAACTCAAATAACGTAATGAAAATAGAAAACAGAAAATAGCGCAAGAAAACATACGTGCAGTTGTAGACAAGAGTCAGCCATTTACCATATTTATGAGAGTTCGTACGCAAGAGAACGTTTGATGCCTCTAAAACGTCAGGGCTGCGTCTTTTTGTCCTAGGTGTTCATACTTAGTAGAGATTCCCCCATTTACGATATCTTATCTGACGCAAAATGGTCGTTGCACCGTAAAAAACAGTTCTCTTCTGATTGAAAGCAAGAGCCGGGAATAAGCAGTCCTCTCGTCTTTATTTGACAGGCGAGCTTTTTTAAAACTACCACGTCTTATGTAAGTCCGCCAGTCCGTCAGTCATTCAGTCAGCTAGACTGTGCGCACACAGTCAGTCAGTTGGTCGTTTGATCGGTCAGTCATTCAGTCAGTCAGTCAGTCAGTCAGTCAGTCAGTCAGCCAGCCAGCCAGCCAGCCAGCCAGCCAACCAGTCAGTCAATCAGTCAGTCAGTTAGTGAGTCAGTCAGTCAGTCAGTCAGCCAGCCAGCCAACCAGTCAGTCAGTCAGTCAGTCAGTCAGTCAGTCAGTCAGTCAGTCAGTCAGTCAGTCAGTCAGTCAGTCAGTCAGTCAGTCAGTCAGTCAGTCAGTCAGTCAAGGCTTTCGCATTTATATTCGAAAAAGAAAATCAGTTAAAACGAGCCCGTATTTAGATTGTATATTTATCATGCACGCAAATGTTGAACAAGTAAAAGGTGAAAGTGAATGAAAACTTGGCTTTCGTAGTCTCGTTTGTTGTTTACTGTCTTCGAGATTGTAATCTGAAATGAAAGCTTTGCAGATCATTGGAAACTTACGGGAAACAAACTGTGCAAATCATGCATAATGAACAAATTCTCATTTAGTATCAATTTAACTTGTCATGAGCTTGTATTTGCCGATAACACGCGCAGCATACGGGGCGTTAATTTAACCCCTAATTATTATGGTACGGTTTAATAGGTAATACAGTGGAACCTCGATTTAACGAAGTCCTCGATATAAAGAACGATATTTTTCAGCCCAGTAGTAGTGTAATGTATGGAAAAGAATTAACCTCAATATAACAAACCCTCGATATAACGAACCAATTTCCCCAGTCCCTCGGCGCTTCGTTAAATCGAGGTTCAACTGTATTCGTATTCTTTATTGTATAAAATTTGGAAAGCTATAAGAAGAGTAAATACCTCTGATTTCCGTGAATTGTGCAAAAGATATTACCTTTTAAGACAAAAGAGCGGCAGTGCTTCCATAAATCTTTGTCTTTGATTTTCAGAGCCCTCCGTTTGTGATGAAAAAGGAAAATTCTTCTGACTCACAGTCTGGCACGGTTTACGAAGGATTTTGTATAGATCTTTTAAATGAGCTGCGAGGGAAGCTTCAGTTCGATTATGAACTGCAGCTAAGAGAGGAATTTGGAGAAAGGGGGCCGGATGGATCATGGAGTGGAATGATTGGGGAACTAACAAGGAAGGTAAACTCTGTCTTTCTGTTAAAACATTATGGAATTGCCATTACATAATGCTGGTACCGCCAACTAAATGGACGGTACCAACCGGCCTTTACATTGGATTTATCGGCAGCTTAATGAACCGGAATCGCCAATAACGTTACCGTATAAACGTCGTAAGAATCTCAACTGGCTGGAGGCAGACCAGTTGGCTATGTACAAGCATGGCCGAGGAATTGAACCACAGGACACCCAAGTATAACATTTGAATATTATTAAAAATGGCGTTTCAAAATATAAGACTTTGTATGGGAGTTCGAAGCGAACATTTTGAGCAATACATAACAGCAAACTAACTGAATAAAGTTCATGAAACATTACATGGTGTTGTTTGCTATCCTGACAACGCATTTTGAGCAATTTTAGGTCCATTTACGTAACTGTGAATTAGTACATGTATAAATACATTGACAAGGAAGGAGTCATTTGGCCCGATTTAGCCACCATCACCGCTGGACACGTTTCGGAATTCGCTCGAATTTACCCACAAATATAGTTCCGGCTCCCATTCTGACTTAGCGATTTGACAAAAGGAAGACATACAAGTGATTTTCTCAAAACCAATTGCACATACCTCGTGTCCTAAAAGAATTATCCACTGCACAAAATCACAATAGCATCTCAAAATAGGCCGCCATGGATCCGTGAGGATCCCGATAGTCCCATTTGACCGCGGCCGGCACTGGACATCAGTCAAATTATGCCCTTATGGGGAGGGCCACGCTCGTTTTGGTCGTGTTACAATTGCAGTAACTATGACCCGGTGCGGACACAAGATTGTCGCTCCGACGCAGTCTGGTTCGCGTGAGAAAATCGCTGCATTACAAGCGGATAGCAAAAATAAGTCATCCCCATTTCTGAATTTATATCCATTTTCAGGATGTATGTTTTCTTGTTTTTTTTTTAAAAGTAGGTTACCTGACCGGCTTCATGCAAACATAGAAATAGATATAGTATATACAACAACAATTTTAAAATAAAACATTTTCACGCGCGTGAGGATATGAATTTAAATGAATTTGCCGACTTCGGTTCGAAAAAATATATCTGATATATAAAACCTATCGACGATTCCAAAAAATTGAACACATTCAATTCACGCAGAGTACGTATTGACTGACCTGTATTACAAACGTTTTGTACATGAACGCAAATATGTTCAATTTACCAGGCATGAATAGAAACATAGGAGGAAGGAGAAACACGGTTCACTTTCTTTTTTTCTTGACTCGTTTTCATTTTCTAACGGCCAAGACCGTTTTAATTTCTTTCGATAACTTAACTCTCTCCATAAGGTCAGGGAGTCCCGCGCAGCGATTCCGCCTTTCTCGCGCGAACCAGACTACGTTGGAGCGACAATTTGTGTCCGCACTGGGTCATAGTTACAACATTTGTAACACGCCCAAAACGAGCGTGGCCCTCCCCATAAGGGCATAATTTGACTGGTGTCCAGTGCCGACCGCGGTCAAATGGGACTATCGGGATCCTCACGGATCCACGGCGGCCTATTTTGAGATGCTATTATGATTTTGTGCAGTGGATAATTCTTTTGGGACACGAGGTATGTGCAATTGGTTTTGAGAAAATCACTTGTATGTCTTCCTTTTGTCAAGTCGCTAAGTCAGAATGGGAGCCGGAACTATATTTGTGGGTAAATTCGAGCGAAGTCCGAAACGTGTCGAGCGGTGATAGTGGCTAAATCGGGCCAAATGACTCCTTCCTTGTCAATGTATTATACACATACTAACACAGTTACGTAAATGGACCTAAAATTGCTCAAAATGCTTTGTAAGGATAGCAAACAACACCATGTAATGTTTCATGAACTTTATTCAGTAAGTTCGTTGTTATGTATTGCTCAAAATGTTCGCTTCGAAATCCCATGCAAAGTCTTATATTTTGAAACGCCATTTTTAATGATATTCAAATATTATGCTTGGGCTTCCTATGGTTGAACTCGGGACTACCGGGGAACAATTCCAACTAATGGCCCAGCGCCGGATTAGAACCCGGGGCGACCGAGTTGCAATCCAGTGCCCTAAACAACTCAGCCATGCTGTCTCCTGCCGAATAATACGACGACAGCACAACACGGAATTCCGTAATAACTATTTGCCAAGCTATTACAACTGCCTCGTCTCCAGGCGTCCCTCTTTATTATATGATCGTGCGCGCGGCGTTGTGGGATAGGTGCACTGCTTTTGCATCCTTCCCACGTCGCCCCGCGCTCCCTGTTTGCCCGCGCTAATCCGGCGCCTAGGGACGAGGCAGTTATTACAGCCTAACAATTTGATCTACAGGTATTAAGTTTTATAGGTCGTTTTTAGTAAACTACAAAGACGCACATTGTCAAACACATCCGGTAATTCGACGCATATAGGTCCTCATCTAAACCATATACTCCACCTTAACAGTATATTGATTGGTTCTATTTGAGTGACGTTAGTCACTATATTCTAGTTTAAAGTTTAACATTTTGACTTATAGGAAATTAACAGATGTGTATTATGGATATAGGAAATGTTGCGATGTTTACACTGTTGTTAGAAAGATCATTATAAACTTGATGGTTACGGTTGGCAGAAATTTTTCAATATTCCAAAACGAAGAGGAATTAATCCGTGTGATGTTGTTTATGTCGTACAGAAAGCAACGTTAGCTGTTTCTACGATAACCATCAGCCCTGAACGAGAAAAATCTGTAGATTTTACACAGCCTTTCTTCAGTCTTGGCTTCAAGATCGTCATGAAGAAAACGGATCGGGAAGAAAAGGTTAATACTTGGGGATTTCTGGATCCTTTCGAAAAAACTCTTTGGATCGCCATCATCAGTTCCTCAGTCATTGTTGGCATTGTGGTATGGGTGTATGACCGTTTGAGCCCATGTGGTTACTATGGAAGAGTGGTACAGTCAGTGGAGGTTACAAGAGAAGAAGCGCACGCACAGAATACACTGTCATTCTTTAATTCCCTCTGGGCAGCGGCTGCTGCCTATCTTGAGCAGGGGCCAGATGGACTGCATCCTATTTCTCACTCTGGTAGAGCAACAACATTAGCTTGGTAAGACATGGATACATAAATAAATTTGAGATTCGTTTATGATCTCTCTACCTGCCTTTCCGCGATCGGATTAACGGCGGCTAACACAAGTAGGCAGCCAACGTCGATCTTTCCGCGCCTCTGCTCTGCATATTTCATCTGGGCTTAGCTGGCCGTCGAAGTTATTATTTAAGATTAGAATTTGAAGTTAATAAATGATAAGTGCAGTGCTATTGTGTGGGGGAGACTGCGGGGTTGTGTGTACAGAAACATTTTATCCCTCTTTTTATCCCATTTAGACCGGCCTTTTTTTGTTTTGGTTTTCTGGAGTAGGGCTACTTTATTTTTTTTACTCAAAAACAATCATGCAGCAATTTTCTTATCTGAAAACCCCTTTTGTCCTACAACGGTACCCCGTTAATACAATTATTTTATAGTCGTAAGGTTGTGGTTTTAATGTTATTAACTGATAAGTCTCTCCGTTGTCCGTTCGAGTGTTGTTTACAAATTTTCATGTGCAGGCTGTAACGCTTGTTACGTCAGTGAAACCACCCGTCACTTTTCAACACGCGTACGTGAGCATTTAGCTACGGATAGGGCCTCTCGCGTATACAAACACTTACAACAATCTGAAAGTTGCCGCGATTTGTGTTCGACCAATTGCTTCAGCATTTTAGACTGCGCCACTACAAGCTTTCAACTAAAGATCAAAGAATCCTTACATATACACTGGGAAAAGCCCACGTTAAATCAACAGGTTAAACATGTTAATTTAAAATTGTATGTTTAGATTTCACATAATCACGCTTTTTTCTTGTCACTCTTGCTTATACATTTTCATTTACAATTCTAATCACTATTGCATATAAATAGCTTTGTTGTAACTTTTTCCTTCAACTGAGGATGGCATCAGGGATGCCGAAACATGTCTTTAAGACTTAAAAGTGTTGTGTTGTTTTTTAAAATATTAACTTGTTTCCTGCTACCAAGACCTTTTGTCATGAAATAATATTGCTTGCATACTCGCTATAGCGTACACAGGCGAAAAAAAAAACAGCAATTAGATTCATGAGCATGCGCTAAACCATGAACCCTTCCCTTAAAAAACAGGATCTTTCCTTTTATTCTCTCCACTTTTTAGGTGGTTTGCCATAGCCATATTTGGTGCCACATATACGGCAAACTTGGCTGCGTTTTTGACAATCAACAAATATGACCATCCAATCAAAACCGTCGAGGATCTGGCCAATCAGAACAAGATCAAATTTGGAACCGCTCCTGGTCAGCTTGCTGACATGCTCAAGTAAGAACCTGGTGACTAGCCATTTATAACCCTCTATAAAAACACAGTCACCAGATTAACGTCTAATTTCTCTTCACCTTCCCTCAACCAATAGGTCTTCATCTTTCTCAACGAGCACAAAACACTTCAATTCGCCACGAAGTAAAGCAACCGTGTGTATTTCGAATCTCTAGCCTCGTAAACGACGGCTACCACCGTTGGAGGTTTAAATTTGGAATTTGCAACTAATAAACTTTCCCACTTTAAACTAAACAACAATACAGTGAAACCTCGATTTAATGAAATGCCAAGGGACTGGGGAAATTGGTTCGTTATATCGACGTTCTTTTCCATACATTACACTATTACTGGGCTGAAAAATATCGTTCGTTATACCGAGGACTTCGTTACATAGAGGTTCGTTAAATCGAGGTTCCACTGTAACAAAAACTTCAATTACCTAATTGTGAAGGTAAATATCGAAACTAAAGCCAAACGAAGTGAGAAGTGAGTTCGTCAGGAGAATGGAGGAAAACCAAAAAGAAACGAGTTGACGCCTTGCTTTCTATTACTTACTTACTATTAATCATAATCATAACCTCAGCATTAATCATAACACTATCCCAACATATTTCTTTTATCGTAATTAATCCCAACCCTAACCTTGCATAAACCTGTCTTACAAAATGGAAAGAGTAAACTGTTGTGCATTGATAGTAACCTAGGGCATAAACGTTTAAGGACGGGTCATTTAAACGATGTCTTTCTTAGAACGCGGCTTAAAACGTTGATAGACCTTTAAACCTGTTCATAGGTGAGACACTTTAAGTGGATAATAGATCCTTTAGTCTGCGTTGTTTGCCCTCTTGACACTGTTCACAGTGTCAAGAGGCATAAATATCAGGGTTAGCCATGCAAGTGGGAATTGTGTTAGACCGCGCAAAAGCTATGGTTTTCTTAATTTGCATTTGATGCGACACATGTAAAGTTCGACGTTTGACCGAGGCCCTTAAACGTCTAAAGTTTTCTCTTCTTAAGATCCGCATCACTCCCAGTCTATGAGAAGCTTTGGCAGTTTATCGACAAACATGGAACACTGGAGCCTAATGCTCCTTACGCCATTGAAAAAGTACGAAAAACAGAAAATTACGCTTTTATTTGGGACTCCGCTGTGCTGGAATACGAGGTCCAACAAGAGCCGTGCAACACGCTGACCCTAATTGAAAGGTATGCACTCCTAACCTTGCACCATTGCAATTTGTGTTGGTGGTTTTTTTTCAATCCATTCATTTATTCAAGCCATGCATATTAAAACGTTGGCTGTATTAAAATATTTTGTTATATAGACAAGAGTGTTTTAGTGGAAAATAGACCACTCGTAAAGTTCATACGAAACTACATCCGGGACTCGAGTGGCGTATTTTCCATATCCTCACTAGTGAGGATATCGATGACGTCATTTCCTGCTTGTGTATATATTGTCTCACTCTTGTCTATATAATAAAAAGAAAATTACACGGCGGCTTGAAGATATCAATTTTATTTTCTCGTGGTAAAAAACAATATTTTACTCACTCGCTGCGCTCGTTTGTAAAATATTGTAGTTTTACCACTCGAAAATAAAATTCATATCTTCGCGCCGCCGTGTAATATCCTCCATAGATTTATATCTGTATATTTTAAATGGAATAAAAGTTTTTGTTGAGTTTCTTGTTGTAATGAGATCAGCGTGGGAACACTTTTGAAATCACTGATCAGTCAAAGGGCCTGTGCACGTTTGGCACAATTGTTAAGGTTCTCTCCGTGCTACAAACGCAAGGGAGAGCTGGTGACAGCATACACGATTGAATAAAAATAACTGATCGTTATAAGGGATACGAAAATGGCAACAAAATGTTAAAATCGATGATGGAAACGTATTGTACTTTTACAGGCTGGTTAGTATATCTAGGTGCACCACAGATTCTTTTAGAGTTAGTTTGTGATTATTCAAAACGACTGTATGTTTTTATCCCTAGTTAATTTGACAACATTAATTACGGGTTCGCTGCTCCATCGCAACTCACAATGCACTTTGTGTTTTTATTTCCTAAACCATTGAACAACACTAATTATAGTTTCGCTGTCCCTTGTAACTCACTATGCACTACGTGATTTAATTTCCTAGAACATTTGGTAGCATTAACTATGAGTTCGCTTTGTTGTAGTTTAAAATCATTTGGTAACATTTTTTAAGGGTTCGCCCTTCCGCGCAACTCACCAAACACTGTGTGTTGCCATCTCGTAGAATATTTGTCCGCTCTTATTTACCATACACTTTATGCTTTCATCTCCTAGTCCATTGGGCACTTTTAATTATGGGTCGCTGTCCCTCGTGACCCACTCTAAGCTGTTTGTTTTTAATCTCCTAGACCATTTGGCAACATTAATTATGGCTTTGCTCTCCCGCGCAACTCACCGTACACTCACAACTTTAGTGTGGCCATGCTAGAGCTTCAACAAGAAGGCTTCTTAGAGCGCATGACTGAGAAATGGTTTAAAAGCCGCAGCGTGTGCGGAGCAGAGACACAGGCTGCCCAGGAAGCCGCCGAGGAAGGCGGCGATCAGTTGCACTTTAGTGACATGGCTGGAGTGTTCATCACGCTTGCTGTTGGTGTGGCTGCTGGGATGGTAGTCCTGTGCATGGAATTGATTTACGCATCTTACAAAGATACCAGGAGTAAGGATACTAAGGTGGGTTGCTTCTATTGATTTAAACGTGTTTGCTTTTATGTGTTTGTCTTTGCCTTGTGAAAAGCGTTTATTTTTAAACATCTTTCTTCGTCAGTGTTTAATCGGATGCCAACATCTTGTTGTCTGAATTGTCTTTGTAGCTATTTGTATGAATAAGGAAGTTGCAAATTAATTTTAAAGTTACAAACTAGCAAACCAAAGGACAAAAGAGGAAAAAAGAAAAACAGAGAGGGAAATACAATAAAAAGATTAAAGAAAGGCCCATGCTGGGCACCTGCCGATTGAACCGAGCGATGAATCGCTCAACTGTCATTTATGGACACTGTTTAGACTGTTAATCGTATAAAGCGACAAGTATCTAATTTCCCCTTGCAGTATCACTACTTGATAAAAAATACAGGTGATGAGAATTAAGGATATGATCACCAAGGATGATCTGTCTTGTCGTGTAAGCAATTTCTTCCAAAAAGTACCAAGAAATATATGAAGAACAGGAAAGAGAATATGCTTGTTGATATTGGGGCTTAAGGTGTTTGACCAGGGGACTGCTTCTAGATTCTTTTATCATCTTGTAATTATGAAGAAAAAATCCAAGTAAATATAAGTTTAGAGACAAAATAACGTTTAAAACTCAACGTTCTCTTGCAGTGGTAACTTTGATTTTTGTTCCACCTATAACGAAATCAAATTGGATGAGATTCAATTGACTTCTATCCTTGTAATTTTGCAGTTTAACTACGAGCTACTTCACCTTATTTGGTTTGAAAAATATTTCTGTCCAATTTAATTAGTTGCAGGTTAGGTGGCATATTAAGGAAGCGAAATTTTGAAATTTTGCAGGAGTGTAGTGCTTGGACGTGGTCAATATCTTGTAATGACATTTTCATTCTAGGCACCTAGAACAGTGTGTGAAGCGTTGTTACAAAGATTCCATCGAATCAAGAAAGGACATCAAGACGTTAACAAAGACGAAGCTCTAACTGACGACGCCAACTATACAGGGGAGCAACTAGGCATGTGCGAGACCAAAGGCAGTCAACTACATCCTCCATTGCTGGGCCCGCAAAATACGTATGAGGTGTTATAAATTGGTTGAATATTTGACGGCAGATAGATTTACTGTGAAACCCATCCTTACTACCACCATGACCTGAGGGGAGGGGCGCACTCTTCAAAAATTTGGGTGGAGGCGTGGTTGGCACTTCTTGAAACCTTCTCCCTTTTTCTTTCCAAAATATGTGGTTTCCCACCCTATTTTAAACCTGACACAAAATAATTCGATATCTCGTTTCAGACCTGTCCTATGACAGTACTTCAGCTCAATGTTTAAGGTAGTGTTGACATACTTTTATTAAATACGTAGGATTCAAACTTGTGCCGCAAAGTTTCAGTGAAAACGCTCTTTTCAAGAGATGATAGTAATGAATAAGTAGCGTCTTCTAAAAACCATACCCAGTTCCAGAGTAGAACGAAAAAACGTTACCCTATTTCAGACCAAAATGGTCAAAAACGTTACCCTATTTCAGACCAAAACGGTCAAAAACGTTACCCTATTTCAGACCAAAACGGTCCTTTGGCGCCGCACATACCTATGTAGCTTATATAAGGGAGTACCTCCCTACCCCCGAGAGGAGCACACTTAGAACACCCCGCTATTATGACAAC
This sequence comes from Siderastrea siderea, assembly GCA_964030785.1. Lineage (NCBI taxonomy): Eukaryota > Metazoa > Cnidaria > Anthozoa > Scleractinia > Rhizangiidae > Siderastrea > Siderastrea siderea. The sequence continues at coordinate 50,523,128 of OZ034969.1, read as the reverse complement.
TTCTTCGTGGCCCAAACGGAAGCTAACTCATTTTATTTTTCTGTCTTTTTTGTGTTCCAAAATTCTCCTTTTTGTAAATTTATCCCGCCAATACGGCCATAAGATGTGTGGATGCTTATGTTAGAGGGGCTATGTCATCGTTAATGAAGACATGTTTCAGTATCCATGGAAAACAGAAGAGATGGTCTAGTTTCAGTGCCTTTGAAACTGCAAGAAACTGCATGCCTTGGCCACGGAAGGTCAGGATGGAAACGGATTGCAACTTGAAAAAGATTGGGCCTCCTTTCTAGGAAAAAAAAAGCATTGTGTAAACTTACCATCTTTTGTTCTCCTTTTAAGAGTTCACTTCAAACGGTCCTGACTTGGAGTTCTAAGACCATATTGTGTGTAGCAAAATGTTCTTAGTTTTCATTTGACGGGAAGATTGATCGTTAAAAGAAATATCCATGACATTAGCCCCTTTGATAAATGATAGAAGCAAAAAGAAGTTAAAGCTATCTTTTGAACTGCACTTGGTAGCCAGTTCAAAGACATTTGGCCTTCTTGATTATCCTGCCTTCCTTTGTTGTTTGCTATTTGCTCCTCCTTCTATCAAAACTTAGAACCCAGCCCCTCCCCCGACAGCGTTTTTTTTTCAAGTGTAAAAGTATGAACCAAAATTCGAGCATGAAAGCAATGGCAAGCTTCTTGACATTTAGTTTGTCGATCTTGATGCTTTTTTTCCTTCCCAGAATAAGAAAGATTATGACATAGGCATGGTGTGCTGTTATAATGTGCAATCTGGCTTTAAAAAAGCACAAGCTAAATAATAACAATTTCTGGAGAAAATATTACGTAACCTAGCTATTTAAAGGTTTACCAAATTGTAGCCTCCTGCTTACATGTTGTTCGTGAAGAGCTTTTTGAAAGAGTTATAATGTAACCGCGATTAATAGTTAGAATAAGACTTTTATTATTAAGTTGTTAAATTGTAAAAATAGAAATGTTTATCATTATGAGTTACTCTTAAATTTGAAGAAAAATATAATCAGCTTGGTGTGTGGTAAAGTGTGTTATCTTTTTCTTAGGTCCGTTGTAAAGTAGTGAGGGACTCTTAAATAAAAGTCAAAAGGACTAATCTGATCAAGTTATATATTACTATTCTGCGTCTGAGGATTTGTTCGTACAAAAGAGGATGAATCCGTTGTTTTTTTCCAAGAACCTCAATTATTTGGGGTGCACTGGAAAGCCATTCCATTAAGCGAGGCGGCTGGAACCTGCAAAGAAAGGGGGAGGGGTGGGGAGCAGAATTGGTCACTTTTCAGTGCATAGTTCCTAGGCTTTCTATTTCACTTCGGACAATCCAGAAAAAAAATCCCCCGAAATGAAGTGATCCTGAACAAAGACACTGGAAACTGCCACACGAAAAACAACGCAAACATGAGGAGACGCGCGTTACTGCAGGCTTATTATGTTAACATTTAGCCTGAAAAGCACAAAGGAAACTGCCATCTTGGTAAATGCGAGGTTTGCCACCATTGGAATATGTACAGTTTCCTCTAGCTTATTTCCAAGCAGCACAAAGCAAAAAACGAGGAGAGGAGGATAGAAGAGTGCTCTCCTATCATCGCTAGTTTTCTTTTCTTTTCTTTTTTTTTTTTTTTTTACACGCGCTCTCCACTATCTGCAACCCTTAAACAGGTTAAATTTCCTTGTAACGGCCCCAACTACGCAGCGAAATTTATCCAAATTTTGATTTCTGGAGATATCTTGGCTTAATCCCAGGCGACCCCAGAGCACGTGCAGACTATCCTGACGTCTGAAGTCGTTCGCTCTCCAGAAGAGGGTGCTGGACGGCGAGAATAGACGACCTTAACCGCGCAAAATCAGACACCAAGTCAGTTGACTCGGCTTTATAGAGGAAACAGGCAGCATTCTGGGAATGATATTAAGCAAGAGCCATGTGACAATTACCATACTGGATGAATGAGAGATTCCTTATTTATACAAAATCAGTTTTACAGACGTTTGTATTGCAGGACGGTGACGTCTTCACAACTGTTGCATGGAGCAAATTTCTACCTTGTTGACTTCTAGCTGTACTTCCAAACTCGTCGTTATTTCATGGTTTTATTTCGCACGTATTCGGTTTCTTAGTTCGGGGTAAATAGAACACTGGTGGCATTAACATTTAAGGGAAAAGCGGAAACGAATGTATCAATGCAGTGCACATTGGTCTCACAGCCAGTTCTAAATAGTCACCAAGTAAAGATTGGTTTAAATGACTTAGTGGAAAACAAAAGCAAATACAAAAATAGAGCGAAAACAGTATCAAATAATAATTTTTCATCATATAATAACAGTCATACGCACAGATTTCTAGTTAAAAGGCGACAAAGGACAACATGCATCGTAGCGTGACCTCGAACATGGCCAAGGAATGATTGCGTGACTTCCTTGGCATTCTAGGATGTCGTCATGTTAATTCATAATTCTTGACTTTCTGGGAAAGTTCCCTTGTACTGAAAAACGCTTTGTCCAATACAAACGCCATTCTCCTGACTTTTACAGTTCAACATGCAGCATTATTGGGCTTAGACAAAGGTAAGTCATATCCACAAACCCTTTAAGATAGGCAAATGTAATGTCCAGCGAGAAATCACGGAAAATCATCGAATGTTTCCTTTCATACGGCAAATTATTCTCATCAGAGCGCCTGGGTTCAACTTCGTTATGACAAATTTAGCATCAAATACTGGTATAACATATGCTACCTTTTATTTCACCTCTCTAAGATTATAGGCCAAGTTTTTAAAATATGCCAATGAAAGCAAAAGCTATTTATTCAAATGGCTTATACTGACAATGTGCTGAAGGTCGAAAATAAAAATATTAGTTGCATTTCTACGATAAACTTGGATAAGTTTAGGTTCAAGTCTCGTAAGTCCAGTTAAATTGCCATCATCTACATGGATGTCGAATGACATATTGTCCGTGATGGTCACTTTTTTGTTTCTCTTCGTTGCTCTACGGGGCTACTTGTTCATTTATTAGAAGTTTACGTCCATGATTTGGAAAAAAATGCTTGTCAACACCGCTACAGAAACTGGTGCCAAGGCGGAAGTAAAGAGGAAGTTATTCAATAACTGTACATGTGAATTTTTACATGTAAGCACAGATAAAACAACATTTTGACTCGCCAAATGCCTTTGTAAAATTATTCTACATTCTTTCGACTAGAAAACGACCTTTAATCGGCAATAACAGAATGTGAAATAGCTGAGCGCATTGCCGTGAAATTTCGATTTCAATCAGTTGTTTGCATGAACCGCTAAGCGTCACGTCAAGGGGCCAGGGCGTGTGTTAAGGAGTATTTTCATGATACAGGTACGACTTTCATAACAGTGCGAGTTCATTACAGTTCTCTCTTGTGGCTGTGTATTCAATGAGTGTAAAGTATTGATGAATCAAATGAGTCAATGAGTCATGAGTCAATGAGTCAGATCTGAAAAAATAAAATTTCGGTAGGAACAATAAAATTAATGCGCCGATCAATTCGAAACTTCAACATCCCCCCCCCCCCCGGGCACACCCCGGGCATTTGACTGTGCATTGTACCCGGGGAGGTGGGAATTTGAACGTTGCGTTGAAAGGGTGGGGAATTTGAACCGGATTTATCTCTTGTTCTGACGTAAAACGCTCGTGAGTTTTTTCGAATTTTGCAGGGTTTGATGGATTTACAAGATAGAATTTCGCCTTTGTTAGTAAATTACTCTTTCAAAAGGGTCTTAAAAGAAGTTTGAAGGTGTCATTACGGCATATCTCTCTCTGAAAGGCGTGTAAAGTGTTTGATTGAAGACGAAACTTGTCTTTGAGGAGAGGTAGTTCAGTACTAATTGGTGGGGCATTTGAACGGCTCTTTTGCCCCGAGGGAAGGGTATTTGAACAAGCCAATCTTCAAAAGTTCAAATGCCCGGGGGTTGCCCGGGGGGGGGGGGGATGTTGAACTTTCGAATTGATCGGCGCATAAGCATCACTTTTATTTATTTTGTCTACTTGCTTAGTAGTGTGGATTGTCTGACGGTTTAAATGGTCCTTAAAGGGTGGCTGGGAAGGCTATTCTTTGGGGCATGCAAGTAGTTTGACAAAAGTAAACAAAAACATATACATTCTAAAAAAGTTCGTTATCAAGTGACGACCTCAACGAAGAGGAGCAACTAGAGACAAAATATTATGGTAGCCTTCTAGTGCGGAGTTTAAGGGGTTTACAACCCCTCCCCACCCACCCAACACACCCTTCTCTCCTTGAAGAGGCCTCTTTCGAGTAGGAACAGGGACAAAATGAGGAGACTAGACTAGACACTAGAGTGAGCAAAAAATAAGGAGAGTAATTGGAAAGGGGAAACCCTAACCCCAAATACCTCTTTCTCGCCCTTCCCACTGTCCCACACGCCACTTCTTTCTCATATCCAGCTTTAGTAGTTTTGGCCACTTTTGTCTCCCATCGACCAAGATTTCCCCATTATTAGGAAGAACAATGACTTCGTATTCATTGTCTATTTGTATTTTCGGGTACATTTAAGTTTTAATATGCTTTGTACAGATACAGGGTCATTTCAGTTTGGCAGCCAAAGGAAAGGTATTAATAATCAACAGTAACTTAATGTTACTAAGGTCTATCAATCTGTTGACACTTTCTTTTTTTTCTGTCTTTGCAACTGACTGACCGACCTACTCTAGCTTCAATACTCTCACAGTTGAGAACAATGGATGTCCTATAAAGTACAGTGTGAGTGCACAAAAATGGGTAGAAAAGAAACATAGCATGCACCTTGTGAATATTTGGATATGAAACCCCGAACCTTGATTTATATCCAGAAAACGTGAGCAACATTGACAAAGTAAAATTGTACTGCGTCCGCTTGGGAGAGCGTTGTGAAAGTCACCCCTACCCATCATCATATGTTATCTAGAAGTAACAAATACAGTGAAGAAACAAACTTTTTATTTAAAACTGTAACCTCAAATGTCAAGCAAACAACTGCTCCAGTTTAAAATGTGATGTAGTGAAAGTTAAGTTGGCACACCAATAAGAAACTTTTCAAAGTGCAATGTTTGCTTCCAAAACAAAGAAACATAGTTAACAACCTTGAAACAAACCTTTCCAATTCAGACATTTAAAACCATATTTAAAGATTCATTAACCTCTTTGCCATTTAACTAGACAGCACAAAGCTGGCAAGCAGAACTATGGAGGGTCTATAGGTTGATAATAATAATAATAATTAATCTTTAAAGAGGATACTCCCATCACGTTGAGTGGTTTTCAGGGAGGTCCTCTATAACAAAAGAATAAAATAAAACTAAACATTATAATAGATACAAGCTAAAACTAAAAATATAAAAAGTACAAATATGGTAAAAATAGATCAAAGGTCCTTAAAATATATATACATATATTGCTAAAACTATTGAATCATATAATTTGATTTGATAAAAAGATGTTCAAGAGCCTTTTAAATGTATTGCATGGCATGGGCCTCCTCAAGTCCATGGGAAGAGCCATCCAGTCGTTAAAGGCTTGGAATGAGGTGACGCGTCTACCCCAATCAGACTTAACTTTAGGTAGTCTGGGCAGATAGCCATTCCTGGTATTATAGCCGTGAGAAGAGTTGAGTGGCGATCGAAAGTTGTCAAAATGTTCAGGGATATTTCCCTTAATAGCATTTTGAACTAATTCACAACGATGCCCACGTCGACGACATTCCAGTGGCAACCACTTTAGAGTTTTTAAAGCTTCTTTGGTAGAAACGTTCCTCCTTAAAATCTTTTTGGCAAACTTATTTTGAAAGCCCTGTAATTGGTCCATCTCAGATTTCAACCCAGGCTGGTCCCCCCAGACTATATCTGCGTAGTCTAAATATGGCAGGACCAAACCATTGTAATATGCCAGGCGAGACTTTTGATCGAGCATATGTAAGATACGATTAAAAACACTAATTCGATGTCCCAATTTCTTAACTAAGTTCCTTATATGGGGTTTCCAGCTCCATTTTTCATCGGTTGTCACTCCCAGATATTTAAAAGATTTCACGCGATCAATAACCACACTGTCAGATATAAATTCAAAATTCTCAAATGCAGTTAATGTGTTCTTACTTCCAGACAACATCAGTTTAGTTTTCTTGACGTGTCTAAAAGTACACACAAGTGACCACGAGTGACCACGAATGACCACGAATGACCACGAGTGACCACGAGTAGACCACGAGTGACTACGAATGACTACGAGTGACCACGAGTGAGATTGCATCAAAATATTTTGCTGATGTCATGACGATGTCATCATTACATCATGTTATCAAATAATCACTATTTCACTACAAACTGACCCTTTCTTGAGACCTAAATAATACCTGGATTCCACATTTTCGCCATTTCTGACTGAATGGGGGAGGGGCTAGGGGACGGACAGGGAGGGAGGGAGGATGGGGGGTACAAACTTCCCGCCACCTGCACCCTTTAATCTCGGTTTCCGCCACTTTTCTTAACTTTTTCTTCCCGCCTTTTTTCTGCCTCCTGTACACCTCCCTCCCTCTTTTCTACCCGGAGTCTCAAATTCTGTCCACCTCCCTCCCTACCCCCCCCCCCCTCCCCCGACCCTCGAAGGCTACCAGTGACTAAGGGCGAAAAAACGAAAGAAAGAAAGTGAAAATGACAAATATAAAAAATTAACAAAAAGGTTTTCTGTGAAAGTACGTGATTTAATGAAATATTTTAACGTGAACTTTTCCACTAAAACCAAGCCAGGGGAAAACCACAGAATTGACAGGTAGTGAATGACATTTTCAACAATCTTTAATGCTTTATGATTCTTATATGTGAGATCTAAATTTCCCCTGTTACATGACATAATTCGTTTAACTGTTAAACGATTATAGTGGTTTATGCTATAAAGTTTTTCATATCAGCAAAATAGTACAATCAAAACACTTTGTTACCTATAACAGTCTAGAAAGAGGAAATCAAAGTAATTATTTATCTTAGATTTCTTTGAATATTATTAATAACTTTTCACAGCCAATAATGTAGCTGTGAGTATGTCCAAATCGTTTGCAAGTCGCGCAAATCCAGCACGACGCTAAAAACATACTGGTAGAATGACAAGGGTGCAGGTGGCGGGAAGTTTGTACCCCTCATCCCCCCTCCCTGTCCGTCCCCTAGCCCCCATTCAGTCAGAAATGGCGAAAATGTCGAATCCAAGTATTAAGGTCTCAAGAAACGGTCAGTTTGCCGTGAAATAGTGATTATTTGATAACATGATGTAATGATGACGTCATCATGACATCAGCAAAATATTTTGATGCAATCTCACTTGTGGTCACTCGTGGTCACTCGTGGTCTACTCGTGGTCACTTGTGGTCATTCGTGGTCACTCGTGGTCGTTGGTGGTCACTCGTGGTCGTTGGTGGTCACTCCTGTGTACTTTTAGACACGATCCTATAGGTTACCCTTCATATGATGATGTAAGTTGTCAGTGTAACTTATTCCCAAATTGTACTTGATGGCCACACCCTTATTAACCTTGAAATTGGAATATGATTTAAATTGGAGCTGGTGTATCTCATCTTGTTGGAAAGTGATAGCAAAGCCATTAATAAAACAATCAAAAACAACTCGGGTAGAGGGGGAGAGAGCAGGCGGAGAATTGCAAATTTCTCATCAATTAGCATTTGTTCTCAGCAAAACCTTTGCCATATATCATTTCCGAACAGAAGAACGTTGACGTGTTCACTGGGCAATGTAGATAATTTCGCACACAGGCTTAAAAAACAAATTCGAATTCCTTTAAAGAAAGTCGTTTCAAGTGGCAACAATACAAAGCTATTGTGCTTCCTTTTGTGAAGTCTTTTGTGTTGTTTCAAATGCAAATTACTTGGCAGTTGAACATTAGCGAATGAAATGTGTTACTGTAATTAAAATCCATACCACAAAACATTGCCTAAAGAGGATTTCATTTGACTAGAAGACCAGAAAAATCCGATAAAACAATGTCCCCACTTAAAATCTATACGTCAGAAAAGCCTTTGGGCATAAAATAAGCATGTCTAAGCAGATGGACAAGGATTTCACTTACCTTACGCTTCGCTGATTTGTCCGCTTTTTTGGATTGGAAGACAGATATCAGATCTTTTTATGAAAAACCGCTGATCCGATCTGTTGACTCATGACTCGACTCGTGACTCATTGACTCATTTGACTCATAAAACATCCGTTCTCGTATTCTATATTCACTTACTGCTGAATTTACTGCAGTGGACTTTTCAACAGGGTGGTAACGAGGTATGTGGGATCAGGGATCAAATGGTTGGGGTCAGGGATCAGAAGGGATGGATCTGGGATCAGGGATCACAGACCATGGGATCGGGATCAGCCGTTTTTTCGGGATCAGGGATCAGGCTGTAACCATATTTGTGGGATCAGGGACGAAAATTGTTCACGCTTTTGGAATCAGAGATCAGAAATTTGCGTGCAAAAATGGGATCAGGGATGAAAAAACATACCCCGTTACCACCCTGTTTTCAAGCATGATTCGCCCGCAGAATTTCAGCGGTAGAAATTTCAGTACCCATGAGTCTCTCCTGGCGACCGCCTACTGACCCAGAAGCCTGACGACCTGGGTACGAGGTTGATTTATATGGATGGGAAGGGTTAGACCTCTACCATCCCCCCCCCCCGACCATTTCATTCGCCACTCTAGACACTCACTTTAGACGACTCAACTCTGCGGAAGTCAGGCCTCCAGATTTATCAACCTCTTCCTACCGGAAGTGGATATCAAACGCTTAAATCCTTAAATAAAATTACTGATAAACGCAAGCAGACGAAAAACAAAACTACCATGCATGTATGCCTTCTTCTAAGCATCAGACGAGCAATGGAGACGCTAATAAACACAACAAACGAAAAAAAAAAGTGCCGTCCATGACCTCGTTCTAAGCGTCCCTCATAACGCTCTACCTGTATTTTTCTAAGTCTCGCGCGAGATGATTTTCGGTGAGACGGGCGGTCCACTGCCTTAGTAGACTCGATTCAGTTCGGGTGTATTGGACAACCCTCACTTTGGAAACGAGTAGGGGCCTGGTAAAAACTATAAAATATAGGGAAAATCAATAAATTCCGACAAGATTGTTCATCACATGAAAGAGCATGTCAGAGTTGGCAGCCTTGCTAAGTTTAAAAACGTTTGGGCGAAACGTCACGAAACTACAATTTTTCAAATAAAGAGAAAATCCCATACATTTACGCTCTGTAAATTTTTCCGAACTTTGGAAACTATTTATTCTGTTTCTTATTTCCAAACTTGGCAACACTACTAATTTTCAGGTGCCTTTCTTAATCTTAGTCAACTGATTAATTAGGAAAAACTCGTTTCCAGTCCTTTCGTTTCTGTAGCGGCCTATGTCTACAGAAACAAACGACAATACAGAGACCAACCTAGGCTGATTTCTTCTTGAGCCACCGTCCCTTCAATCTTTTGATCGAATCTCAGATTCAAGTGTTAATCAGTAGCAAATTGTTGTTGTGTACACTCGTTTGATAGGAATTTGGATACTGATGGCAGCAACACCAATCTGCATACCAAACAACTGTTCGTGGGATGAATCATCCGGGCACTTCCAGCGTCACCATGAGCAACCTCGTACGGGGCTTCAATTAGTAGATGAATCACTGCGCAAGCTCAGGTCCATTCATGGGCCAGTGTGTGTCGTGTCAATTGCAGGGCCATGCAGGAGGGGAAAATCATACATTTTGAGCAGGGTGTTTGACCAAGGGGACGTGTTTCCCTTGGGGCATACGTTTGAGCCCGAGACCATGGGGATCTGGATGTGGGTGGTTCCAGAGAAATACCGGGATGATCTTGGTCGAGAATTCACTGTCGTGTTGCTGGATTCCGAGGGGATTGATGCCGTGGGAGCTGAAGGTATCAATGACCACGCGATTTTCACTCTGAGTGTTCTACTAAGTTCAGTGTTGATCTACAACTCTGTCGGAGTTCCCACCAGAACAGATTTGGAGGTACTTGAGTATCCTTACTGTCTTGCTTTAGTTCAGCTAATCCCACACCAGATCGTCTGATAATGGTACAAAAATAAACAAGAAATCTTACGGACCACCATACGAGTCCAACAATCTATTGAAACAGGTTAGAGGGTGTCCCGGCAAAATATCGAAGGTCCGGTTAACTAAATTCTCCGTTATATTCCCAATTGTTGCCACCAATGTTTGGGAAAAAAGCCATGATTACAGTTATGGAAGTGGATTACACCTCGTTAAAGCTTGATTGTGACAATATGTAACTTTTGACGATGTTTTCTCCTGTTTCAATATACTGATCTGGGCCGTAGCTGGGTTTTTGTGCAGGGGGGGCACTTTCGCGAGTGGCGAAGGCACGAGGCACGTAGGGGGTGTGGGGGTATCCTCCCCCAGAAAATTTTCAAATTTGGAGGCTCCGAAACGCTATTTTCAGCACTTGTCATGAGATATGTAAGTGTGAAAAGGCAGGTGTTTTCAGTGCTTACAGCATTATTTCCGAGGTCCTGTTAATTTGAAACACACCGTTTATCCCAGCACTAGTACACTAAACATTTCACAATACTGCATGATGTTTGGCTAACTAACCTATGAAAGATGTCTCCAGTTTGATTTTCGTTCATAAATATCCTTTGGCGTTGTTGATTCCACGATAAATAAGCATCATTGCGAGGCCCCTAAGGCGCTCTTCTGTCATTAAAGAACGTGTCCATAGCTTCAGACGACGCAGAGCAGAGAAGGATCTTTTACAAGAAACACTGCCAAGATTGAACCATGCAAATGGTACATGCCAATCTCAATAGGGGTTTTTGCTTCCTTTTGCTTACCATTTGCACACACCGTGGACCAACCGATTTCCCGGCCATGAAAATGGTAAACAACTGCAAGTCAGTACAATCAAAATAACTGAGTCTAAAGAAAACAAATCCTTTGAATAATGAAAATCCTCAATCCACAGACTTGATGTGTCTGGCTCAACTGGTCCGGGGGGGGGGCAGCTGCCCCCTTGCCCCCCCCCCCCCCCGCTAGCTACGGCCCTGATAAAGCACGATATCCCAGACGAGATACCGTCCCAGTTTAACTGGTATCATTCAGTCTTATACGTACTTTTAGAGCAAGATGTACTTTTAGAACCACTGAAGGCACTTTTGTATCTATTAGGGGGGTGTGTGATTTCAGTAAGTTGAGGGTGGGGAGAAAGGGCTTAAGGGAAGACTGTAAATCAAAGAGGCGTACATTGTAAAGATCTCTGTAGATTTCTTGACAAGCTGTAGTCACATCATAAACATTTGTGTACGGATCCAAGTAATCGCTGGACAAACGATAGATGACGAGACGTCACGAAAGGTGTTCCCTTCGTTTGTGTGGCTGTTGAGGGATGTCGTCTTGAGTCTGCCCAAGGACGTGGAAAACCTGAAGAAGTATTTCCTTGAGAAGGTAAGCGCCTGGGGAGGTGTTACGCGATGGGAATTTATTGGCTGATTCTGAATCAAAAGTGCTATAATTCATCCTTTTCTAAGCTGATGTGATTATGTTTGAGAAACAAATAAATCGTTATCGTCAGTTATAACAAATTTAATCTTGTGAATTAATATGTGCAAGTTGAATTACTGTGTTTCTTTTCTATCTGCAAAGGTATTCAAGGCCAGTGGGCGGCCAAGTGAAAAATCGCAAAGAGTTGTCGACAACATCCTCAAGTATTTTCCTGACTTTGATGCCTTTTCCCTCTCTCCACCATCTTCGGATGCTGAAGTCATGCGGCATTTATCCAAGGAGGGGAGACAGAAGGAAATAAGCTCGTCTTTCCTGAAAGGCGTTGAGGATTTTAAGCTGTTGCTGAGGTCAAAGCTAAGTCCTAAACAGAGTTTTAGTGGGCCAGGGCTTGTTACAGGACAAGGTTAGCAACAGTTTCGTTGTTGCCGTTGCTAATTTGTCGGTCAAACAGATACCGGCTTTTTCAGTTACTCTTAGCGGAAAAGCGAATGACTAACTGCTGTTCCACAAAATTAAGTCGTAGGTGAACTCCTTAGCGAAAGAGGCGAGAACCGCAGTGTGGACTTGGAGTTCAGTTATCACAAGATTAAGTAAAATAATTTTTTTTATATTGTACTTAACCACATAATAAGATGCCAATTACCCGAAAAAAAAAAATGAAGGAAAACTGAATGAGTGTCCTCTGGCAGTCTCCATTAGTCAGTTTTTTACTTATCTTATGACTTGCTTATCTTATAATTTCAGCATTAGCAACACTTTTTGAGGAATATGTCCGTTCGATCAACTCTCCTGGAGCGGTACCTATAGTTCAGAGTGCATGGGACGTTTATACGAAAACCAAGTGTACCGAATTTGTTGAAATTGCCAAAGAAGTTTACGAGTAAGTGTTCCATACGCAAGAATTTAAGACAGCCGGAATTCTGAACCCATAATGTGTTCAACCTGGTGCTTGGAGATCAGTGGTCTACACGTGAGGCTCCGCCAAAAAGGGTTTTTTGCGCTTGCACGTAGAAAAACTGGTTATTTAGTATTTTAAAGGGTCGCCACAAAACACCTTTAAAATGAGCTTTAAGGCGTAATACCAGAATGGTTGCAAAATTTTGGCAGAAACATGACAAACAATGTACGAAAGCATGGTGCCTTAGATCGACTAAAAGTCCGCGATGATCAACTTTTTTACCTTTGAGGTATAAAAGTATCATTTTTGCTAGGGTATATCGAAGCAGTACCATTTGATAAAATTACGCGAGGGCTTGAATATGGGAAGGGAGCCTCTCCGTACTGAGTAACCCCTCCCCCTTCCCCTCGGTAGTAGGTTGTCTATTCAATTCTTTAAATCTTTCGAAGGAGGCACTCGAGCTTGTTAAGAATCAAATCAAACATTAATATAAAACTGACGAGAAATAGCATATCTGCACGCTCTGTACGGTACAGTATATTTATATCCAAATCAAATGTTAGGTATCCAAACACATTATTTAATTTTCCTTCCATTATTTCTCAGAGGAGGAATGAAAGAATTCATAGCACGAGAGTGCCTTCCTTGTGATGACAGGAAAATTCGCCGATGGCACGAGGATCATTTGCTTCAAGCTTTGACTTTCTTTGAAAGCTCAACAGAGGACATTGACGTGACCGCTAGGTGGATTTTTATCGAGGAGTTGGCGGTAGGGTTATAGTTTGTGATAAATTTCTGTCTGGGTAAGAGAGTTGTCTGTTGTTCAAACCTGCCCCCTCTTCTCGAACAAAACCGGGAAACAGGAAACATTTTTGAAAAGCGGGAACTGGAGTAGCCTACGCCCAAATTTCTTCTATCCCTTGCTGTGACGAAGTATGAGCTAGGCTAGACGTCTGTATACTTGCCCCCCCCCCCCGGGGGGGGCTGCTCAATAAAGTTTTGTACGGGGAGGCTCCACCCAGAGGTTCAAACCCTTACCCTTAAATATACTAATTTTTACCAAAATGGTACCCCTTTCATATACCTACAGCAAAATTGCACCCCTTTCTTATACCTCAAGTATAAGCCAAAACAATAGAATTTCCTTTCATCGCCACGTTTTTCCTGGGTTTTCAGTCGTTCTGATTCAGTTGCGTAGTCATTTCTGCCAAAATGTGGCACCCCTTGATATACTTCGCTTTAGCCACCATTTCTTCCACTTTGCAACTGATTTTGTGACCCTTTCCTATACTAAAATGGTAATTTTTCTTACCCTTTTATATACCGCGAGCTTAAAAAAGGCATCCCTTTCGGGCGGAGCCTCCCCGTATAGCCCACTGTAGGGAGTACTCGCCCCCTGGGATACATGCAGGAATTCGGGACTCGTAGCTAGTTACAAATTACTGCCCAACAGTATCCAAGAGAATCAGATATCTGTTCAAGAAAGCGAGAGTCACCAATAGAAACTGTATCAAGAGGTTAATTTGAGATAGCCGGTAGAAAGTTACTGTACAACCGTATCTAATAAAAAGGCTCTCTGTTGAGTGAGCGAGAGGTTAATTTGAGATGGCTAGTAGAATGAACGTTACTGTACCACAATATCCAATAAAAATGGGTATCTCTTGAGTAGCGAGAGGTTAATTTGAGATGGCCACTAAACTGAACGTTAAACTGTCCAACAATATCCAATACAAACGGCCCTCTGTTGAGTAGCGAGAGGTTAACTTGAGATGGCCGTAGAAAGTTACTGTACAACGCGGTATCCAATAGAAACGGCTCTCTGTTGAGTAGCAAGAGGTTAATTTGAGATAGCCAATAGAAGGTTACATATCTCTCAGTTGAATTTGCCGTTTATAAATACCTTGCCATAATCATTTGTCTAGAACTATGCAGACCAGGCGGAGAGTGCATGGCTAAGAGAGAATAACAGTCAAACTGAGCACGAGTGTAGTAATCTGATGAAAACTTTGCGTACGATGTGGTTAGAACCCGTGCTGATGGACCTCCGTGACCCTGAAAACACTGACTTTTCAGTTCTGGAGGTGCGACTGAGGTCTGCGTATCAGAAACTTGACAGTGACTTTAGAATGAAAGCACCAGGAACCAAGAGTTTGTGCTCCAACTTGGCCTACATCTATGAACTGGTAGGGGGAACACATTTAATCATTTTTGTTAAAATTCTGCGTTTTCGCAATTTCCTTGCTACTTCATGATCAGTATTTAAAGGGGCTATTTCGCCAATTTTAATTATTAAATTAAAGGCCAAAATGCTTGCTTGTATTGATGAGAACTCAATTCGGTCCAGTTGTGTTTAAAACTAGTCCCCCAGTGTACTGTAAATAAGTGCCTTAAGCCACGGATGATCAGGATGAAAATGGATTGCAACTTGAAAAACATCGGATCCCTTTTTTTCTGTCTAGCAGAAACCATTATAAACTGACGTGTTCTGTCCTCCCTTCAAGAATTCCCTTGAGTTCTTTCTCTTGTAGTTCTACGACCATTTTATGTATGAGAAAATGCCCTTTGTTTTGATGTAACCAGAATTTCACCTCAAGACATTAAGGACGGTGCCTCCTTTTGTTACTACGCATCCGTGTCTACTAATACAAAGTTATTTTTGCACGGTTTATGACCATGTCGAAAAAGCAGATCTTAAGCAAGGACTATCAAAATCCAAAACAGAAAGCAGGGGGTAACCAGGGAATTGTCAGAGTAATCAAGGTTAAATTTGGAAAGAAAAATGCCATACATTCTTTGTGCCTTAAAGCTTTTTTAGAATTATGCTTTCTTAATTGCTTGATTGCTTAATTGCTTGCTTAGTGGGGGCCTTATGCGCAACATGGCGTAAAGAGGCCTAAGTAAGTAAGTAAGTAATTCACTTTGACGAATGCGTCGATACCCATATATTTTTCTTTTTAGCCTCTATTACCCTTGATAAGATCTACTTTTTCCCCATAAGTCATAACGGCTTCACAAAAATACCTCTGCATTAGGACGCACCGTCCTTATGACATATCCCCATGTAAGGTGGAAGCAATGACAGATGCAAAAAGCTTTCTTTTCATGATGTATCCTTAATGCTTTTAAACAACTTAGCTAGCTGTAACGATGGACCATCAATTTTTGGCGTATTGATGTTTAATGACTTTGATTTGTCAATCATCCTTGCTTTGATCATGTAGCAACACAACGACGAGATGAGAGAACATCTATCTCAGCTCAAGACAAGGAGGAAGTATTTTGAAGAAATCGCCTCCGAGAGGGCAGCCAGAGAAGCCGAGGCCGAGGAGACGGAGAAAATTCGGGTAAGCTTGAAGATTAGTTTTAGTGTAAACCCTAGTCAAGCATATGGGTAATGGCGGCACACACACTGGAATATTCAACAACCTGGAGAATTTTTTTAAGCAACCACTGACGTATGTAGCGTCAAACTGCCAATCGACACTGCAATGCGCTGAACACCATAGTGGGAAGTATAGATCAGTTACAGCTTCAAGTATTGGAAGAAATGTTTAAGAATAGGGAAAGTGAGGAGGCTATCGCTTCTTGGACCGCGGGCATTGAAACCCAGGTCGCCGAAGTTGATACGAAGGTCACACATCTAAACAAGCAGTTAAATTAAGTCAAAGCCGAAGTCCATCAAGCTAAAGAGTTTGAGAAAATCCTTAAAACAAAAGAGCGAGAAGAACAGCTAGAATTCGAACGGACACAACTCAAGAAGAAAATTGAGTTCGAATTGAAAATAAAAGAATGTAAGAAGAATCACGCAACAAAAGCGAGCGAAGTTAAAACCAGCGAAGCACAGCACAGGAAGCTTCCTAAGTTAATAATCACCAAATTCAAGGTTCTCACACGGATTGGCTCCCTTTCTGGAACATTTTCGAAGCTGAAATAGACAAGTGTAGTGACTTGAAAGATCTAGTGGAGCCGAAAGTAAGAGGGAGTTTCGAGTTAATGTATATCCTGTATTTACACGAACCCACAAGCATTTTGCTTTAAATTTTTTATCGTGTTTAAATAAGGGATATGATGATGAAGAAGGGTATGAGCGCGCTAAAAACGTCATAATTAGCAAGTATGGAAAAACATCAGAGGTAGTGAATGCATATGTACAGAACGTAATGGCATTACCCATTACCAGTGGTGCAAATCCAGTAAAGATTCATCAGTTTTATGAGAAATTGTTGTTTAGCGTGCGAGCACTAAAAACGCTAGGAAAATTGAAAGACGTCAATGGCTACGTAAGAATTTCCATAGAAAAGCTAGAGGGAATTCGGGGAGATCTCGTGACAACCGACGACGACTGGCGAGAATGGGACTTGACCAAGTTTGTAGATGCCCTTAGAAAGTGAACCCGAAAGAAATCCCCTACCTTTTTATATCGACTGCCAGGACACCCATCTATCCAGACGAACCTCGCGTTACCCAATCTACACAACCAACAGGGGGACATACGTATGCGTGGATGTGTTTATTGTGAAAGCGCTGACCTCAAGACACATGAGTGCAATACGATCACCGAGCCAACTTAAAGAAGGAAGTTTTTATCCAAAAACGCCTCTGCTTTAACTGCACAGGATCAGATCACAAGGTGACGGAATGTACGAATAGGAGAAGGTGCGTAAACTGCAAAAGAAGACATCACACATCTATCTGTGACAGCCAAACCATGGAAAACTCAACGACGGCTGCGCAAGACTGTGATGGTCCGGTAATTTATCCAGTGGTTGTAGTGGAAGCCGCAGGAGTCACATGTCGTGCCCTACGAGATTCCGGCGCTGGAAGTTCGTACGCCTCTGCCGCACTGCTCAAGAAAAGTTGGAGCCAAAACTTTACCATTCCGGTATGCGATGGTGTTGGGTTTAGTCAATCAAACGATGGAAGTTTATGGAGTGAAACTGCAGTCTGTAAATGGAAACTTTGAGATGGAAGCAGACGTAACCAAGGTAGAATAACCGCAACTCGTGATGTTGGAGAACACTACTCCACTGCTACAAAATAAACTGTGGAGTGTATTGGTTCGAAGACGTTTCAACCCAGTTGCCCTCACTGGAGACATCAACTGACAAGAAAGCCTTCTTACAGGTGCGAATCAGATCCGAGGATAGAGATGCTCTCAGATTCCACTGGCTGAAGGATGTAGAGACAAAAGACGTAGAAACACTACTATTTACAAGAGTCTTGTTTGGTTTGGCTCCCTCACCCTTCTTGTTGGGAGGTTCATTGAACAACACTTCAATGCCTGGAGCCACAAGCGCCCAGAAATTGTTAGCGAGATCAAGAAGGACCTGTATGTGGATGACCTGATCAACGGAGGAAGAACAACATCTAGGGCGCTTTCCATTTAACGAAATGTCCGGAAATTTCGGTCCGAAGCTGAATGAAACGGTTCTGTCTAACCGGAAAATGTTCGGAAAAGAAGGACCACCTTTAGAGGTAGACCGCTTTTTTCGGTTGGACCATTCTGATCGGAAACTACTATTCCATTCGAAAAATTTCGGTTTCCAGTACCCCTCTGTCGTAAATTTCTGGAAATTTCCATCCGAAACTAAGTGGAACAGTTCGGTCCAACCGGGCTGGTGTACCCAACCGGAAAATTTCCGGATTTACTGTTCCATTTGACACGTGTAATTTTCGAAATTTCAAACCGGAATTTTTGGTCAAATGGAAAGCGCCCTTCAAGCGCGAGAGAAATGAAGACTGCAGCCAAAGAGATCTTTGCTGACGGTACCTTTGAGCTCCAAAAGTGGCATTCCAGCGTCCCTGAGTTGAAGTCTCCTGAAACCAGTCAGAGTGGAGGGGACCAAACATTCGCCAAACAACAGCTGGGGAGGCGGTGCGCTCCTCGGTTTGAAATGGGACAAGCTCAGAGATACCACAAGAGTAGCTGTGCCAACTGAAAAAGCCGACAACATTAAGCACGGAATTCTAGCCAAGATATCGAGGAGCTATCACCCCCTCGGAGTAGCGTCGCCTCTCACATTATGTGGGAAGTTACTTTACCGTGATGCTTGTAATCTGAGTCAGATGGGATGAACAGCTACCCTCGGACCTTGCTAAACGGTGGACACAATGGGAGTCGGGGCTGCCAGAAAGAACCACGTTCACGAGGGCGCTAGTACGGTACCAAGAACCAATCAGCAACATATTCCTTCATGTCTTTGGGGATGCAAGTGGACAGGGCGTAGCGGCGGCGGCGTATAGGGTGGTATCACAACCCTCTGGTTTTACGCAAGGCATTATGGCAGCTAAAGGCCGTTTGGTCAAACAGGGCTTTACTATTCTTCACCTGGAGCTGGTTGTCAGTGACATGACTACCAATCTGGCCACAAACCCGGTCGATGGAGTTCTACTGTTGGTCCAAGAGCACAGTGGCACTCAAGTGGATAAGGGGAGAAGGAGAATACAAGCAATTTGTGCAAAACCGAGTGCACAAAATACAACAGAAGGAGTGGATAAGTGTCCACTAAAGAAAACCCAGCACACTTAGCAAGTCGCGGAGGCTTGGTAGAACAAAACAACGACCTCTGGTGGCATGGTCCGAAATGGTTGTCAGAGCCATGCGCATGGCCAGCAGACATTACCACCACCACGACAACTGAAACGTTAGCAGAAGCAAAGACAACACGAGAAGTGTTTAAGCACACTACCAACCAAGAGGTTGGTTGTACTTCACAAGTACAGCCTTTGGCGTACCCTGCGTATTACCGCGTGGGAAGCAAGATTTGTACGTGACACAAGGAGTCCGTCACTTCAAAGGAAAAGAGGTCCCCTAACAAGAGAAGATCTAAACGTTCAATGGAGATTCTGGGAGAAAAGAGCCTAACAGGAAGGCTTACAATCAGAGCAGTTTGAGAAAGATCGCCTACAGCTCATCTTGCATCTAAGTGACCAGCAGCTCTTAGAGTGTAGGGGGCGAATACAAGGCGCGTGCCCGCTATATCTCCCAGATACAGCAGTCTACACAAAGACGTTCTTGCAGGAGGCCCACGAAGCTACTCTACACGGCGGGTTAGGGTGAGATGGCTAAGGTACGGGAGCAGCACTGGATTCACCGTCTAAGACGCCTGGCGAAGTGCATCATTAAAAGTTGCCCACAGCTCGACTTGAAAAAAGGTTTATACAAGACAGGCCCTTGGTCGGTTTGGCCTTTCATGAGAAACCTACACCTACTGGAATTGTAATGGTTTCGCTCAAGCCAGAATTGAAATCTCGTTTCCCGGGTTGATACACCCACAGTCGATTAAAACACCAGGCCAGTATAGGATCATTCCTTCTTTATTCCTATCCCTGTAGCCTCGGGGCGTTCTTATATCGAAGCGGTGAACTGAAATCATTACATTGAGAAATTACCTAAATATCGCTGCGTTCATAGTTTAAAGGTAATCACAATTATGCAATGTGCACATGGTAATTGAATAACTCTCGCCGTAGACTTATGCATCATCATGATTAAAACCATAAGTAAGTTGTTGCTTACCAGCGTTCGCGGGTCTAGATTATTAACTTATCGAGAATTTCGCTCTCGACTTGTATTCTACTTTAGCTTGTATGTTCTTGGGACGTTCATAACATTTTTGCCTTTCTCGGCACCCGGCATCAACGTCCTTATTGAAAAATGTCTTACTTGAAAGGGATCGATGAGACGATGAAGTGGAATCCTTGGCATTGGTACTACAGAAATCATGTCACAGTTCTTCCGAAAGGAGGTCAACCTGAAGACTTTCTGGACACTAGCGCTCCATCTCGCTCTGCATCTCGACCTACAGGAGAGTTTTTTGTTCAAAAATTGTGAACATTTCGTGAAAATTTCTTTGATTGTTAAGAAGATGATCGTTTTGAGAAATGTGACGTCACCAGTGCGCGCTGTAGCCACTTGTGTATATCGCGAATTGATTTGGCAATAAAAAAAATCCCGTTATACTATTTCTCATGTTTGCTTATCGTGATAATAGAACATTTTTAAATTTTCTGATGAACTGTTTCAGTTGTATCGTCTTGATTTTATTTTAGCATGAAAACACACTTTTGGAAGAAGACAAAGAGGATATTGAACGAATGGTAAGTAATGATAACCTTATGTGTGATTGTCTGTGTATTGTCAAAGAACAAAGATGTAATGCATGTCATGACAATAAGAGGTTACACCAGCCCACAAATAGTAATCGCTAATCGGGACAAGTAGACTAGTGTTTACATCACTGAAACATACATGTATACGAAAGAAGTCCAGCAGATAAATAAATTAAAATGAATATCTGTTTAGAATAAATCAGAAATAAATAAAGATGCGTGGGTCGAAGGAAATAAGCCTATGCATGCTTGATATATAACGTTGAATTACATTAAACAGTTACTTAGCAACGACTGAATGAAAGCTTGGGATTTTTTTGTATTAAGGTATGGACATCGATACAAGTTCCCTCGTGTTCTAAAAGTTGCAGTAATGTTTGCTGAAAAAAAATTTTTCAAGAAGGTTTTACTTTTTGGTTGGAGATGTTCCAGGAGTACATTCCATATTTTACATCCAATGCGTGAAAAGGAGTGGCTCTGTTGTCTGTGCTCCGCAGCTGATGCAAATCTAGTATTATGGGAATGAACATAACCTACGCGTGTTAAAAGATTTAACAAGTTCGGAGGTGCGAATTTACTGTTAATTTCATGCATTTAGGCTCCGCAAAAGTACTGACATTTCACTTTCATTTCCGCGTTACATAGTAGATTGCCACGAAATAGACATCCAAAATGGATAAAAGATTCTAAAGAACAAACCAAAACAAGTATTTTAGAGGTAAAGGGCAGGATTACAAGGATGAAATTACCGGTTCAACAAATTAGATTTCGTGACAGGCGGTACAGAAATCAAAATTGCCATTTGGAAAGTACTTGACATTTTTCAGCAGCTTGTTTGTTTCTTAAGTTTATAATTCTTTGCACTTATCACGTTTGGCGATTTTTTGTTACTATATGAAAAGAAAATAAAGCTTGCGTAAAGCACGTACGAGCCATACCTAAGAAAATACCATATATCAATCTCTGAAAGGTGCAATGATACAACTCATGCGACATATAACACGTGCCTTTTTTTTTCTTTCAGATCATTGAGCTGGAAAACAAACACATCGAGGAGGAGAAACAGCTTAAATGCATGATGAAGGAGCAAATGCGATCGCAAAGAGAGCAGGCAGAAGCAGCCATTTCTCGAGCCAGAGAAGAGTCAGCAGCAGAGAGGGAACGATACAGACAACAACAAAGAGACCTACAAGCTCAGATAGAGGCAGCTAGACAGAGACAACAGGAACAAGAGCGAACCATAAACAATCTGCGAGATCAACTGCGGAGAATGTAGCAGACAAAATGCACAATAATCGTGTGCTAAATAATATTACGTTTAAGTTGATGATCTATGTCGGAATACCACAAACTTACAAACCAGTGAAAATGAAACGTTACTAAATCCAAGGCAATTCCAGGAAAATATAGACGTCTTTAATGAGATTTTGTAACCTTTTCTGTAATTTCGTACCCTTTAATGGAATTATGATGTGATATTAATACACAGTCGATGGCACAGGAAATTTGGGAAATTTGGGCCATATGGAAAAGGTGGGGAGGGCGGCACATTTTCGTTCTGAAGTTTATTGCACTTGCATCTTTGCATCTTAGCTAATGATATAGTTCATTGTTCGTTGGAGACGCCAAGATGAAGGAAACATAAATAAGGATGTGCATTAACTTTTAATATTACATACAATTAGGAACCCTTTTAATCTTTCCAAAAAAATTGCGTTTACTCTTTCATCAGGTTTCCTTAATATTGGAAGGTTCCACTTGCACTTATGATTCGTTCGTGTTAGATTTGATACCTTGTAAAGATGGGCTGACAACACGTCACTGAACTAGAAAATTAATCAAAGTATAAAATCCTCTTGAAAAATGAAAGAATTGAAGAAAAACCGAAAAGGGGTGGCATCCAGCCTTCCTTGTAGGCTTGAGTGTTAAGATTGCTATAATGAGTGTGAATGACCAACTGTGAACTTCCTCCGGTGAAAATCTTGGAAGGATCATTTAGAGATCCTAGAAAATCTGACTTTAAAGATCTTCACCTATAGTCCCCCAAAACCTTCAAGGATCTTGCATGATCTTGCAAAGACCTTTGAGTTCCTGCAACGATCCTTGAGGATCATGTAAGATCCTTGAGGTACCTGCAGTGTTCTTTAAGGCCGTTGCAACGATCATCAAGGATCCCTATGCAGAATCGTGTGCAGGATCCTAAAAGATTTTACAGGACCACTGCGAAACATGATTACGATTTTAGCTATTTGGGGTTCTGGGTAGGAAATATTACAGGTTCTTAAATCCTGTAGGATCATGTATAGGATTTTTACAAGGGTTCACGCGGATGCTGTGCGTGCCTTAAAAGTGGCCACTTTTGTTCAGAAATCTTCTCCTTTTTAAATATTTCATTTGGCCTCTCCCTAAATTTTTCGTGGCGTAGTATATGAAGCTGTGTGTGGGCCGGGGTAGTATATGAAGCTGTCACAGTGGTGATTCTGCTTCTCTGTGAGTATTTCATTTTACTCATCGTAAAATTTTACTCATCTGAAAATCCAAAGGTCTACTCGGTTGAAATTGAAAAAAATTCAACTCAAGATTTGGTGAAGATTATCCCTTCTTGAGACCAGGCCTTGATGAAAGGTCAAACCGGGGGTTCTGGACATACCACATAGACAAACGTGCATGATGTTCATCAAAAGTTCCTCTTATCCTTTCTTTTCGATCCGACGATGCATGTGTGTTTTCCATTGTATGTGAAGAAGTTTCCCTCTTGCACGGCCTCCTTGTTCTGCTCTCGTTTCATGAAAGCAATGGCAGTGTTAATGTTAATGAGATGCACGGCGTCCAATACGGAGTCGAGGTCTTTGAGATTGTTCACCAGGGATGCAACACTTCCTGCATGTAGTCGATCTTCTGTTCCTCCTCCTTCGCTTGGGACCGTTTGGTTGCCAAGTCATACTGAAGATGTTTTTCTCTTTTTCACCATGTCATAAATTTTCTCCTTGAAATCGGGTAGGGAAATACTTTTCAGTCCTACTTTTCATCCACTGCTAGGGTGTCGGAACGGGTGAGGGAGTGGAATCTTGAAGGCATTGACTTGGTTGCTGGGAAACTCGGCCTTGTTGGTACGACTCCGTGACTTCACGTAGAAAGAACTCATAGCGGTGGGAATCTAACTGTGACCAACACTTATCCCTCTTTTCGCTTAAGTACCTTTTCGTGGTACGACTCTTCGGGGAACGATGCACTGCAAACACTTCTTCGATCAAACCCAGTTAGAGAGGTAAACGTGGCGGTTACGTTATCATCACTCGATGTGCATGGTTTCGTCGTGAAAAAAATTCAATAAACGACTGCTATGAGACGGAAATACAAATTAATCACGTTAGCCTGATTCATGCTCTACATTAAACTAGAGTTTGGGAGGGAGAATATTTAGGGAGAATACTTAGTTCTGCTCGTGTTTATCAAGCTTTATATTTTGATTTTACTGTTGTGCTCACTGTATTCATGCTGTAGGCCCAACATTTCTCCCGACATTTAACGTTTGAGTTGAATTAACAAAAAAAAAAAGAGAAAAAAAAAAGATAAGCTGTAAGATAATCTGTAAGATTTTCAAGGGAAATTTCGATTTCCTGAGATATAGTTTCAGTGGGATTCGTTTTAACGAGAAAATGGAGTTAGATATGAAGATTGTGACTCAACATAACTAAAGCTTGCACCACGAAGTTCAAGAATCATAACCGTCTGGTAATTTAAAAAGTGTTTGTGAAACTACCAAAAACATTTCTTCGTTGGCTATGATTGTGTTTTCTAGACAATTCAAAGTTGCGGAGCAGGAAATGTTTCTGTGTCAAACTGTCACAGAAATAAAATAATACACTACAGCCAGCACAAACATTAATAGTTGTGTTCCTTTATCACGAAGTTCGTTAGGGGGTGTTATGTTGTGTGTTTTTATTTTTTTGGTAGGCGGCATGACAACCGCGTTAACGTAACCTGCGTAGCAGGCGTTGACGGGTAAGGGGAAGGGGAGCAAGAACGGGGGAAAAATGAGGGACTGGGGTCTAGGGACGAGGGAACGCCTGCTACAGAGACCCCCATTTTTTTCATTTCTGCGGCCGCCAACGGCTGCAAAATTCTGATTGGTTAATTTTTAACAGTAAGTCCCACGGGAATGACGTAATTTGACGAGGACGTACTGTTAGAAGATTTGAACTTGGTGGCAGCGAATTATTGTCTTGAAACCAAAGTGGACCTCTTCTAAAGGGAAGGGATGTTTTAGCGGTTTTGCCAACGGGATACGGTCCTAGATAAGAAGAGATTTTGTCATTGTCAGAGAAGATTTCCAAAAAGCATTTCACCGTTTCACGCGTGAATTTCAAGGCAGTGTAAGCCTTAATATCCCATTATCGGAATGAAGACTAGCCTTTTGAGAACTATAAATCGGAAGAAGCCCTAAGAAACGCTCGACACCTTCAACAGTGGAATTCAGAAACTAAAAGCGAAGAAATTATTCTTTGAGAACAGACGGTTGTTTTAATGAGAAATCTGCCGTTGCAAGACATCACTCAAGCTGTTGACTTTGTAGGGAATCCATGGTAAAGTAAATTACATTTTTGATTGTAAATTTGCATTGAAATATTTATTTCAGTTAACTGTCCGATTCTTCATATTATGGCTTTCGCGTAACTTTTGAAAAACGTGCAGTTTGCTCAATAAACTGTGCCGTTCAAAATTATCGGGGGAATAGCATGGAATAAGACGTGCCGTGCTGAGCTCCGTAAAAAGTTTTGATTTTAACTCAAACTGTCCAAAAATTCTCTTGCTTTTGATTACTATGCTTCATGTCAGGAAGACGTCTTCGATCTGGAAAAATCTTACCGCTTGAAAAAAGCAATAAGCAGCAAAACTACTCGGAGAAGAAAGCTGTAAATCTTAGCAAGTCGAACATGGCCGCTGCCGAATTACTCGAAGAACTGAAATCGATGAGACTTGACCTCACAGGTCAAATAACCAAACTTAGCGATGATTTAAAGGACTTCCAAAGAAACACAAACGAAAGGCTGCAAAAAATTGAAAGCGTTATGTTCAAAGTTGACGAAATAGATGGTTTGAAGACCAAGCAGCAGCAAATAGAAGCCGATGTCGACAACATGAAGGAATCCTTCAACTTTGTGAGCTCCAATGCCGAAGAGGTAGATAATCTTCGTAGAAGCAATGATGATCTTAAAAAAAGGTTGGAACATCTAGAACGGTATTCCAGAGATTTTAATATTCGAGTGCTTGGTGTTAACGAGGATGAAGGTGAAGATTGTATGACGATAATTTTGGATTTTATCACCTCTCTTGGCTTCGAAGATGCAGCAGCGGAGGTAGAGAACGCCCACCGCACCGGGAAGAAACGAGATGATAAGCCAAGGCCTATCATCGCAAAGCTTTACAGCAGGCCTTTTAAAAGAAGATTATTACAAGCAGCAAAGAGTGCAGATGGAAAGGAAATACTACAAGGGGTAGGAATTGTAGAAGACTTTACACCCAGTGACTTTAATGCCCGCAAGAAAGCATTGCCAATTATGAGAAAGGCGTATGAAGATGGTAAAAAGGTGCGTTTCACTAAGGGAAAACTTTTTATTGAAGGAAGAGAGGTTTCTGTCGCTTAGCTTGGTTTCCGCTTTGTTAACTTTGTATTTTGTAAAATGGCAGTATGATGAGATCTTTTTTTTTTCCACATTTGCGAGCACAGCACAAAAATCATCTGCGCGATGTCTTCATGTCCGCTGGGATTACTTGTGCAGAGTAATAATAATAATAATTAAAAACAATATTATAATTATAATAAGAACCTTCCCAGAATGCTTTGCACCAGAAAAATTTCAATGCAAAATAACTTAGTTAATTTGTGGTCGAAGAGAATGCTGTACCATGTGTTATTTACAACTTCGTGAAAGTTATCCCTCATATTAACGTTAGGGTGATGACGTCATTATTCACGTGACTATGGCAAAAAATATGTTTTAGCTCACTGCAAGAACAGGCCTCCATCAATTCAAAAGCAGATAACGTGCCCTGATAGTCATTGGAATGGGCAATATGGAAATTGCCACTTGACATCTGGCATTTGAAAGTTAAGGTGGCTCTGTACAGGAGCATTTCCCAGGGGACTGGTAAGGAGTCAGTAACTATGGTAGTTTAAGGCGGAGAGAAACAAAGCTTGGCTGGTTAATAATACTTCGCATGAAAGTAACAACCATGATATGCTCACTGTTGTGACGTCATTGGTCACGTGACCAGAGCGCACAGAAAATTCAAATCACTTTAAAACTGCTTTAAGCTCAATAAATTCCTAATTTCTCACAGTAATATCGCAGAAAAAATTGCAAGTTATTCAAAAACGCTCATTATTATTTTTCCTTTTGAAAAAAGCACAATGAAAAATGAACCTTAAACTTTTGATAATCCCCTGTTTTGTGAGGTTTTAATATAAATGTAAAAACGAATCAGCATATTTGGTTTCAAACTATGCTCTTTCTAACTACGTTAACAGTTTTTTTTTAAAAATTCGTTTTCATAGAGCTTAGGGATGTGAATTTGCAGGCACGCGGAGTACTGGGCACCAATGTCACGGATTGCTCAGGAAGACTGGTGCACTTTTTAGGCGCGGTGGCATAGCTAGCGACAAAAGCTGAAAAATGGGGTTAAAAGGGGCGCTTTCCATTCAACCAAAAATTCCGGGGATTCCGGGTTGGGAGGCGAATGGAACAGAATTTTCCCGGAATAAAATTCCGGAATTTTAGGACAACCTCGCGAGGTTCTCCAAAAATTCCGGAAAATCGGAATAACCGGAAAATCAAAGGAAAAATTCCGTTCCATTCGACCATTCCGGCTCGGGCCCAGTTTTTCCGAGCCGTATTGGAGAGTCAAGATGGCGTCGTCGATGAGTCCGCAATATCAGTGCACTGAATGCCTTTTTTCCTCGGAAAACCTTCAGGTGTTAGTTCAGCATAATTGCTTGGGAAATTTAGCAGGAATGGCCGGAGTTATGAGTGGTAAGTAGCACAGAAATGTTTGTAAGCTTTATGCATTAAACGAATCATGAGCACACTTCCTTGTGCATGGAGATTTTCCCGCCATTACTTTTAGGAAGTTGTATTTTCAGCGTACACGCATACTTTTCGAATTCTTTACGCCTATAACGGCCTATAACTACCCTACAAACCGCCCGTACTGCTTTTGAGCGTGTTCAAAGCTTTTATATATGCTTAAAAAGTAGTTAGCTTAAGTTTCACTCTCCTTTGAGCAGGAAGGCACAAGACAGTAATAAATATCGCTGCACATAGATAGAATTACACCAGCTGTATGTTTTATTTTAGTGATCTATACTTGTAGCATGCATAAAATAACGTTAGAGACGGTCAAAATAAATCAAGTTAACCTTAGACACAAGTCATGAATTGCATTTTTTGGATATTTTTTGAGTGCTACAAATAAATGAACCTACATACTTATTTATTTCTCCAATGTTATAGGTGTATTTCATGAAACAGAGCAACCTCGTCCCCAGCTGGGCGCTTTGGAAACAGAAATGTCACAGCCAGAGAGCCAACAAAAGTCTTTTAAGTGGGATGATAATCATGTGAAACTGCTAATTGAAGGCTATGGGCAATTTAAACATCTCTTAAAGAAAGGAAAAACAAAAAAGGATGTATTCCAAAAAATCTGTGCTCACTTTAATGAAACTTCGGAAAGTAAAGTAACTGTTGATCAGTGCATAAGGAAATGGGATAAACTGTTAGCAAAGTTTAAACAGGTTGAAGATAACAACAAGCACAGAGGAAATGCAAGACAAACATGCAAATTTTATGACAGTCTACAAGAATGTATCGGGGAAAGTCCCATAGTTAATCCAAGGTACACCTTTGATGTTGCACAAGTGGCAAGTTCTTCATCAAGTCAAAGTGAATCTAACACAGAATGCGAAGGTGATGGTGATACGCTTGAGGGTGATGAAAGTGACAACAGTTTAAAGGGAGTAAAGGATGTAAAGAAAAGAGTGAGAAAACGAAAAAGCCAGTCTTCAGCTGCTGAGATGCTAACATTTTTGCAGGGTTACTCGGAGAAGAGAGAAAAAGTGGAAGAACAAAAAATTGCCTTACTTAGAGAGATGCATCAGGAAAAAAAGGAATTTTTTACCCAATTTTTGGATGTTTTGAAAAAGAAGTAACTGAGTTAAACTGATTTGTTATGCAGTAGAATCTCAATAAGTTGAACACTACTTCATTTTATTCTGGTAATTTTTCGTAACTGTACTGCTTGCTTGACAGTTATCGTTCCACCGTTGTGTTATGCTTTTCTGTGTTTATGATCAGTCCCAAGTTCTACATCTCCAACAAGATGCAAATAGCTTCCACTTTACCACGAATAGTTAGTGATGGTGAGGGTAGTAAAATGCACAGTGGGCGGGGCATCTTTTTGAGTAAAACATATCTTACGAAGGAAAGGGGGTTCTTACTTGGAATTGATCTATTACAAATCTTTTTGTTGTTCATTTCAAATTAAAACGTCTGTGTTGTGAGAAATTCATCAACCCTAAAATGGGTTTAACAGTTACTGCAGAACACAGGGAAGGCAGTAATAGTAATGTTGCTGTTGATAATTCATTATTTTGCTTGAATATAGTTAAACTACTGTAAAACTCTATAAGGCACACAGTTTTTATTTTACCACTCCAAACAGGTCTTCCAGTCTGGCAAACATTGAATTTTTAATGACTGCTATTTTCTATATATCTGAACATCAATATTATTGTTCAAAAGTGTTGATATGAAATGGGAACTTCCCAGCCCCCCTTTTTCCCCCGAGGCCTAATAGAACTTTTATAGCATCGTTGTGTTTTCAGATGAGCAAGAGAAAGCAAATATGAACCACCTTTCAGATAGAGATTATTAAATTTTTGTTCACAATAATTTGTGTAATACTTAATTATTATCTTTCCATCCAAAATTGCCTTTAGTGCAATTGGTTTGCAGTGCATTTAAAGATTAAATTGAAATTGTGATGACTCAAAGTGAGTTATTGGTTGTCAATTATGAACTGTAACAGTGGCACATTTGCTACATTTTGACTACTGAGAGCTTAACTCACTGGTTTTTCATTTGGGTTTGAATACCAATTTGGTTTGAATACAAATTTTATGGACTGTTGTTCTGTGGCAAGGGGGCAATACAATACACCCACCACATTCGCTTTCTGGTACTTATTGGGGGGACCCTTCTGCTCTGAAGCCCTCATGAAACCCACAATTGCAGTTAGCTCAAGGACAAATAATGTTCATTAGATGGGCTCTTTTCTGTTCTGCCCTTCCATCTGGATGAGGCCCATCATCATCAGGGTCATCAAAGCCATCATCATCATCATCATCATCCATGTAGCCATCATAAAAATCATCATGGATTATGCAAAAGTTGTGGAGTACACAAGCTGAGATGATGAGATGAACTGCCAGTCTCAAATCCAAATGATCCAAGTAAAGGAGTTTTCTCCATCGCCCCTTTAAAAGCCCTATTGCCCTTTCAACTTTCTGTCTTAGTGATGAAAGGACTCTATTAAACCTTTTCTGTTGTCGTGTCAAATGGCCATTGTCCCTGTAAGGAGTGATGAGCCATCTGAAATAAAAAATCATGCATAAGCACTCCAAACTTCTAGTTAACACTTAAAAGGTAGCAATGGAAAGGGTGATGGTGGGGTGTGTAGGGGGTGAAGAGGGGTAAAGTTATATAATTTTCACTTTAAACTCTTATTTTCTTGATGCATACAACAGAATGATCCCAGTTCATTTTTAACGCCCTGATAAGTTTCTGGAGCGGGTTTTTTATAATGTAGCTAGGCTGAAAATAATATGTGATATAAACCAACCGATCGACTGCAAAGTAAGAGTGAAGATCTGTAATAGTAAGTCAACACTAAACAATGGTTTGATTATCTATAATCTACCTCAACAAGGGGTAGCCCCCATCTCCAAGGAGATGGGTATCTCCAGGAAACTTATTTGCGGCTGTGCGTGAAAGCTCAGAATTACGGAGCACCCTGGAGTCGTGAACGGATCCAGGCCATCCAGCAAGAACATCAGTAAAGATCATGTTATTATCACAAACAACCTGAAGACATAAAGGAATGCCCAAGTGAGAGGAATATTGTCAATTCTAATTACAAAATATTTATATACTTGCGTTTCTGTTACCTGAATATTAAATGAGAAAAACTTTTTCCTGTTGACATATGCATCTGGGTCATCTTCTGGGGCTCGTATCCGGATATGGGTGCCATCAATTAAACCAATAACGCCAGGGAATCCCCCTTCGTCTTCGAAGCTGGTTCTTATAGCTTGCTTTTCATTTGCTGTAAAATAATGAATAATAATACCCAATTGTCAAGGAATTACTCGACAAATTTACCCTTTGTTCTGTTCCTGACAAAATGAACTCACCATTAGGCCATCGGATGAACTGGCCTGACAAATCAATTGCCGCCTGTGATACTCGCTTTAGAACCCTGTCCACACTACTCAGTGTTATGTCAAACCTGTCTGCCACTGCTCGAGCGGGTTCTTGGTTCGCCATACTCCACAGGAAGCATAACACTTGTTTTGCAGGTGGAATTGCAGCTCGACCAGACCCGTTACCAACGGGTATTCGTCCTGTCGGCATGACCTCGCGAAGAAATAGTTCGCAACTTTCTCTTGTCATGCGGAAGTGGCCTTTGAATTCGTCTGGAAAATACGCTGGAATTGTATTCTCAAAATATTCGAACACTCTGTTTAAATTTCTTCGCATGTAGCAGCTAGCTACAGAGAAAAAAATAATATCGTCATCTTCGCTTAAAACGTCGTTTGTGTTGACTTCGGAGTCGTCGAACGACTCCAAAGCGAGCAACAGATGCAGGGGGTCCGCCATTTGTTTTGTTTCAGTTTATTTTGTATTTTGGCGCGCGACTTGGAACGCGACGGCCTGGAACCGACCGGTGTGTGCAACCGGAAAATACTGTTCCATTCGCCACACAGAATACCCAGAATGACAAACCGGAATTTTTGGTCGAATGGAAAGCGCCCAAGGTGTTTTGCTAGCTTTCTGTCGGTCCGTTTCTGCTAAAGAATTGTTAATGGTTTTTCCGAAAGAGGACAGCACTTCATTTCTCGCTGCATTGCTCATGTCAGGTACGTGTAATTATAGCTTTTTATTGTCTTCGGTAAACAGCTTAATATATTAGCAGGGCTTTACCGATCGATCATTTTTGTTTAATGTTTCAGATTTATCGTTGGTCCAGTGCTTAAATAATTTGCCATTTTCGTTCCGGTAGCAAAAAGCCGAAAGATAGACACGTAGGTTGGTAGCTAAAGTTTATTAAGTTTCGTAAGTCTTTAAATAAACGTTATATGAAGTGATGTTGTTTTTGTACACTCGTCTGTGAATCGTACATGTATGCTATTTGTTGGCCCAGTAAAAGTGTAGCATCGCATCCTTTATGTTTTCAGTAACTTTAATTACAGCGTTGGTGTTAAAATTAATGTTTCAAACAGCTATTGCTCAAAGCAAGAAGGTCAGGCCATTCTGTTAATGTTGATACTGGCAGATAAGCTTAAATTCTTTTGTGTAGCATCATTTAAGCTTACGTGTTGTAAACATCTCATAACAACATAACATAACACATAACATACTTTATTTTATCTCCATCTCCATTTGTTTATTAGCTGGGCTTTTCTTCACTGCTTGCAAATTATTTATATACATCTAATGACTCACGAATGTTTCTTAGATCAAGTAAGGTTCAAAGCTATAGTTGGCATGATTTGATGACAAACAACAAATTTAAATTTCGAATTAGGTACATGTAAAACTTTTATTAAAAGTTATGTGTTGATCACTTTTGGGAAAATATGCTTAAGATAATCGAGTTCAAAGCAGGTGAATGTAATTGTTTTGTACATCTCATTCTCTACTTTTACTGATTAAGTTATTCCATAATTTGCAGGGTAAAAAATTAACTTCAGTGCTTGAATCATTGAATTGCAACTCGGGCCAGTATCCTTGAATTCCAACCTCGTCCCCAGGGTCTTTTCACTTGCTCGCTTAGTATAGTGGACCAGGCCATTTAGATAAAGTGGCTTTCAAAATCCTCTAGTCTAAATCAAAAAATTTAAAACCATATTTACTTGAATAGACCCCTCCCAACCTGGGTGAGAAGTAAGTCTTTTATCCAGGGATTTCGCCAGTAATCATGTGGAAAAAGTACCACATACTGTAGAACTCTAAGTAAAAACAAACCTCAACTTTTAGTGGCCCTGGTCAGTTTTAAATTGCTACTGGCAACCAGGAGACTGTCAATTTTTAGCCCTGAAGTTGTTGTTTTCACTGATACTTTTTTATCTATACTAGGCATGTATATGTCAGCAGTGATCAGTGATGCAGCTTTTCTTACAGTGAAGGTATGCACATGGAAGATATCAATCACATAATTATCCCAGCTTACGTACTATCTTACTGTTCAGTAAAATGAACTGGGTCAAATGCAGTGATCGGTTTAATTTGGGTTCGGTAGTTGAACACAATTAAACCAACAATATGCATACAGCAGTGTTTGATTCCAATTTCTGAACCCAGTCAAACATAATTAAGCACAGTTAAACAGTGTAAAATCATTCAAATATACCAGAGATTTAAACCATCTGCCTTTAAGTGTGTGAGAACAAGCACAAATTTCTGTAGTGTGGAATTTGAACATGATCTGTTTTATATTGTCGTGTAAACACATAGAAGACTGGGTGGCTAAAACAGCCTTTTCGGAAAAAGAAAATTTGGCAATCCTAATACTCACAAAGGCAAATAAAAGTTGAACCAAGGAAAAAATTAAATCACAACATTTACATGAGTGTTCCATCAAGACTTCCATTGGGGTAGGTGATGAAAACCTTATACCCACTTAAGTTACAAAATCCATTTTTCACGGTGATGTAAGATTTATTCTTGATGGTTAAAGGGTTAAAACTTAATGCAGAATGAATCAAACAGTTATACCATGTATGGGTTTCCGTACCACAGTGATTATTGTGACCCAGTACCACTACTGGGGCAAGCTCACACAGGTATGACTTGTACAGTTATGAGATGTTGTGCTGTGATCATTAAACAAATACAGAGAAACAAGAGGAAATCGGGAGGAATGTGTACCAGAATGAAAATCATGCTGGTATTATGAAAACACCCCCTTAGCCTAAAGTTGAGCAGCTCTCAAGAATGTTTAACAACATCCTCAGAGACCCAGGGGCAGTAACGCCCTGATTTCATGAGACCGGTACAAACTCAGACTGGTACGATTTTGTTTACATGAGACCGGTCTGAAAGTCAGACTGGCATGAAGTGTTTACCTGAGACCAATCTAAACTCTGTTTGTGTTAATATGGTCCGCAACCATCCCATCCTTAAAAATCCACTTTATCTATTATCCAACAGCTTGGAATGCTCCAACACCACTTATTAAACGTGCATACCCAAAACAAATATCTCAGACCAATTGGAACCCTGTTCATGCTTAAGTGGCTCCCCAGTCTGATTTCAAACCGTTCTGAGTCATTCATATTGGTTCAGCAGCAGTGATGAGTTAAACCAGCCTAAGGCCCTGTTTACATGAGTGACTTTATCCCGGGATGACTTTTATCTCCTCCCGGGGTGACTTTCATTGCAGTGTCTGGTCATTTACCTGTAAATGTTTACATGATTTGGAGCTGAAATGTGTTCACCCTGGGACGATTTCATCCCGGTCTTCAGCACGGGGATGAAATCGTCCTGCTCCAAACCATGTAAAAACTTACAGGTAAATGACCAGACACCGATGTGAAAGTCATCTCGGGATGAAATCACTCGTGTAAACACAGCCTAAGATGATAATTATTTTATACTAGCTTCATGTTTCGTACGTTTCGTGTAAACAAGAGGTAAGCATTTGGAGTCGATCTGAAGTTGTACCGGCCCAAGTTGGTACCATTCTCATAGACTACGAGCAGTCTCTCATTTTTCTCTGGCGCGTGCACACTGACTGTTCTACTATTGGTAATTGTGATAATTAAAATCTGCTTTGTTTTTCTTACAGGTTTTTATTCCATCAACCTGATGTCAGGAAAATATGGCAGTTTATTGTAAGGGTTTGGTTAAGAAATTTGTACTTTTAGCTATATTCCCAGACACACTTTATCAATTCAAATAAAAAATTTGAAGAGCAGTTTTGAAATAAGGTTATATATTTTTTTGTCTTTTTCCGCTTAACATTTTCATGTCATTGATTAGTTTGACTGACCCCTCAGTACTACTAAGTGGATGATGTATGAAAATGGAATGAATCCTGGAGTACCTTTTAGGGCTCTACTTCAAAATATCTGATGAGCACACCCTGCCCCATATCTTTTTGGGGGGAGTATCCCCCCCAACTACTATCCCAGGAATGAAGAGTCAGACCTATTTGATTGAATTCTCTTTATGGGGAAAACTATATCGATTGACTGATTCACCAGTCTGATCCCTTTTTGTCAGTTCATTGCCTATTAGGTTTCAGACTATTCTGAAATGATTTAGGAAGAGGCTATTCCTTTTGATTTTCTTTGGTACTAGATTATGGCAATCAGTAACAATGCTTATTGGTGACAAATTATCAAACCAAAAAGAACTAAAGTCTCGAGATCTACTGCCATCACGGTCTGGGGTAGTAAGAGAGTGAGTCATAATCTGTGCATCAAATAAAGTCACTAGTCATTACTGGACCATTTGTTATTCGCATTGGCAACACTGAAGTCACAGATTGATTGATTTATTGATTTATTGATTGACTGATTGATTGATTGATTGATTGATTTTTTAATTGGCTGATTGACTGATTTATCAGCCAGTTGGTTGAGTGGTTGATTGATTGACTGATTGGTACTTAAAATAGATGAATGAATTGATTCACCTGAATTACATGTAAGTAATTACATGCATAATGCTGCACTTCTTCGCATCTTCCTCTGGCAGTAAAATAATACCCGGCATCAGTCGAAACATAAAATAATTTTCAAGCCCCAATGTCATGACATAATTGTAAGCAAATAATTTATTTGTAATTAGCAAGTAGTAGGTAAGAAGGCGTATTAGAGAGCAGGACTATTAGAGCTTTTACAGTAATTTAAATTATATTTCATATTAACTCCAGTAAGCTACTCCTTCTGAGTAACTACCACTATTGGACAGTCAAGAAAGAAAGCAATGCCCTGGGATGTTTTAGGGTTCACTACTTCCTACTATTAATTAAACTTCCTGGGGAATTAATACAAGTAAATAAGGTACATCATCATCATCATCATCATCATCATCATCATCATTCAACTACAGCGTCATTTTACCATATAAGGAGACAAATATGAGTATGAGAGCGTCTTACACTGTAGAAAACGTATTGCACTATAGTATCCCAGTTTCAAATCACTTATTGAATAAAGCATTTAAATTGCTTAGATATTTAAGTTTATATTACCTACAACAGAGGCTTATTTAAAATTTATGAAACACTGGTTCTAATTTGATGAGAGGTGTATTACTAATGATTAACTAATAATTATAATATTGTTTTCCGGTCTCACTTGTAATAATAATAATAATAATAATAATAAAAACTTTATTTAACGAGGGTAGCACGAAATAGTGCGAAGCACTAATAAACTTGTCGCCCTCCTAACTTTCTAAGATATTTACAATGAATTATCAAAAAGAAATATTTACAATGAGTTATATAAAAATCTAAAACCTACTATTTAACAGTATAAATATATACATGTAATGAAAAACAAAAAGAAAGAAAAAAAATTAATTAATAAAAACTGAGATAAAAATTGAAATAAAATAATATAAAAAACTAAAAATGAGGTAAAAATTGCTGATTTATCAAAAATTTCTAGTGCAAAGTACGCCTGAACGATTTAACGGTGACTTCCTTTTTTAGGTCTGCTCCTAACATATTCCATTGTTCTATGGCGGTTACTAAAAACGTACTTCCTCCTTCAGTCTTTAATCTGTAACGTGGTGTTAAAAAGTTCAACTTTGAAAATCTATTGTTTCTAAAGTGTAAAGAACTATTGAGCTTTAGCGCTTCTATAAGGTAGTCTGGAACAGACAACTGAATACGTTTAAACAATATCGCACACTTAGATATTAAAGTGTCAGTGTAAAAAGGAAGCCATTTCAGTTTGTTGAATAACGGTAGAGTGGGCGCCTGAGTTTCTCTATTCAAAATTACCCTAGCGGCTCTTTTCTGTAGTCTGAAAATCCTAGAGATACAAACATTAGAACAACGTGATTGCCAAGCAACACTACCGTAACAGACGGTTGTTTTAATGAGAAATCTGCCGTTGCAAGACATCACTCAAGCTGTTGACTTTGTCAGGAATCCATGGTAAAGTAAATTACATTTTTGATTGTAAATTTGCATTGAAATATTTATTTCAGTTAACTGTCCGATTCTTCATATTATGGCTTTCGCGTAACTTTTGAAAAGCGTGCAGTTCGCTCAATAAACTGTGCCGTTCAAAATTATCGGGGGAATAGCATGGAGTAAGACGTGCCGTGCTGAGCTCGGCAAAAAGTTTTGATTTTAACTCAAACTGTCCAAAAATTCTCTTGCTTTTGATTACTATGCTTCATGTCAGGAAGACGTCTTCGATCTGGAAAAATCTTACCGCTTGAAAAAAGCAATAAGCAGCAAAACTACTCGGAGAAGAAAGCTGTAAATCTTAGCAAGTCGAACATGGCCGCTGCCGAATTACTCGAAAAACTGAAATCGATGAGACTTGACCTCACAGGTCAAATAACCAAACTTAGCGATGATTTAAAGGACTTCCAAAGAAACACAAACGAAAGGCTGCAAAAAATTGAAAGCGTTATGTTCAAAGTTGACGAAATAGATGGTTTGAAGACCAAGCAACAGCAACTAGAAGCCGATGTCGACAACATGAAGGAATCCTTCAACTTTGTGAGCTCCAATGCCGAAGAGGTAGATAATCTTCGTAGAAGCAATGATGATCTTAAAAAAAGGTTGGAACATCTAGAACGGTATTCCAGAGATTTTAATATTCGAGTGCTTGGTGTTAACGAGGATGAAGGTGAAGATTGTATGACGATAATTTTGGATTTTATCACCTCTCTTGGCTTCGAAGATGCAGCAGCGGAGGTAGAGAACGCCCACCGCACCGGGAAGAAACGAGATGATAAGCCAAGGCCTATCATCGCAAAGCTTTACAGGAGGCCTTTTAAAAGAAGATTATTACAAGCAGCAAAGAGTGCAGATGGAAAGGAAATACTACAAGGGGTAGGAATTGTAGAAGACTTTACACCCAGTGACTTTAATGCCCGCAAGAAAGCATTGCATTAATTATATGAAGATGGTAAAAAGGTGCGTTTCACTAAGGGAAAACTTTTTATTGAAGGAAGAGAGGTTTCTGTCGCTTAGCTTGGTTTCCGCTTTGTTAACTTTGTATTTTGTAAAATGGCAGTATGATGAGATCTTTTTTTTTTTCCACATTTGCGAGCACAGCACAAAAATCATCTGCGCGATGTCTTCATGTCCGCTGGGATTACTTGTGCAGAGTTGCACAAGAGCGAATTTTGAGCAATACCTCTTTCAAATCAATTTGCTTATGTACGCTATATTTTTAATAGTAATTCTTTACAAGTCATATATTTTGTTTTCCTCAAACGTTTCTTGCATTAGTATTATTTATTTACATCGTTCGACTATTTTAATTGTGTGGCTATCAGTAATTAACCGGTATATAAAGATCCATCTTCTACTAAATTTAGACTATTTCACACGTCTTACATCACAAATGGTGAGAGGTAAATTTATTTCTTTAAATACGAGAGGCCTAGGCAACTATCGTAAACGACGAACTATATTTACTTGGCTCAGAAAACAAAAACCCGCTATTGTTTTCCTTCAAGAAACACATTCTACCCAAGGGAATGAAGTTTCTTGGCAAAGAGAATGGGGTGCCACGCTGATCTGCTCTCATGGGGCTAATAATGCAAGAGGTGTCGCAATTTTAATCAGGAATAATTTTGATTGTGTCATTAAGGAATCGGTTATTGATACAAATGGTAGATTTATAATATTAAAAGTACTCCTGAGCGGCGAACCCGCTCTTTTAGTTATTATATGCGGCCCTAATCGAGACAATGAACTGGTTGCCTTTTACCACACAGTCCTGCAAACCACTGTAAATAAAAACCTTGATGATATCGAGAACATTATCATGGGAGGAGGTTTAACTGTCCTTTAAATCCAGTTATTGACAAAAGAGGTGGCAATCAAATCCCAAGGAAATCTGTGATTAACATAATTGAGCTGCTACAGTCCGAGCTGGATTTGCATGACATTTGGCGAGTAAAGAATCCAACAATACGCAGCTATACCTGGAGTCAATCAAATCCTTTAATATTTTCAAGGTTGGACTATTGGCTTATTGCAAATTCTTTATCTGATAATGTTTGCCATGTTGACATGATTTCAGCCATAAAAACTGATCACTCTGCAATAGTAATAGAATTGCAGGATGTTGAAGATAGGGTCAAAGGTCCTGGATTTTGGAAATTAAATTGCTCCCTTCTGAATGATAAAGAATACGTCAACGAATTAAATCTTCTCTTACCTACTTGGTTACGGATAGGAAATCGAGAGTTAAGTGATCCGCGATCTGTATGGGACTGGGTTAAATATAATGTTAAGAAATACTCTAGATTGTATTCGATGAACAAATGTAAACAACGACATTTAGAGGAACAACATTTAAACAGACAATTTCAAGAGGCTACAGCAGCATACCAAAACTGCCCCAGTCAAGAGAACTTATCAGTTTTAAATGTCTTGAAAGAAAAAATGGAACATCCGTATGAAAAAAGGTGGAAGGTATAATCGTCAGATCGCGCGCACGGTGGCATGAACATGGGGAAAAGAATTCAAAATACTTTTTAAATTTGGAAAAACGAAATCACGTTAGGAAGCATATTGGGAAGCTTCGCCTGAGTGGAGCCATCTCAACATACCCCTTCGAGATCTTAGAAGCGGAGCGCGCTTTTTATGAGAATCTTTATAAATCTAGACGAGATGGTTCCGAAGGAAATAAGACTAATTTTCACCTTGAAGACTTACCTATACCAACACTCTCTAAAGATTCTTCTTATGTTGGTGAAGGATTAATAAGCATAGAGGAATGTAAAAAAGTTTTAAATTTCTTTCCGTTAAACAAGGTACCCGGAAATGACGGACTACCAGTAGAATTTTACAAGACTTTTTGGGATCTTGTAGGCGATCCTTTAGTTAAAAGTTTTAATGAATCTTTTGTTAAAGGAACAATGAGCCCGTCACAAAGACAGGCGGTTATTACACTAATCGAGAAAAAAGACCAAGATCGCTGTGATCTAAAAAACTGGAGGCCAACTTCCCTATTGAACGTCGATGCCAAGATAGCTTCAAAAGTTATCGCTGAAAGAATGAAGCGTCTTTTACCTGGGTTAATTCACAATAATCAATCAGGATATATCCCAGGCAGAAATATTAGCGAAAATATACGTGCCGTTCAATTTTGGATATAATGGAATACACGAAAGTTAAGAAACTACCTGGTCTTTTATTATTTATTGACTTCGAAAAAGCTTTCGACAATCTAGGATGGGATTTTCTTGAAAAATGTTTAGAAAAATTCAATTTTGGACCAGATTTTAGAAGATGGGTGAATATTCTCTATAACGACGTTCAAAGTTGCGTTATAAACAACGGCCTATGCTCTCGCTACTTCAATATAGAACGTGGAGTGAGGCAGGGGGACCCCCTCTCCCCCTACCTTTTTGTCACTGCAGTTGAAATACTGGCGATTGCTATAAGGAATCAAGAAAATATTAAAGGATTAACTATAGACGGTTTAGAAACTAAATTACTGCAATTTGCCGATGACACAACTGCTGTCATATCAGACTTGGATTCAGCGCGAGCCCTGTTTGGATTACTTGAACGTTTTGAGAAAGCCTCTGGACTTAAACTTAATGTAACTAAAACAGAGGCAATGTGGATTGGGTCACTTTATAATTGTGAAAATGAACAACTAGGGGGTAAGTGGAAAACATGTGTCAAATTTTTAGGAATATATATTACATATGATGTACAAATATTAGTAGAGAAAAATTTTAAGCAGAGGTTGAAAAAAATTAAGAACACAATAAATCTATGGAAGTCAAGAGGATTATCAATTCACGGCAAAGTAAATATTATTAAAACACTTTTATTTCCAATAATGATTTATCCTAGTTCGGTATTATGTACTCCTCTCGAAGTCATAAAATAATTTAACAGTTTGGTTTTTCGATTTTTGTGGAACGGTAACGACAAGGTTATCAGACTTTCAACGTATGCACCTTATGACCGAGGTGGCCTCAAAATGTTAGATTATGAAAATATGGTTAAAGCTTGAAGGCTATGCTGGTTAAAACGAATAGTTGACCCAGATTACTTTGGATTTTGGAAGTCATATCTTGATCATCTTTTAGTATACGAAGGGGTTTATTTTTAATTCAGTGCAATTATGATATCAACCGATTAACAATCTCAGCGACCTTTTATTGAGAACTATTGGAGTGGTGGTCAAAATCAGAAGAGAAGTCGAGGACCCCGAAAATAGATATAAGTATATTTTATGGAACAATAAAGAAATAAAGATTGACGGCAAGAGTGTCTTCTATAAACAATTTTTGGTAATAATATCATATACACAACTTATCTGCTTTATGATATGACAAATATTGAATCTTTCAATGTTGTCAAAGATGCAGGATTAAAGAACTCTAACTTTCTAGTATGGACTGGTCTTAGGCAATCAGTTCCATTGAAACTACGTTTTGACATGCCCGACGTAGAGAATATCTTTGATTTAGAAAATTTTAAGTGTCGTGACTATTATCACTATATTATAAAGCAAAAATACGAAAAACCAAATAAATGGGCTAAGTTGAGAGAAGAATTCAATTTAGAGGATAAGCAACTTTCGGAGGCATTTGTGATGCCACTGAGACCTGCAAATGAACCTTATTTACGTTCCTTTCAATATAAAGTATTAAATTCAATTCTATACACAAATGAATTACTTTGTAAGATAGGCTATGTTTCTAACCCCAACTGCTCCTTCTGTCATCAGACTTTTGAAACGATATCTCATATTTTCTTTGATTGTTCTTTTTCGACCTCCTTTTGGAATGAAGTTTGTGACAAAATTTTAAATAAACTGAACAGTTGCGTAGGCCTCTCTTTAAAATATTGTTAGATTATTTTAGGGTTCTTAGAGGAGGAGATGGATCTGCAAAACTTTATACTCATTCTAGGAAAAATGTACCTGTGGACTTGCCGGTGTAAAGAAAGGAAACCATCTTTCAGCCACTTTGAGAGAATTTTATTAAATCAATATCAAACCGAAAGGTATATTTCTCTTAAATCGAATAATATGAATTCGTTTAGGAAAAAATGGAGAATGTTTGAGGAAACAATTCTTTAAAATTTAAGTCCACAATTATGCTAAATTATGTGCTTTATAAACTGTAACTATAACTGCTAGATTGTGGAAATAACATAATAAAAAAAAAGTGAAAAAATTTATCGTGGTTCTTCGCTTGCGTGTTTTAAAGAGCCAGTGTCACCCAAAGTGCTTTGCGCCCCGAGGTACACTTTTCAGATATGAAAAATCCGCCATTTTCTTGATTGTTGTGAAGTCTGATTTGTATCTTCCTCCATCGCTGCCGTTAACGATCCGGAAGCACTAGTGTGACTTGACAGTTCGTTGCATATTTCCGAATTCTGAAGTGTTTTCGCAGTGGAGAAGGAGATCTTTAAATTGGATGCTTCGTATGGTTCAGGAAAGCTGAGGGGAAGGCCGAGTCTTCCGCGCTCTGCCAAAGTTGTACGGCTGAAGGAGTCCGTCTATCAGTAGCAGAGAGAAAGAAAAACATCTATGGTTTTCAACAACAGTACTGACACTACGTTCGCAGAAATAGTGCTACGTTCGTTGCCGGATGCAAACAGAAAGAACGTTAATTTACCACAAAATAACAGTAGCTACGGGCCTGCTCCAAAATAGTGCTTATGGTCATGAGCTTATGGTGTTTTGCTTAATTATTCCTTGTGTTCACTCTCTGTTTATGTTTTATGTTTACAAAAAGTGTAAGTAACTATTCTGGTTTTGCGATCGACGCGATCGATCGCGCGATCAATCGATCAGACTGTATTAAAGATATACATGTACACGCATTGACTGCGAAGTCAGATCTTGAGCAGTTTTCTCCACTGACATCTAGCGATGAAGGTACAATATTCTTACTACTTGTTTTTGTTTTATTTTTATATCGAGTGGAAGTGGCTGCTCTGGTTTTATGTACATCGAGATCGATCGGTTGTTATAATAGCTCCATACGCGTTGACATCAAAGTCAGATCTTGAAGATAGAATGAAGACGTTTCTATTTTCAGAGGTTACTATTGTACATATCAGCTCGCTGAAAGGCCAGTTTGCACGGGATAATTTGCGAAAAGTCGGGCAAACGTGCCAGCCAAACGCAAAAAGCTGTTTCAAAACAAAAACATAAGCTTACCTTTCCTAGAAGCAAAAATTGAACGCGTTTGGTTTTCAAAAGCAAAGAGGAGTTTAATAAATCTTTTCATTTTGCAAAGTTTCGTGTCTCTTATTTCGAAAATAAGCGCAATTGAGTGTTGTTCAATGTAAGTTGCTCTTTGCTGATTCGAAGAAAAATTCTCATCCTAACTTTATTTTTAGACGCTTCATTGAATTCCTGCGTGAAGTCAGTCATGCAGAAAAGCTCGCGCCTGTTTCTGATTGGTGGTTACATTGACAGTTAACTTAATTGGATTACCTGAAAAAGCGGTGGGCGGCGATGAAAAAGTAAGGGGGTCTTTGTAGCAGGCGTTCCCTCATCCCTCGCTCCCAGAACCCCATTTTTCTCCCACGTTCTCGCTCCCCTTTCCCTTCCCCGTTTACACCTGCTACGCAAGCTACCTTAACGTGGCGCGAAAACCATTAAATAAATATATTTAAGGCCAAAACCTCGTTGTTGCGTGAATTACATCTTTTCAAAGGACCTAACGGGTTATGTTGATTTATGAGATTTTAATAAAGTAACGAAATTTGGCCAAGATTTTTGTTAGACATAAGTGCTGCAAGACATGCGAGGCTCTTACAAAAATCTAAATATTATTCTTTTGGCTTTCTAGTGCGTGATGCCAATCGAATTAAATGGATTTCTCAGGAACCAATGGGGAATGTTGGCCTATTATCGCCTGAATGATGACGAATGTTGAAAAGAATTAAATCCTAAAAACTTCAAGGCAAATTCTAAGACGTACTTCTTGAGATAAAACCGTTTAATGACGATAAAATTCATGGTACAGGCCTAGGGAGAAACCTTCGACAGACTGAAAACGCCTGAACGACACGA
Organism: Siderastrea siderea; assembly: GCA_964030785.1. NCBI lineage: Eukaryota > Metazoa > Cnidaria > Anthozoa > Scleractinia > Rhizangiidae > Siderastrea > Siderastrea siderea. Next base: position 50,479,005 of record OZ034969.1, on the reverse strand, counting down.
GAAGTGAATAGAGCACTAACCCGAACAACCGCGCGACACTGAGCTCATTTATTCTAAATGTATGGAAGTGCTAAGAGTGTAAATAAAAAAATACTCGAATGATGACGTTTGAACGAGTGTTATGTTATTAGAGAGTTCACGTGCAGTAAGCTCCTTTTTCATCACTAGTTCAGCTTGTTGGGTGTTCACAATAATGCGATTTCTGGTAACTGCCTGTAAAGGAAACACTGTCTGTTTTGTGTTTGAAGACTCGTTTGCGCTTACCAAAACAAAGACGGTTCAAAAAATAGCTCATATGGATTTAATATTTCATTAGCTTTTCAGCAAAATATAGTTTTTTGGGGGTATCTATGGAAGTTTGCAGTTATCTAGCACTTCCAAAATGTCATATTTTTTGACAGCATCCAAACATCTGAAAAATAAACGAGGCTCGTTCTTGAAAGTTTACTTATGAGCTGTGTCTCTTTGTGAAAAGATTTCACTAGTTTAACTTAACGTTTAATACGACTGGTCGTTTTTCTTATTCAGTCGAACGTTCTAGCGATAGAGGATTAATTAGCTCAACCAATTCCAGATGCAGCTGTTTGTCTAGGCAGAGTATTTATAACATGGCCTTGGGGCCGTTTACATGGGAGACTTTTAATGCCAATTTGTTGTCGATTTTTGTAGCGATCTGAAGTGCTATTTGAGTGTGAGCCTACAGAAAACATTAGTTTGAACAACTTGATCATAGTTCCGTATGCTGTTTTGCACTGCTTATCAGATGACGATAAGCAGGTGCTATTTAGAAGAATTCAGATCTTAATAAAACTTTCAGTTAATTGTTTTCCAGCATAAACAAATGTCAAAATACATGCTTGGTACAGTGATGAAAAGAAAAACAACCACCTTAAAAGCGTTAATTATTATAATTACACCAGGCTTTTGGGCGCTAGATTTTCGGCAAACTAACGTGTTTTTGCGATCAACTAACAAGCTATCGTCAGTAAGGTAAGCTATGCAAAGAAATTTAAGCGAAAAACGTAAGGTAGAGAAGCAGTGAAACTATTTATTTGCAGCCAGCATAGGGTAACTCATGTTAAACGTGAAATAAGAAGATTTTTCTTTCAAAACCAATATAAAGTCAGTCGACTGAATGCAACTTCCATAAGAAATACGTTTGTAAACGAAGCACTATTTAAGGTATTTCAAATGTCTATCACACCACCGGTCTTGACAAAGTAACAGGGAGCAAGACTGTTCGGCTTTCATTTTTTAAGCTAGTATTTATCAGGGCCGGTAGTACCCATTTTTAAATCCCGTTTTTTACAATGGGTGAACTTTCAGCCATTTCCGGAAATTCGAAGAATCTAACAAAAATATCTTAGGATAATAGGTAGCTCTATGACATGTCTTCTTCTTAAATAAAATGTTGTCATTTTCCATACACCCAAATGATTTTTTTTCTATTATGACCTTAAACAAGCTGGAAAACATTTAAGGTTTACTCGCACAAGTCAAGATTATACCGACCAAACGAGCCATTTCTTAACTGTACCATAATAAATGTTCTACTTATCTGTCTGTCTCAACTGCCCCACAAATGTGTTACCTATACTGATCCAGTACATGCAATTTTGGAGGCTGATGTTTGGGTAGAGGCCAAAACGATCGGAGACTTCAATTGTTAGCAACCAAGGTAATCGGTTAGTTCTATGTCGAATGATTGAAAATCAAACAAGGAACAATTTTCAACTTGTCAAAACTTTGTTGATTTGTTTTGGATGATTTTGAAACAGGAGCTGTGAAAACCAATTACTTTCATCATATTTACGATAAACTTTTTTATTATATTTTTCAAAATGTCATTGCAATAGAGTAAAATCTCACATATTTGGAGTAGATTTTAGCGGCGATCTGAAGTGCTATTTGAGTGTGCGCCCAAAGACAACATAATGTTTAAACAACTTGATCATAAATGTGCATGATGTATTGCATTGCTTATCAGATAAAGGCAAGCAGGTGCTATTTATTGGTTTTCATCTTAAACAAATGTCGAAACTCATGCTTAGCACAGTGATGAAAGGAAAACCAACTAACCTTGAAGGCGCTAATTAGTACCATTACATCAGGCTTTCCTCTTATATGTAGGCAAACGAACGTGTTTTTGTACAAAAAAAGGGCACGTCTAGTAGTTGTCTATTGTTTATGCTTGATATATTATCAACATGTACTTGTTCATCTCTCGTGCCAAATAAACCGGTGTTAATCTTCTTCTATCCGGTGATATAATAATTGTGCAAACAGTATTGTCAACTTCAAGAGCTATGGAGAATTCAGCTTATTCTTTTCCTCGGAAATTCACGTACGCAGTTTCGAGCATAAGAATAATTTTGTAGGAAATACTTTTTATTCTGCTAGAGAAGCATTAACGCCAGCTTTCATAGATGCAAAACAGTGTGGAAGCGAGAGTGATCTATCCCTCAATAAAGCCGACTCAATCAAGACCTACGCTGCCTGCTGAAGATGTTGTCGAACTGCCTTGGTCGGTTCGCATTGGAAAAAAAAAGATTGGTTTCATCTGTTTTTGGCAGAAATAGCCCGTTCACAGTTAACGTTTCTCATTTGTATTAAAATATATTTGAACGTGGATGTGAGACAATTTCAGGCAATTTTGGAGTTGCTGCCCGAAATTGCTCCAACGTTCCATGCTCAAATACATTGTGATAAAAATGAGGAAAGTTAACTGTGGAAAGGGCTATTAGAGAAGACTTTTTATTGACAATAAAAACATTCAAACTTTTTACAGAAGAACGCCGAATATAAACTTTAGAACCCCAAAACCCGTGTTATTATACTCAAAGAATATTTGAAACACAAACATTCAAACGTTTATAAAACTTAAGTGATATAAACGTTGTTTAACGTAGAACTCCCTCAGGAAAGTAATTGAGACCACCGTGGTGTTAAGCATAATATATACGATCAAAACGTTGTTTAACAAAAGACTTCCAAAGCCATATTTGCATCTCTAAATACATAACTCTAGCTTAAAGACAGTACTCACGGGAAAGACATTTGAACTTAATAAACTAAAACAGGTGCACCGTTGAACAAGGTGGTTGGAGAAACAATGAAGCAATGAAACTATTTATTTGCAGCCAGTATAGGATAACTCGTCCGTTCAGGCAATTATGCCAAACTGCCAATTCACAAGTTGTACAATTAACTTTAACACTGCTAAAGAACATTTTTTGCTGGTTCTAGTGAGGTTTTGGTCATTTTTCTTTCAAACATTTTGGAGCAGAAACTATTTTTTAAAATATTTTCCGGTTGTATTCTGCTGTGTTTGTTTTGTAAACATTTGCCATAAAATTAAACGCCGTGTCGATTTAGTCAACTCATCACTCACTATGCTGCTAATAATTTCTTTTCTCGATACCCTCTGAAACGATTACAATAGTAATAGAGTTGATGTTCTTGGGCGTAAATATGTTTTTGGTCCTTCTCAGAGCTCATTTTCACCCTCGCCTGCGGCTCGGGCTTAAATGAGCCTGAGTCGGGCCAGAAACATATTTACGCCCGCGAACAGCAACTCTATTGTTATATCACACCACCAAAAATCGAAAAGGGAAAATTAGTTGAAGAAACTTTTCGCAGAAAACAGTCCTATACCATGTGTGTATTACTGCTTCACTCAGTCCGAATGACATCGGTCTTGACAAAATAACAGGGAGAAAGACCATTCGGCTTTCATTTTTAACTTTAAGCCATTTCCGAAAATTCGAAGAATCTAACAATAAAATCTTAGGATAATAGGTAACGCTATGAAATGTCTTCTTCTTAAATGAAATGTTGTCATTTTCCATACACCAAAATCTTCTTTCTATAATGACCTCAAACAAGCTGGCGAACATTTAAGGTTTACTCTCACAAGTCAAGATAATACCGACCAAACGAGCCATTTCTTAACTGTACCATAATAAATGTTCTGCTCGTGTGTCTGTCTTAACTGCCCCACAAATGCATTACTTATACTGATCCAGTACACGCAATTTTGGAGGCGGATGTTTGGGTAGAAGCCGAAACGATCGGAGACTTCAAATCTTAGCAATCAAGGTGGCCGGTTCGTTCTATGTCGAATGATTGAAAATCGAACAAGGAACAATTTTTCAACTCGTCAAAACTTTGTTGATTTGTTTTGGATGATTTTGAAACAGGAGCTGTGAAAATCAATTACTTTCATCATATTTAAGATACATTTTTTATTATATTTTTCAAAATGCCATTGCAATAGAGTACAATCTCACAAATTTGGAGTAGATTTTAGCGGCAATCTGAAGTGCTATTTGAGTGTGCGCCCAAAGACAGCATTAGTTTAAACATTTTGATCATAAATGTACATGATGTAATACAATGCTTATCAGGTAAAGACAAGCAGGTGCTATTTATTGGTTTCCAGCATAAACAAATGTCGAAACTCATGCTTAGCACAGTGATGAAAGGAAAACCAACTAACCTTGAAGGCGCTAATTTGTACCATTACATCAGGCTTTCCTGTTATATTTCGGCAAGCTATCGTGTTTTTGCGCAAAAAAGCGCTCGTGTAGTAGTTGTTTATTGTTTTATGTTTGATATATTATCAACATGTACTTGTTCATCTCTTGTGGGAAATAAACCGGTGTTAATCATCTTCTATCCGGTGATATTGTGCAAACAGTTTTGTCAACTTCAAGGGCTATGGGAGATTAATTTCTTTCTTTTCCTCGACAGCTATGGAAATTCACGCACGTAGTTTCGAGCATAACAATAATTCTATGGGAAATGCTCTTTTCTGCTAGAAAAGCATCGAAGCACTAACACGAGCTTTCACAAATGGGAAACATTGTTGAAACGAGAGTGATCTATCCCCCAATAAAGCCGACGCAATCAGGCCTACGCTGCCTGCTGAAGTTTTTGTCGAACTATCTTGGTCGATCCGGATTAAAAAAATATATATTTGTTTCATTTGTTTCATTTGTTTTGGACAAAAAAGCCCTTTCCACAGTTAACTTTTGCCATTTGCATTACAATGTATTTGAACGTGAATGTGAGGCAATTTCAGGCAATTTTGGAGTTTCTGCGCGAAGGTGTTTCAAACTTTCCATGTTCAAATACATTGTAATCAGGAAATGAGATAATAAGAACATTCAACTTTTTCACACAGGAACGCCGAATTTAGAGTTTAAAGCCCAATACAGGTGTCATTATACTCAAAGTATTATCGAACCAAAAACTTTCAAACTTTTATTAAGCGTAAATGATAGAAACGTTATTTAATGTAGAACTCCCTCAGGAAAGTAATTTAGATCATCGTGCTATATTAAACATAATATATACGATCGAAACTTTGTTCAACAAAAAAACTTCCAAAGCCATATTTGTATCTTTAAACAGGTTAAAGACAGTACTCACGGGAACGACAATTGAAATTAATAAACTAAACAATGCTCCACGAAACGGGAGCAAGACAGGGTCGCGTTGAACAACACTGGAACATGGGGGTTAGTTTCTCGGTGGGGAAGTTAAACACAAAAGGTGCCCCGTTGAGTTGCAGGCGGTAAAACAAGCCCTAGCGTTTAATTAGAATTTTCCGTGTCTTGTCTAGGTAGATAATTCTTAGTTGGTTTGGAGGTACAAAGGAGTTTCCATTTTAACGACTAAAAGGTAAGTTTAAAGACTAACTAGCTACGTTTGTTTAGACTGCAAACTGTTTAAAGTTTATTATGCTGACAAATAACAATACATAATCGAATACTCTGAAACTAAAATAGCTAAAAGTTTATTCATACGCATGGCCTTTCCATAAATACTATTTTCTTTTATACGACGTTAACTAAAACTCACTCAAATTTTAACCGTTATTAAATACCAGTAAGAGCAAAAGACATTAAAAACGTTTATTATTTACCAGATGCCCCCTGACTACGACCATACCAAGAAATTAACTATTACAAAAACTCATCTTTTCAGAACTAAAACAATTGGTACGGTTTTGGTCCTGGTTTGTTCCTTTTTGAGACGCTCAGCAACCATAGAGGGTTCAGCTGTTTCTTTTTGCAGACAGGTACTAATTTGACGCGCACAATGTCGAGCGTACCAAGCATTTTACAAGTATTGTACGTGAAATATTTTCTTCTGCTCAAAAAAGCACCGAAACACTGAGACAAGCTTTCATTAACATGAAGCAGTGTTGAAGTGGGAGTGATCCATCTCTAAATAAAGTCGATTCAATTAAATCAAGGGAGCTTGCCATATATATTATCGACGTTGCTTCTTCATTCCGTCTCAATAAAATATTAGCTTTACTTCACAAAGCTAAGATGGGTGTCAAGACCATTAACCATATCCATTACTCCATGGGCACGTTTAAGGGTACCAATTCTGGAATCAGAAATTTCCAGAAGAACATAAGACAAGTCCTAGAGGGACCGGAGGGTTTCGAATGCAACACAGATGACGTCTTGGTACATGGCAAAGACCAAGTAGAGCACGATGAAAGGCTAGAAGCAGTCCTTAAACGCCTAGTTAAAGCTGATGTCACACTCAACCTGGCGAATTTAGTAAGACGGGGTCACGTTCCTTGGACACATCATAATCTCCGATGGAATCGAGGCTGATCCTGGAGAGCTGCAAGCAATCGCTGACCTGCAACCGCCAAAGAACGTTCAAGGAGTGAGAACATTTTTAGGCATGGTGAGCCAATTAAGAAAGTTTTCTGAACACCTTGCTGACAAGACAAAGAGCATCAGAGACCTTCAGAAAGGAAACCAGTGGACGTGGGATAGCGAGCAGTAAAGAGCATTTGAGCATATCAATGCTAGCTCTGTTGATCCAAATAAAGAAACCAAAGTAGCAGCTGATGCCTCATCCTATTGGCTGCATGGGAGGAGCAGTCTATCCTATTGGCTGCATGGGAGAAGCAGTCCTTCAGCTTCAACCTGATAACGTCTGGAAGCCAGTTTCATTCATCTCCAGAGCCAATACTACCATGGAATCCAGATATGCACAGAAAGAGAAAGAAACTCTTGAACTCACAAGGGCTTGTGAGCAACCGTAGAAATGCATAATGGGAAAGTGGATCATCATAAGAACTGACCACAAACCCCTGGTCCCACTTCTGAGTACTCACACACTAGATCAACTCCCGCCAACGATCCAGAAATTCAGGATTCGACTAATGAGATTCACATAACCGAAGAACTTTCCAGACTACAAGTTCAAGTTCAAACGGGTTCAACCACACTAGACAATAACAAGGTGACCACACGTCGCACACGTCGAGAGTGTGATATCTTTACTGCCCGCTCAGACATACGTTTACATCTGATCAGAGATGTTCAAGAAGAGGGTCCAGTCTACAGACAGATCAAAATCTACTGCCTTAAGGGGTGGCCAGACAAGTATTCGTTAAATGATGCCATGAAACCCTGCCGGTAGAGCAAGGGTGAACTGTCTCGGTCCTACGAAGTCAAAACATCCACCAGTACAGTCAGAAGTGTACACCTTACAACACTGCAGCTGCAGCAGCAACAACTGCCAGAACAGCCACAGCAGCGACTGATCTCACCAGGGAAGAAAGCCAAAACACCCCTCCTGATGGACATTATTGACAGCAAGATGAATTTACAAGTAACCTCCTGTAACACCAATTCTTAAAACTTCAATTCTTAAGAATTATATAACCATCGCTCAAAAAATCTGGGAAAATCTAGGTTTTGCGTAACCTGACTTATGTGATAGATTTTGATAGATTAATTGTTATAGTGACTTTACAGAGCTTGTTTATATTCTGAGGCTTCACCAAGAGGGGGAGATGTAGTGTTAGCTTACATGAAGCGCATACCTGTCGTATGCTGGCAAGGCATTTTGGGCTAATTAAGATGGTGCTTGTTGAACAACACGTGTAGCTTATTAAAGACTACTTTTATTAGTCCTGTAACAATTAAGGAACAACTACCCAAACGCAACAGCTATGTTGGCACTAACTTTCGCGGTCTAGTAATGCATCTTTGAAGTGATGGAAGCAAAACAGTTGAATGTGTGTTTAAAAGGCGGAAAAATACAGAACATACTCTCGTAGTCAACAGTACGAGAAATCGTGCACTTTGGCCGTAGCAGACAAGGAGGCTACGGCGAGTAAGCCGTACAAATCCGCACATTTCGATGTCGCCGGAAGTAATATTACTTTCTATCTCCTTACTTTGGTCTCGCCGTGCACATTTCAAAGACACTTTTAAGATAGAGGATGCCGCGGCTTCTAGAACGCTGCGGTCTCATCTTCGGCTGGGCAGGATTGGGCAACTGCTGATCAGATGAAGTCACACGAGGAGTCCACTCCCACATCACTGGTGGCGAGACTTCATAATGCTTATATGAATTGAATAGCTAACCTTTGGGTGGATGCCGACGGTGAAACAAATGTAGTCACATGCTAGTGTGTACTTACTCTTTTAGTGGTCACGTAAAAAAAAATTACACCTAGTCGTGCTTTCAATAATCCACATCTTAGATTCATCTTTCCATGTTGTCCATCATTGTAATGATAAAGAAAAGGAAAACGTTAAAAGACAGGTTGAATAAAAACTAGAAATTACACAGAAAAAAAGGAGGTAAAGGCAGTATTTGGGGGAAGGTGCCTGTTCGAAAACACCACCATTCCGTTTACAATTTTGACTGTTAAGAATAAAATATAAACATTGGTGGGCTTTGTTGTAGTGGTTGAACGAGCACTCTTAAAACTATTATACAAAACATACGCCATACGCAAATACAACACATTCATTTTGATTTATTATTTTACAGAGGTTTGGTTACCTTTTGAATGATTTCAATGAAGCGTAAAAAGCTTAAAGAGTTAAAAATGGTCACGTGGATTTACGGAATGACTGTCATTGTGCTCGCCAACTTTAAAGGTAATTGTTATAATCACTGATTTTCCATTTTCTTTCACTATTTTTTTTTTCAGTTATGGTAATAGTGAGCAATAGTGTTGATATTAGTTCGTAATCACAGCCCAGTATGTACGTAATGCATATCCGTTGTTTGTTTGTCTTTGTTTTTTAACATAAGCCATCCTACCTTTCATTGTGCAGTTGTCTATTCTACGACATCAAGCCTTTGTAACATCACAGGGATCACCAGTGGAAGTGCAACAAAAGCCGGTGAGCTCTAATCTGTATGTAGGTCTTCCAATAAAGACACGAAAGTCGTGAAATTTGAGAAAATTAGAACATCTCACCATCCGCCTACTAAAGGCTTTGAAGGTTATATTCCCGTTTTATTATCTGTGGTAGATTTGATTAGCATGCTTAAGGTCATTGAAAGTACATAATAGCAGAGCGAGCTCCAGAGTTACTGACTGCGATGTCATTATACATGATTGATGGTTTGCAACCAATCCCTAAAGATTCAAAAGACAATGGTGTGGCGGCCATGACGGTAGTATTACAAAAGGAGCTAATGAGAAACCCTAGTTTAGATTTTGATCATCAACATGGCGACGATCACGTCACATGCAAACCTTGGCATATGACCACACGCTCGACATGTCACCGTATCCAAAATAATATATAGATTTACCCAAGCCTAAAAGCGGAACTTCACATTTTTTCCGCTTGCATTTATTCATTTCTGAAAATACTCTCATTGAAGTCGTTTAAAAAAGACAATTTTTCCCTCTTATGAGAATCGAACCCTAGACCACTGGCTTCGCAGGCAAGCGCGATTCACACTCGGCCACGCTTGTTATGTCAACAAATTCATTGTTAATTTTAATACTTATCCAGCTGCTTATCGATCACAGCTTGATCTAGATACACACGCGAGTGTTTTTCCTGGGAAAATGTGTTCGGCCGCCGCAGAAACCATGGTTGTGGACAAAAAAAGCACTAGCTCTACTATAACTGGCGTCGGGACCGCGGCCAAATGCTGCAATCCAAGCGATGTGCCGACCGAGTTCATAGCAGAACACAACAAAGATGAAGTCCTCGAAGGCAAATTTCGTAACTTGAACTTAACGCCTTTTACCAAAAAGACAATTGAGTCTCAAGTTTAAAACTTCAACACTTTCGAACAATCGTTTTGCTAAATAAGCTTAAGCTTTTAAAAGAAACCTCTTTTTCAAAAACGACGATGGTCATACGATTTCCCGCCGAGAAAAACGCTGGTTGCCCAAAAGTATCGAGCGATTTCCCGGCAAAAAAGACGGCATTCTCCTTCTCCGTAGGGATGCCTTGCAACTCCCTTCCCCCTTCCTCAGAGTCTGTACGGACAGACGTATGGTGGACGTACGCTGACGTCACAACCAAAATTTCTTGCATCGATTGGCTACCAGATTTGCTTACCCATGGTACTCCGCTAGCGCGCGAAGCGCGCTAGAGCTCCGCTAATAAAATTTCACATTTCCGAGCTTAAAGTTCCAACTATAACTCAGTCTCTCTTGGTTTCTCTTGTTGTAGGAATACAAATTATTTTTTTCTCATTAACTTTTGTTATAACTTTTTATGATTTATTAATTAACTTACATTTTACCTTTTTTTCTTCATTATTTTCTATTTGCAGATAAGCCAGCAATAACGATTCCTCTCCTAGAGGTTCGAACTGTACCAGAACATTATGTGTGGTGTTTTGCACAAGGGAAACCTCCGATCAACATATCATTGCTCAACGCACCAAACTGTACGCCCTTGGTTAGCGGGATCGGAAAAGTGGCGAGCAAAATAAAACAGGAGGGCAACTACACTTGTGTGGCAAAGAATGAAGCTGGCTTTGACACCAGAGATTTTACAGTTGCTGTTATCGGTAATCATTCGCTTATATTCAAATTGTTATTTTATTTTATTTTTGCATTTAATATAGTGACGTAAAAGCCAAACCCAGACGGTAGGTCACTCACCCACCTATGGATAGAAGACAGTGTCAAAAGCTTAAATACTACTGAAGAACAACAAACCTGGCTCCCTTTTTCTATAGCGAAAACGTCTTTTCAGAGAGCTGCATGAAGGGGCACTGTAGGCACCTGGAATTCCTTTCGCTTATCCCGCCATCCAACAAAGATCATCCTAAAGGATAATTTCAAACCAAACTTGATTGGTCGATTTTATTGTTATTATTTTTTTGACGGTCGGTCCATGACAGAGGACGGCGAGAGCTTGCAAATGTGAATCACTAGGCAGCCGCTGACAATGGAAATCTTTTCGCTCAATTCGCCCTGCACGTTTGGCCTGCATGCCAACAGGCATAGCAACATTTCACTCCGCTTGGGTCTTTTTTTGGTTTCCCCTTTCCATCAAACACATATTTTTTTTTCTAAAACAAGATTATCATCGAAGCATCTTTGGTTGCCAGTATTACCTGATAGACACTGTTAAAAACCGTACGTCGTGTTTTCAGAGAGATAAAAATTAATTTCAAACGAAGAAATCATGCTTCTTCTAATTTTCGTTTGTGATGTATACTGGACTCCTAAGATATCGCAAAAAATAGTTTACCACCGAAAACATCAGTATCTCCAGATCGCAGCAACTAGTTCCCACATAACACAAAAGATCGCCAAATGAAATAACCAGATGAAACTCCCAAAAGCATTTCTCAGTTGGATTAAGGAATGGCTCCTAATGAAATATGACTTTTTTTCGACATTTTTGCATTGGCGTTGTTATTCAAGACAAAAGGGCTTATAACTGTGTAATAAGAGACAAATCAACATCTTGGGTAAATTAGTGTGTTTGCTGAGGTTACATGATCGGCCACGCCCTAATTTATTTTCTGCAAAATTTGCAATAGTTCGACTACAACATGATAATCAACGTTATAACTACCCATCTTTCTTTCAAAATCTCCACACTGAGAGGGTTTTCTGAGAACGTTAATTGTTACGTAACTATTAACTGTTTCTCTCTAGTCCCAGTTCCTTTCCAAAATTAAAACGTCATAGTTTAATGAAAGTACATAAATTCTCAAAACCCCAATTAGTTGCCTAAACCTTTTGCCTCAAATCAATGATGCAAGGCAAATTCAATGGAAATTCGTTTCCTTAAAATATTGTAAATTTCAACCAAAATAAATTTTAAAAATTGGGCGCGTAAGTCACGTGAAGTAAAAACAAAGTTCACGAAATGCTTCAAGGAAATGTTTGATTCTGCCAGTCATTCTAATCAGTACCTTGAAAGTATTCTAAACTAGACAACCCCCCCCCCCCGTCCAAATATGTGGAGACCCTTTCCTTAATTCACTTGAGTTCCTGCGTCACGATATTTTTCAATTTGTAACTCTTGTTATTAACTGGATAAAATACTCCTTGCTTTTACGGTTGTGTCGAGACCTTTAAACAATCTGCAATCTTGAACGGGATGCTTTCGATTTGTTTGAAACGGCCAAAACGCAGTACTCGCGTGGACAGAGAACGTGGATCTTTTGTATGGCAGTTTGGTTTATGAAGTCGTTTGTTCGACAAGGCGTTTAGTCCAGGAAGACCCGTTACTGAACTCTAGCCTGCTTTTCCAGCCATTTTTGCATTGACTCCAAATCAACCTTTTTTAGGATTTTCAGTGTTGGTGGAAGCCCTGCTAAGACTTCTCGGACGTAAGACGTGGCCATCAACTCATGTTCTTGTTCTAATGATTCGTACGTTGCTACAAGAATAGAAACAGTCTCTGACAGAGATATTAGCTGTTCAATATTTCTCTCATTGACGTTTAGATATTTTCTTAAGGACATATCATGCCCCAACAGAATTCCAATGGGTTCCCCCGAATCGTTCCTGAAGTATTTCCAACGCCTTTCGGTACTTGCAGCTACCAGGTATAGCCCCTTGAAAAGCCTTCTCCCCTTTGCCTGTAATGTGAGCTAGCAGGTCCAAGAGCTCGTCTTCAGAGTGGATGTTTTCTCTTTCTAACTTGTTGAATGAAGCCTTGAATACGATATAGTTCTTCATGTCTCCGTCAAAGGTCTTTATTCTGGGGTCACGTGACTTCAAGATGGCTTCAGCTAGCTTGGTTGATGAATATTCCGTTGCGACCAACTTGTCACTACAGGTGTAGAGTTTCGCAGCTTCACTGGTATTGAAATCGGTCATTCGAACAAAGTAACGATCAAATGTGTCTCTCTTACTCTCCCGCGGTAGTACCTGAAGTTCACTCGGGTAAGATGATTTCTACTGGGCACGTAGTTCGGCATTCGCAATCTTGAGTCTTGTCTTTGCCTTTTCGAGTTCTAACTGACTTTCCGCCTTAACATGAAGTTTCTTTTGTTCCTGCTGTGAGCGTAGCTCCACTTCCCCTAGCATTCTGCTTTTCTCCTCCATTTGAAGCTTTAGATCCCCTATTCGTTGGCTATATCGACTTCCTTTGGCAATTTTACTGCCATTGAAGATATTTGACTTCTTAAGCTTGTACACGATGCTGAAACGTTTGGTTCTGATTGAAGGTGTGAATGTCCACCAGATGGAGGTGGCTCAGATGAACGCTGAGTTGGATCAGGGTCGCCCTCCCTGGATTTTAAATATTCATAAGCTCTTTGTAGGGTTTGAAGCACGTTTTCTTCCATGGAGCGCGCCCAACTTAATTCCACAAGCATTTCCCTTTCATCTAGAACTTCAATAAGGTGGTTATTGACACTCTTCAGGTATTCACATAATATCTTTGTATTATCCATTAACCCTACTCAGACCAGGCTTTTTTCGGTTTTCTGGGACGGGGAGGCGGGGGTGGCTGATTCGGCCCCCACCTTCTAACTCCGAGAATATCAAAGCTATGACAACGAACCTTGGAGGGTAGAGAGTACTTGCAAAAAGGTTTGCTTTGAGTCCGCAACATGAGCTGATGACGTCATATGGCGTAACAATTAGGTCATGTTCTCAAACGGCGGCCATGGATTTCTTGATTTTTCCAGAACCTTTGAAAGATGCCAAAACTGACCGAAAAGTAACCAAAATCAACAAAAGAACGCGAAAATGATATGAAAATGTGAAAATTACTTCAAAAAAGTTATAATTTTTCAATCAAAAGGTGAAAATTAAAATTCTGAATGAACTGTCAAAAAGTGGTTGCCATGGTAACGTCACACTTGATGGACAGGCACTTGCTATGTCAATTTCTTTTCAGATAAATTTTTGGAAAAGTCACCAAGTTTGTTGGTGTTATCTTGCTTATTAAAAAAGTTATAAAAGTCCAAAGTCAGTGCAGGCACAATAACCCCTCCCCGGGTCTGAATAGGGTTAAGTGCTTTTCCAGAGGTCTGCTCCCCTTAACCTTTATTAACTTATCCAGATATCCGAGTTCGCCTCACAATTGATCATTTTGTCGGCGTCTTAGCCAGCGAAGCTGTCGTGCTGTTGGCGTGTGTTCATCAGTAGGGTTCACTGATTGTTCTCCAGTTTCTACTTTACTCATTATAACGGAATAACGGGTAGTAAATCCAACAATAGAGATTTCAGATGAGAACTCGAGCGGCGGACGCTCGATCAAGTAAAAAATCCAAAATAAGGAAGTAATAGAGGTAAAGCCCAAGCAAAACCATAAACAACGCGCTCAAATAGTCCAAGGAACGTGACGTCCAATCCGATAAATACACAGTGAGCAGCGTTTCAGTAATTCAAGGAAGGCGGCGTGCAACCCGGCGAAGCGGGTCCAAAGTAAACAGTGAAGAGCGGCGTTCAATTCAGAAATAAGCAACTTGAGATATCCCTTGTTAGCTGTGCTTGCATCCGGTTCGAAGAACCAAAATTTGTTCAGAAAGCGCTTCAAACCTATCCACTTGGACTCCAAGGAAGTTTTACTTTAAGACATGGTTACAAGTTAATGTGCGTCGCGAAGAACCTAGCTAGGGCAAGCTGTTGTTGTTGTTTTTTTTTTTTACTTGGCATCATCCCTAGACGATTACCTGATGTTCATGCGTGATGCTCAGAAAACAAATAGGCCTAATTAACCGGTTACATAACAAAAGAAAACTACAGATTGCTCGAAAGTGCTAATTAATCTCGAAATTTCTACATTCAGCTTCTTTCATGCACACCTCTGTTTGGTAGTACTGCAATGTTCAGTGTTTAGGTACATTTCCACCATAGCTTTTCGCTCAACTTCTCCATCAGACATCACCATTCGCGCCAAAAGATGAAACAAAATGTCATCCTTTAGAGTAGGATTTCATTTCGCCAGGTATTTCACTCCAACTTGTGGAGCCAAAACTGCAGAAAGCAACTTTCTTGAAAGTGGAAGCGACAATAACGTACGCCGTGGGACGTTACCGGTCAGCGGTGTTTACTTAAACAACTTTCCCTATGTAATTTACTCAACAACGCGTCCGACACGTTAATAAGGTTCTGTTTCTCTACTTGCTACTCTATATTCTTGGCCCATTCACAGTAGGATTAACAGTCTCTGATAGAAAAATTGTACAGTACCTTTTTCGACGCTCACTTCATTTTCACCGCAAAAATAAGACTGCGAACACAACTCGACAATTAACGTTACATCGGTAACCTTAATAGGGAATGGCTATTCTTATTTCCCATTCTATTCAACTAGCTCCCTTTCTGCTTTCAGTTCAATGGGGTCTCAATCCTGATTATTAAAGACCTTTCGTACTTTCGTACAATTTCTGTCAGCCATGTATTTACACTTTTGTAAAAAGAAAATTAAAAACCAAAACAAAGCAAAACAAACATAAAGCAAGAATTAACAAAAAGGCTTTTTATTCTTATCAATAAAATTGTTTCGTTGCACCAGCATGTCCAAACCCTATCTTAGTAAGCTGGTGTCCGTCTGATGAGCTGTACATTGTCCAAAGCTTTGCAGCTCAGCAGCGCTCGATAAGAGTCAGACAACACTCTTTCGTTAAGCGTTGTCATTCTTGGAGATAACAATTTTTCTTTTCTGCCTTTTCATTTACGTGTACGAGTGAATGCCTATGGGACTAATAAATATCTATCTATTTTTACCTCAAGAAGTATATTTTCGTTTTCGGCCGCCGGATATTTCACACACTGAACTGCTTTCTTTTTGTTGCAATGCGAGGAACGTACGAAACTGAATTTGCGACAGCCTAAGGAACACGTGTGTTCGTTGGCGAATTCTTCGCCATCGTTATTTTCAGTTGATATCTCTCCTTCCCACTGATTTCTCTTACTTTCAAGAAATTGCTTCCACTTTTCAGTGAATATTGTTGTTTGGGTCTTGACTTTAATGCCAGCCCATGTACAGCAAGGGGAAGTGAGGGTCACCGCTTGCGCTAACGCAGGAAAGTTGTTAAGCTTGGCCTGGTTTTAAATGCTGCGCATAACTCAACTTTGCTCTGTCCTGGTGGGTGACTTTGAAAAAGACCCCGTGCTCATAGTGTTTTTTGGTGCAGAATATCGTGCAAACGGCGTCGTGGATCCTTCTTCAAAAATCCGCTACTTGAGGTAAGAAATGACATTAAGACATCTTTAGAGGTATCCATACGAAATGGCAAAAGGAGAATTGCATCACTTAAAATCATTCAACCCCACGTTAAGAGTGTTGTTTTTCTTGAAAGGTGCTGCAGCTTTTCTTTTTGTTTGTTCGTTTGCTTGTTTTTTAAAAGAAATTATAAATGGCTGGAAGAATTAACAAATGAATGAATAACTTTATTTAAGTGTCAAAGTGTTTAGCTTAAATAACGATGGTACGAAAGTTCTATTATAAGTAGGAATGAGGCATCCATTGAATTAAAAGCAGAAAGTCACGCTAGTTAATTAAAATGAAAAATAAGAATAGCCATTCCTTACTCAGTTTACCAATGTAATGTTAATTGCCGAGTTGTGTTAGTAGTCTCATTTATGCGGCGAAAATAGTATGAGCGCTGGAAAATACATTGTACATTTGTTCTATCAGAGACTGTTAATCCCACACTATGAATGGACCAGGACTAGACAAAATCTAATAAAAGGAAATCTCTGGCTTTCTAAAATGTTTTGAATGTCATGTCAACAACTTACAAAGGACGCAGTGTTAAGCAAATTATAAATGGAAAGGTGTTTATTATAAGTAAACACCGCTGACCGTTAACTTCCCACGGCGTATGTTATGGTTGCTTCGACTTTAAAAAAGGTGTTGTCGGCAGTTTTTGCTCCGTGAGTTAGAGTAAAATGCTTGGCTAATGGAATCCTACTCTGAAGGGTGCATTTTTTCATCTTTTTGAGCAAATGGTAACATTTGATGGAGAAGTTAAACGAAAGGCTAAAGTGGAAATGTACCTGAACAATGAGTTCCTTGTTGGCTTATTTGAATGGCACCAGACAAGATTTCAGTGGGTTGAAATAAGGGAATGAACTACTGCCAGGGAAACGTAACAGAACCAGCTGAAAGAAAAGGTTCAGAACACTAGATTTGTAAACAATACGAGTGCTGTACAGAAAAAAACCCAGCTCGCTCAACATGACAACAGGAAGTGGAATGAAGTGAAACACAATCGCAATAAATTAATTTCCGTACACTACACAAATATATGAGATGATCCCTTCAAACGAATGTTTTGTGAGCATTTGAGCTTTCGCTGGAAATATCTAGTTTTTTGTTTGTTTAATTGTTTGTTCGTTTGTCCTAAATAAAGCTAAATGGGTCAAGATGAGGAAAGAAAACTGCAAGAAAACTAACGAAATTCAACTGAGAAACGGAGTTCAAAAGACTTATTTGCAGTTAAGCCGTGTTAAGCTTAAGTCAAATGGCAGGTCAACAAAAAAAGAAAAACTACAATTCGAAGAAAAGCAGACCAGCAAGGTTTTGCCAACAAAATTACATGTATACTCACCTTTTTAGAGAATAACCAAGCCCTGCATTGCTGTTTCTTTTTCTTTCACTTTACAGCGGTTATTGGGCAAAAAGGTTCCATGCTAAGAGGTAAAAATAAAACAACGTTTCCTTGCTCTCGAGTAAAGTGATTCCACTTCAAGTTTCCCACGGATTCCGGAGTGGGCAACCCTGTACGGAGAGGAAAAAGCGGATCGATTACGCGCGCGTAATTAGCAAATCAAAATCAAGCATTTAGGATTCCAGACTGCTGAGATTGTCCAAAAAAAAAAATGAAGTAATAATAATAATAATAATAATAATAATAATAATAATAATAATAATAAGTTTTAAATATCAAATAAAGTTGACTGCTAGCTGTATTATAGGTTTCCTTTGTCGGCCATTCTTGTAAGGTCCGAAGAATATCTTTCTTATTTTATTTGCGTCTTTTCGTTTGTTGTCAGTTCATATGTCAGAGTTGGAATACAAGTTCATCGAGTGCTTATACTCTTACTGCTGTAGCTATTGTAAGGGTAGCGGCTTCTTCGTTTGATTTAGACTTTTTCGCTGGTTTTTTGCCCAGGAAATGTCGCTAAAGCGGCAGTTACATGCGTATGTGGCGGAAAAGTCCAAATTGATGGCGTCAGAATTAGCTAACCAAGTGTGCACACTGCCATTCACTCATCACATTCACCAAACGCGTAGTCTAAATGCGAGGCAAGTACACAAAACGTTGTATTTTTCTATGCAAGCATGCTGTAAATAGATTAAGGCAAAGTATATGGCTTTACTATTGCACAACAACCCTTTCTATCCCATCCCATTCCTCTTGGGATATTAATAAGATAATAGGATAAATAATATGATATACTTTTTGTGCTTTAATTTTGCAGGTTGTGGACGTTTTTGTCGTTGCTCAGGTTCAGATAAATATGTTGAAAACATATATAACTGCAAGAACTGGCGTGGTTCACCATCAGAATTGTTTTGGAAACGCATTCCAACGACAACGACTCACTTGTGAGTAAATTTGCTGTTTTCAAACTGGGAGTCTGAATAAAGAGCAGACTAGAAATAACGTTTCCAAAGAAAATAAGAGCATTTTCTGAATTTTCAACTGAATTAATTAGTTAGTTTTATGGTTCTTAATACAAGGTTGAATCGATAATGAGTCAGACAAATGATTTAAACTAACAAAAACAACCCCGTTTTATGCATTTTGCATTATGTTCGGCACAACACGTTCGACGTTTGAACTGGGCCTAAGCACTATCAAGGAAGTCTCTTTGCAACTTGAGAGTCAGGTAGTCAAACACTCAGTCGTGCAGCAATCTATTGATGCCAAATACGAACGCAGTGCAGCATTCCTTTGATGCCAAATAAGGACAACTTGGGAAAGATTCTGCGAAGAGGACCAAGTCGATACTTTGCTGATGGTAGTCTAAGGTGGCTGATTTGATGATGTTCGCACGCTTCAAGTCCAGTGGTGGGTTGTCTAAAAAGTAACTTGTCAAGAGCGCACAGAAAAAAAAAACAGTGACGCTGAGATGCAGATCATCTGACCCCGGTGTCTTGCTTGAGTCAAGCAGCTTGACGGCGAAGATTCCATCCTCTGATGCTTAGCTCAATTGATGTTACGAAAGTCTGTAAATGGGGCCAATGGCAGGGCACTAGGCAACGAGATGCCAGCATTAAAGACCTTTCGACTTCTTTCATCAATTTTAGTGATATTTTTAGGTATTAAGTACTCGATTTTCCCGTCCGCTAGGTGAGCGTAAAAATTAAAAGAGACTGACAGACGTTCGGTAGTGGGCGCCAGCTTTTCGCTTTCATCCTCCCCCCCCCCCCCCCCCCCCACACACACACACACACACACCGCATTCCCGAATCCTAGCTTCTCCTAGGATGTGTTGCAACAAGACAGGATGAAGAAAGAGAGCGAATCCCCCATACATGGGCCTCTTCCGATGAAAATTATTTGAAATCTATTACCGGTTTTGTGTTATACTGCGTGGTTATTTTAAGATCGGCGCCTCCTTGGTCAGTTAGAATGACGTCATGTAATTGAAGTTCGTAGACATGCAAACAACAGATAAGAATAACCTTCGCAGCATGGGTGCGAACTAAAAAAAAAATTCAAATAATTATCATGGGACACGGGGATTCACTCTGTTAGTCCATCCTCTATTGGTTGCAATGGTCACAAGACCCCGAAGCTAAATAAAGCTCGAAACTTTAGCTTTTAAATTTCTTTAATTTACAAATTACTTCATCATCAGGAGCATGCACTGTGTTTAATGACAATTTACCGTGACATAATAGCTTATCAACGTGGGTAACATGACATTTAACTGATGTTACACTATTTGCACTAAGTGCATTGCACTTGACCTCATGGAAACATGCACTTGAGGAAGATTTCTTTAAATATAGCTTTACACTTGGACGCCAACTTTTTTCTGTCATTTAAAGAAAAGAAATCAAAATGACTACAAATAAGTCTATGCGGTTTTGCTGTGAGAAGAATATGTCATTGCTGTTTCAGTTGGCCTTACAATTTGGACGGTCCATAAATTAATAAAGCGATCATCGTTGCAAAGACGAGGCTTAGATGGCTCGACGGTCAAGGGCATTACAAGATGAGGGGCCCATACCTCCCCCCGCTCTACCCCAGACCGAAAGAGCACCTGTTGCTAAACGCTCTAGAATGGTACGAGAAATGTAAGATGCAAGCGGCTTACATGAAATGTTGTTCTGAAAAATCTTACAAGGAGGTAAATCAGAGTCAAAGTTCTCTCCTTTGAAACGGCCACAAAAATGCCTGAAGTACTGGAAAACATTAACTCCATCCTCAATCCAACGCAAAACCTTTTTGGCTATATCGCAATCAGACTGGGAGGCAATAGCAAACCAGGCATCGAGGAATTTTGAAGTTGCCCAGCTATAAAGTGATCCGGGATACCGAAAGTCAAACATGGAAGGAGTCTGACTGTGCTTTAGCGGCGAGAACATCTTGGACAAAAACGGATCCAAAGTGCCGATTGTAGGCTTCCAATTTCAGGACGTCCAGGGGGTGAAATTCCGGGTCTATTTTCCAGGAAGGAAACTGAACAGCAGGGTCCAAAATGGAAGAGAGGACCTACGGCAAAGGAAAAGGAGGAAATAGCTTAAGGAAAGGGGAAACAAGAAAAAGGACAATTGGGAAAAAGCAAAACACAAGGAACATATAGATTTAGCAGATTTATTGTGCAAAATCACCAATTACAAGACGAAAGGGCTCAACGCAAAGGAGGTTTCGGACCCGATCCCGAAGACTCGAGATTGCGGAGCACATGAGGTGGACATGGCTGAAATCGACAAAGGTTTGCCTAATGCCCCACACGAACGCATCGGAAACAAGGGTGCAGGGCAAAACCCGGTGTGCCACGTATTGGAGGCTGACGCAACGACCTATCAACTTTGGCCAAGGACTCCAATACTTGGCCTAAGTCGCGGTCTGAGAACAGAGCCAAAACGTATGCCTTGAATTGATCCTTAGGCTTATATATAGGCGGAGGCGGACCTCTTAAAGCGCAACAGAAAAATACGTGAGCTTTTGATGGTGCACCTCCGAGGTGCAGGCGACCAACTGCACCAGCGAGCTGCAGGACTTCAAACTTGTCGAAATCACTGCCAGACTTCAAGGCCAACGCATTAATTTTTCGCAGAATGACTGCAACCGAGGGCCTATTAAGATTCCCTAGGGCTTGACTGTGGGCTTTTAAAGCTTCCACAAGACTATTCTGACAAATGGAAACCAAAGTTAAGGAGGAAGCCATACGAAGTCAAAAGCAAACTGAGGTGGCCATTCCACTGGGTTTGGAAAACTTAAGGAACACAGTGAACAAACCCAGAGGAAAAAAAAAGGGGGGTGTCTTAAGTTAGCGGGAAAAAAAAAAGACAGCCTAAGCTAAGATTACCAAGGGAATAGCGGTCCTGGTGCTCGGTAGAACCGGGACTGAGGTATGCGTTACCCCTCCAGGAACTTCCATTGAAAAGCGAAACTAAATTATTAAAAATCTAGGGGACCATTCCAATGTACAAATAAAACATTGGCGATACCTACTGTAAAGAAGAATAATTCAGCGGGACCACAGAGATAGAAACAATTTGACAGGGACTTCTGTAATTAAATCACAAAAAACAGAAGCAATTTAGCGGGGCTTCTGTTAACCCGCAGAAACAGAAATACTTGAGAGGGCCTTCCGTTATCTCACAAAATAGAATCAATTTAGCGGGGCCTTCTGTTAACCCGCTCACCTAAAAGACAATTTAGCGGGGCCTTCTGTTACCCTACGCACATTGAAACAACTTAGCGGGGCCTCCTGTTAACCAGCAAAAATAAAAACAATTTAGCAGGGCCTAACGCTAAAGAACAATGTGGCATATGCTAATAAGGATCTCAGTAGAAAGCGGTAAAGAAAACAATAGCTACACGAGAAAATAAGACCGCCACGCAACCTGCGAAGAAAACTATAGAAAAACCAAGGGAAAAACGCGAAAAAAACAAAAGAGGGACGAACGAATAAAGAAAACAGTAAAAACTATGACATGCGAAGGCACGTGAATAACAAGCGCCACGCTAAAAATGGGAGCTAAGAAAGATAACACCCAGAGGCGAGGGTGACAGCAAACGATTGCGGAGACGAACAGCAATGTGTACAGGACACGGGTGTGTGAGAAAGAAGCTGAATATTCTCCTTATATACTTTCCAGTGAGACCGCTGACAATAGCTAAACTCCCGGAACTAGTATTCGCCTGGCTGATCAATCTGCGACTCTTTTAATTCTTTTGTAAATTCAGGCTGTTTAGGTTGTGTAATTACGTTAACTCTCATAGTAACTAAATATTCACGTAATTTATGACGTTAGGTGAATGAGCTTTCTGATGCGGCATTCCTCTCAACTCAAATTTGACACAAGTTTACTTGCCTTTTAAAATTTTCTAGTGCATAGGACTCTTCCAGGTTTCAGGTTGCTAAATAGCTTGCTGAGTTTATGTCTTTAACTTTCCTGCAGGTATTTGGATGGGTACAAGATTCAGATTCTACCTTCTAACGCATTCTTCAATCTGTCACAGTTGGAAAAGTTGTGAGTTTGACTTCTACTTCTTTTTTGTTCTTAGAAATGATGAGATCGTCGTGAGCCAATTACCTTAGTGTCGACTATCGAATTGTCCGCTGTTTAGTTTCTTGTTTTGTCACAAACAATAAAATCTCGATTAGCTTAGAGTTCAGGAAGGAGATAGTTGTCTGGCGAGTACCTTTTATCGGACATTCATTTTCTACCATTTTGTTCCCTCGATCAGAATTTACAGGAAGTATTGCTTGATGTCATGTGATATTCCCGAAAACGCACATTGCTTTCCATCTTTCGAATTATTAAAGTAAACTCTTCTGCAAATAAAACGTTGAGGGGAAACTCTTGGCTTTGCTTTAAGAGTAAAGCAGTCTATTTCGTACCCTTCACCGACGCCTCATCAGGTCAACCATCATAATTTTGCTTCATTTGATTGAAAATACTTTCTCCCAAGGACAGTATTGTTCGTGTTTTAAAAGCGGTTACTTAAAAAGTAGAGAAACTGTCAAAATGTTGACTGATCAGATACTATGATCAATATCGAAGCTTCGTCTTGTGCAGCATTTGTTTTACGAGATTCACACACTAAAAATAAAACAAAACAAAACATAAAACAATCAAAGAGACAATCACAAAGGAAAACATTGTCAGCCTCTTTTTTTAAAATACAGTTCGCCTTTAATTTACAGCTGTATATGAGCGTATGTGAGAAATACAGTACATAGCAATTTTTTTCACCTTATGTTCCTTTAAGCTCAGAAAAGGCTTTTACGTTCGTCTGTGATTTAGTGTTTTAATAGCCTTTAAACTACTTATTTGATAAGTAGTAGCAGATGTATGAAAATGATACCACCTGATAAAAAATAGTTTTCAGTCCCCATTGCTCCAACTACAGACGTCTAAAATTTCATTACCCCATTTTTAACCCCCTTCTGACAATTCTTATTTTTCGTCATCTTATCATTCTTTTTTTATTTTGTTTCATTTTTTAGTAAGCGATAGGGTCCGAAAATTATTCTTTAAGTGGTTGTATCATTTTCATGCATATATTACTACTTGGCATACGAAGGACGACCACCAGGCTGACCACCGGGGTGGCCGTCTGGCGACGCCACCGGTAATCATTTGGCTGGCCATCAGTAAACGGGCGGCTGTCGGGAACTGGCACTTGCGGCAAGGCGCGGGGAAAACATTGGGCTATCATTGTGCTTACACAAGGTGGCCTATCCTTTTTTTGGATTGGCAAAAATATTTATTTCAATTTATTTGTGTGATTAGGAATTTTATTATAGAAAAAATATATCCTCAAGAATATCATTTGATACTTGCTAAAAACCGTCTTTATAATAATAATAATAATAATTATTAAAAACTGGACTAGGTATATTGGATTTCTAGCATTTTGATTGGCTCAACGGAGCTAGGCTATCAGCTCATGTACCTGCTGCGTCCAAATATGGTCAATGAACACTCAACAACAAAGTGAGCTGAAAGTTTTTTTCCTCGCGGGCAACCCGGCGAGAAAAATGGACGAGAAAAATCACTTGCCACCAAATTTAAATCAAGTAGAAATTCCAACAACGTCACCAACAAGCATCACCAACAGCGTCGTCTAACACAAGTCAAAATTGTTTGAAGAAACTGTGCAGAAATAGAAATTTAAGCATTAAGCGTTGTGTTTACAATTAACTTCTTTCATCGATCGTCACGTCGATCATTGAAATTGAACAAACGGTAGGTATTATCAAAAAGGATTTCCACTTCAAAATATCAAGACAAGACATAAAATAAAACACAATGAAATGGAGCTGGGGCATTTAATAAAAACTATCACACATTCATGGCGAGTCGAAGCGAAAATCATGAAGCAGTCTAAACAAGTGCTAAAAAAAATACAGCTGCAAACTACCAAGAAGGAAGGAAGGGCGAGATTGTTTTTCGGCTTTAACATGCAAAATCAGGACACTGGTTTACCTGCACTTGTTGTAGCTCTGTGTTCCAACAGGTCCAAATGCTCAGATAGAAATTGGATGCCATGTAAAGGGAGTTGAATCGCTTTTCCAGTTGTTTGAATGATGTTTTTACCATTCCGTCCGCAACCTCTAAACCGAGAACAACTGCATTTTGCTCTTTGCTTTTAACAAACTATGATGGTGAATTCTAATGTTCCTCGCTACAGTAATCTTGCTTCTGAGCTGCATAGAAAATACCTCTTCAAGTTCAACTGTTCCAATTTGTTCTGTCTTCAGTTCGATCAAACACGCACATGATGGCTCCGTTGTGCGAACAGATTACAAACTTGTTCAGTTTCAACTCCAGCAGCTATATGGTGAAATTGTACAGCTTCAATCCGCTTTGAAAGATGATTACAACAATGCCCAGGAAAATCAAACATGTACCATATTTCAGAGCCAATAATTAGATTTTTTTCCAAAACGTGAGCTACTTTGTTCACTTTCGAGCAGTTTTCATTGATTCATTCAGCTTTGCAATGAAACACTGCAACACTTCGCAAGGTTTTGGCGCCTTTTTCGTTCAGTCATGTGATCGATTCTTGTTCCGCTTAAATTTCTTTTCTCATTTTTCCCGTTCTTTCTGAATTTTTTTTTTAATAATGGTTAAGTTTTTAATAAAACAATTATTCTACTCGGGCTTGCTGGATATCAAATGATTATAACCAACTCGGCGCTACGCGCCTCGCTGGTTATCTATCATTCTATATCCAGCGCGCCCTCGTAGAATAATTGTTAATAATAATAATAATAATAATAATAATAATAATAATAATAATAATAATAATAATAATAATAATAATAATAATAATAATAACAATGGCCCGTCCTGTACCAACTGAATAGAGTAGCCCCGCAGCTCTTAACAACCTCTAATTTCATTGGACCTTGGTATCACGCAGCTCTATTGTTTTCGGGGCTAGGGTCCATTGTTTTGTTGTTTGGTGTATTGTTTTCTCAGCAAATCAGAGAAGACCTTGTAAGAGCTGCGACATCGCCCACTGAATATGATGGCATCACTATAGAAACTATGGAAATGATATCTTGCCTGACGACCAATAAAAATCCAATGTTTTGAATTGGTTAGACAAATGAACAACTTCTTTAGTTCAACAAATGTTGGAGTCACTTCCGACAACAAATAGTACAATTGGTCCCATAATTCAAAACAAGATTTCACGAAAAGCAAGGGTTAATGCAGGACTGACGCCTCCAAACCCAATAACACATATTAACATAAAATGTGACCAGAATGAAAAAAAAATTATTCAACTTATAACAAAATGAAACCTGTTGATAAGGGATATGCCGTATTAACGGATTCAAATAGCGAACTTATTAATAAATTAAAAGTTGAGGATGGTGTCCCATGTTTTCCAAGAAAAAATGCATGCTTGAAGTCTAGAAACAAGCTCTTGTTGTTCAGCAGAAAATGAAATTTTCAGGGGGAATCCTCCAGGTTGCATATCAGTACGACCTTTACAAGGTATTCGAGGACCTCTTTATGGCGCCTGGAAAGAGAAAAAGCAGGATCCTTGAAGAAATACAGTCATTAGATTTGTACAAACTAAGGTCAAACGCGGGAGACACCGCACCTATTAGCTGACGAGCTTGAGTAGGAGTCTATTAGGAGCAAGCACCTACCAATGAGACACAAAGTCGGCAAGATGTTTCGCAATGCAAAACCTTCAAAGTCGATAAGGAGGCTGACTCCATTATCAACGAAAGCACTGACATCCCACGTCAATCAATGAAGGGTCTCCTCCAGGTTTTCTCAATGGGAAAAGAAAAGGGACTCATCGGCTTGCACCTGACGTAATATTAGGCCAAACGGGAGGTGGAAAAACTGTTGTGGCCAGCCGAACGACTGAGTCATTGATTGATAGCTTCCTGAATCTCAACTGCAAGGTTGTTGGCAACGTTGTTACGATTAACAGGGTGGATGAGTTGACCTGAAAGAGAACTACGTAATTCAAAAAGAACTGTTCACTGCTGCTGGCAGATTTGGGCGGTTGATGGACTGGCAAGCGCTGCACTTATTACAATCAACCACATTGTACCGACACCTTTAGATGCAGCAGATGCAGAAGACGTAAATACCCTATCTCAGAATAAAAAAGCTGATGCAACAAGTTGCTCAAGCTAGTGATTAGCAGCTGTATCCACATCTGAGTGTACTGAAACATCGAATACTAATTATTTGGTCACTCGAAAACGAAACAAAAACCCGACTTTAAGTCAAATGGAATAAGCAATTAAAGATGAAAAATAATTCATCAAAGCATTTAAATAGACTAGCTGAAAAGCATGACTGACGACAAACTTGTGCAAACACTTACCGATGCTGCGACAATCACCAGCTAAGCGGCTGGATATGGTTGGGTCGGGAAAAAAGTTGATTAAGGAGCCTATGACTTCGGATCCTAGCTCAAACGTTATGAATTGTGTCAAGTGTACCTTGATTGTTGAAGATTTACCTGGAGGACCAAAATTCTTCCAAAGCCATCTTAATTTTTGAAACGAGTCAAATTAAATATAAACTGTTGTTTTAACGTTGATGATTGATTACATTTTTTTTTTACCTCAAGGAAAACATGTTGTTCAGGGCATTCATGCACCCATATAACAACAAGATTAAAACCAGCGTCACGAAGTTTAGCTTCTCTTTCAAGATTGTTTTTTTATATGCTGCTTATATGTAACATTTTCGCGAACAATAGTTTTCCGCTGTCTTGCACCTGCAAAACAAACGATACTACCTTTCCAATGACACCCGTGATATTGGTATACAATTTTTCTTTCTGGATCGAATCCAACCAAGGCACCACCTGCTATCCAACGTTGACCTTCATGGCCACAGAACTGATGACAAATGTCTGTATTATGTTTTCGTGATTCATACTCAAGTCAGCGAATTGAATCAGCCTGGTTTTATGATTAGGATAAAAAGCCCTTTCATGTGCTGACTGCGATGTTTCTATACGATTTTCATAACACAAAACTTTGGAACAATAATACAGGCCTTTGGAACAAAGGCTTATACAAATCAACGATAATTACACTGCCCTCACACATAAAGATTAACCAGCGTTTTAAATCTGATATAAGAAAAGCGTGACGAGCATTCTGTCAAAGTTAAAGAAGTTGTAAGTTTGACCTATTCCATATTTTGAAATAGGTCATCATTTTTTTTTTTGCTTATTATGAGAAATAATGAGATCCTCATAAGCTAATTACTGTAGTGTCAACCATCGAAATTTCCCCGGTGGATTTTTTACATCACATATCCAGCATAAACAATAAAATAATCAAAATAACAAAAGCTCACTACTAATTGCAAACTCTGCCTTTTTCAGGAGACTTTCAGAGAACCAAATAATTGAACTCCAGGAACGAGTATTTGCTCAGCTGACTAACCTAAGAGAGTTGTAAGTTCACTGACATCTGATAAGTTCCTTAGTTAGGTTTACGATTGCATTAACATCTTTTCTAGGGGTTGCCTGGATTTTAACAGACCTCAACTCCCCCCCCCCCCACCATTTGTTGGAAAGGCTGATACTTCAGTGTCAACGTATTAACTTTCCGTTAAGGTGATAAGTCGTGGTCAATGCAATTGATTAAAAAAAAATTTCAATCTGTGTGATATCAGATTTAACTTTTTATACACTGCCCTGCGTACATTTCAATTAGCTCTTACATTTGTCTGGAGAATTAAGGCCTGGGCGTCAATTCGTGTCGTGAAAAAGCGAGAGGGTGGTCTAACTTTTATAGCATTTAACACAACACAAGCTAACTTTAGGAACTACCAAAAGGCAATACGTTGTGCAACCTGGACTGTTTATAGTGGTCAAATAATGCCACGTGACCTGTTCAGGGCATTTTTAGCTCAAAAATCTTTTCAACAAAATGGGAAAACTTTTTTTTCTTTTTGTTTAAAGGCTGCTACCAGTTTCATAATTTAAAAGCTATATATAGGGCAGAAAAATTCTGTGCCTGGAAATTTTAACATGATTTAAAATAACGGTATGAAAAACGAAACCACTTTTATAGGGGACTGGGTACTGGTAAAAAAATATCACTTATTTTCGCAAATAGTGACAAATGCCAAAAAATTTGCAAGCACAGAAAATTTTCTTTTGCCCTTGTGACCTGACTAATACCCACAAAGCTAAAGCTAAGTTAGCCATTTTTGCTTAAAGGTTTTCCAGGATTTTGTGGCCGAGCCATACTCACTTGAGCTAATTTGCATAATTTCGGCATGCCAAAATGATCTATTTTGCATACTTATTACTTTGTTAAAGTTTGATTTTGTTAGTGTCAAAGCCTCAGGAGATAGACCACCCCCTTACTCTTTGTACAAAATTACCTGAGTTTGACGTTGCGGAAACATGTGCGTGCAGACGCATTACGTTGTCTTGAAATGTAACTTTAAACTTGGACACCAACATTTTGATGTTATATTTCCAGAATAAAAAATGGCATCATTTAAAAAACAAGAGAATAGGTTTTTTCTGTTAATAATTAAGTTACGTGTTAAGGGTACGTGGACCTGCTAGTCTTTGCAGAAGCTTTTTGTTCTTGATGATAAAATTGTTTCCATGTATGTCTTCAAATAGACACCTTACCTTTAAACGGTTATCATTTGATACCAGCTGTAGCGGTCGGCACTCAAAGCTATTTGAACAACTAACGTGGCTCGAGTTTCGACACACCCATAACGCACCAAGAATCCCAGATCATATCGTAAACTGAAATTTTAAACAATACAAAGGAAAAATTAAGCGAAACATAGAACTAGGAATGATCAGTGATTAGTGATGTGCGTTCGAATGTTAACGTCAAAAAAGTGGACGAGTTTGCACGATCCAGTACACTGAGGATGAGTTTAATCGAGGAGTTGGGTTTGAAAGAGCAATGTTTTTTTTATGACAAAACCGAAGTATCAACAGTATCTTGCTTTTACATATTTTTTAATCACTAACAAACATTTGCTGTAGTGAAGTTGCGTGACGCCTGTGTTTTGATTTACGGGACAGATAATCAGTTGTTTCAAACGTTTCACAAGTAAAGAAATTGTCCCTGTGACCAAGTTGCAATGCAACGAAAGAGCTGATAAAATAGTTTACAAGCAATCGAACATTTTCAGTTACGTGAAAAATGTTATTAATCAGGGGACATAACATTTATTTACGTGGCCGCTTGCATGTACTCATCGACAGTTTCACATGTAAATACAGAAATAAACTGAAAAGTTACAACTAAGCCCGTCTAACCCTTTTCCTTTGATAACCTGGAAAAAAATATTAGTGCAGTGGTCCTCTCAACCTTTTTCAGTTCGTGGTTTCCTCGATTAAGTTTTTTGGCCGTCAATTTCCGAATGGAATTCGAAGTACCCAGACAAAGCGAAATGATATAAATGCGTTACAACGTATCAAGTACATTAAAATACAGTTTTTCGCTCACAGACATAATTTGACGGTTGTATGCCGAGTGGTTTTTTATCGAAGGCGAGAAAGTTTGCCAAATTAACGGCGAACTGAAGGTTGATATATGTACGAAGGAGTCGTACACTTTTCTACGATTTCGATCGCGGAATTATTTTAACATACAGATCATTCCAAATAGCAAGCCCCAAAGGGATAGTAGCATACAATCCACATATAATGAAGGTATCACATGGCTAGAAAATTGCTCATCAGACAACGTTATATTAAACCTAGGAACGAACGAAGCTTGAGTAATCATATAGATAATTCAACTGGCATGCACAGAAAACTGTTGAGGCTTGTAGGTTACTAAATAGCCTGCTAAGTTTATGTTTTCAATTTTCCTGCAGGTGGTTGCACGAGAATGAGATTCAGATTCTACCTCCTGACACATTCGTAAATACGCCAAAGCTGGAAGTGCTGTAAGTTTGTCTTTTATTTTTTGGGGTTTATTATGAGAACTAATAAGAGGTTGTCGTAAGTTGGTGTCAACCATACGAATTTCTGAGTTGGGTTTTTACGTCTCATTTCCAGAAAATTATGGTAGCTAAATAGTAACCTAAATACCAACTTGTCGAGTTTCTTATGTTGTCACAAAAGATTAAAATCTCCGTGATTTTGGAGTTCTGGGTGGAGAATATTGCTTCGCTTGTGCCTCATCTTTTTCCATGAAGTAGTTTACATTCACTCAATCAATCAAAGACTCTATTTAACAAGGGTGACACCTAACAGCAGAGCTGACAAACCTATGGCCCCTGTTAAAATATATACTTATCTTTATTTGCTTATTATGAGAAATAATGAGATCCTTATAAGCTAATTACTGTAGTGTCAACCATCGAAATTTCCCCGGTGGATTTTTTTACATCACATTTCCAGCATAAACAATAAAATAATCAAAATAACAAAAGCTTGATACTAATTACAAACTCTTTCTTGTTTAGGAGACTTTCAAAGAACCAAATAATTGAACTCCCGGAACGGGTATTTGCCCAGCTGACCAACCTAAGAGAGTTGTAAGTTCATTGATATCTTATAAGTGGTGTCTTAAAAGTTCTTTAGTAAGGTTTACGATTGCATTAATCTTTTCTAAAGGTCGCCTGGATTATAACAGACCCCAACCCCCCCCCCCCTTACCATTTGGAAAGGCTGATACCTCAGTGTCAACGTATTAACGTTCCGTTTAGGTGCATGAGTCGTGGTCAATGAAATTGATTGAAAAAATGTGAAGAAAAACTAAGACAGAATAACAAATTGTCAACCCGTCTGATATCAGATTTAACTGATGATGCACTTGGGGTATGCGAATTGGATTTTAATTAACTCATTCTTCAGTTTAGCTTTGTAAAAAACATGTATTTGAAGAAGCGTTTCGTCTTTAAAGGTAGCTTTAAAGTCGGCTGCACATTTTTGACGGGATATTTCCAGCATACAAACCGGTGCCTTGTTAACATTTGTTGCCGCCAATACATTTTGATTGCTGATACTTCAGTGGCAACGGATTGGCTTCCTCTTAAGGTGTATGTGTCATGTTCAAAGCAATCAGTTGTGACAGAACAAGTTAAGAAAATTTTCAACCTGTGTGATCTCAGATTTAAACTATGATGGTCACGCCAAGTACATTTTAATTAGCTCTTATGGTGTTGTGGAAATCTGCACGTGAAGAAGTTAAACCTTGTCCTTAATTGTAACTTTAAACTTGGACATCCACTTTTTGACGTTTTCTTTCCGACATAAAAATGGCACAATAAAAAGAAAAAAAGTAGGTTTTTCTGTTAGTAACTAATTACGTTTTTCCGCTTTGCTGTGAGACGTCGATCTTCTAGTCAATTAAATACACGTCAAGAATCCAAGAACTTATCTTCAACCTGGAATTAAAAATACAAAGGAAAAGAAACTTAGTCTAAAATATAAAATAATATCTAACATTCTTATCATTGCAAAAAGCAACCTCCAAAGCGATTGTAGCTTTCAAAGTAACGATATAATCAAGGTATTACGAAGCTTGAGTAATCATATAGATAATTAATTCAACTGGCATGCACAGAAAACTGTTGAAGCTTGTAGGTTACTAAATAGCCTGCTAAGTTTATGTTTTCAACTTTCCTGCAGGTGGTTGCACGAGAATGAGATTCAGATTCTACCTCCTGACATATTCGTAAATACGCCAAAGCTGGAAGTGCTGTAAGTTTGTCTTTTATTTTTTGGTGTTTACTATGAGAAATAATAAGAGGTTGTCGTAAGCTGGTATCAACCATACGAATTTCTGAGTTGGGTTTTTACGTCTCATTTCCAGAAAATTATGGTAGCTAAATAGTAACCTAAATACCAACTTGTCGAGTTTCTTATGTTGTCACAAAAGATTAAAATCTCCGTGATTTTGGAGTTCTGGGTGGAGAATATTGCTTCGCTTGTGCCTCATCTTTTTCCATGAAGTAGTTTACATTCACTCAATCAATCAAAGACTCTATTTAACAAGGGTGACACCTAACAGCAGAGCTGACAAACCTATGGCCCCTGTTAAAATATATACTTATCTTTATTTGCTTATTATGAGAAATAATGAGATCCTTATAAGCTAATTACTGTAGTGTCAACCATCGAAATTTCCCCGGTGGATTTTTTTACATCACATTTCCAGCATAAACAATAAAATAATCAAAATAACAAAAGCTTGATACTAATTACAAACTCTTTCTTGTTTAGGAGACTTTCAAAGAACCAAATAATTGAACTCCCGGAACGGGTATTTGCCCAGCTGACCAACCTAAGAGAGTTGTAAGTTCATTGATATCTTATAAGTGGTGTCTTAAAAGTTCTTTAGTAAGGTTTACGATTGCATTAATCTTTTCTAAAGGTCGCCTGGATTATAACAGACCCCAACCCCCCCCCCCCCTTACCATTTGGAAAGGCTGATACCTCAGTGTCAACGTATTAACGTTCCGTTTAGGTGCATGAGTCGTGGTCAATGAAATTGATTGAAAAATGTGAAGAAAAATTAAGGTATCTAAATAGTAACCTAAATACCTAGTTGTCGAGTTTCTTATTTTGTCGTAAAACATTAAAATCTCCGTGATTTTAGAGTTCTGGGTGAAGAATATTGCCTCGCTTGTGCCTCATCTTTTTCCATGAAGTCGTTTACATTCACTCAATCAATCTACGACTCTTTTTAACAATTGTCACACCTAACAGCAGAGCTGACAAACCTATGTCCCTCTTGAAATACACAAATGCAAACAAAGATGAATTCAAAAACTGGAGATGGTAAAATTTACTGATACATTATACTAATTTTAAATACTATTCGTAAAAAAACATTAAAAGACTAATTTATAAAAGTTTACAATAAAATTAAAATTTCGAATCGGTCAGCATCTTTGTGAGATTGAATAAAAATGTATCTCAGAACAGAACTAAGACTGGTTTTCTTCTTAATTTCATTTGGGAGGCTATTCCAAAGTTTTATTGTGCTAAGTGTGAAAGATTTTCCTCCTTTTTTTTATATAATTAAACCTTGGACACGATATATTATGCCGACTATGACAGGTTCTGTCTTCAGTGAATTGACTTGTTTGTCTTGTATTTGTTCAGTCACGGACTAAACCTTTCCCAAGAAGCTAGCAATCAGTTTTACAAGTCTCTTTCTTCAGAAGGCAGAAGGCTATGAGGAATAGACCATATCGAAAGGCCAAAGTCTGTTAATGCCAATAAAGTCGTAATCGAAATGTTTTTCGCAAGACCATAATGTTTGGGTGGCTACTAAGAATTTATTGTGGCCGTTTGGAGCCAAAATCAACTGAAAAGCTGTTTCGTTAGGTATTAACTTCCTCTTCCCTATTCAGACTGGGGGGGCGGATTCTGACGCACGGACTTTGGACGTTTATAACTTTTTTAATAAGCAAGCTAAAGCCACCGAACTTGGTGACTTTCCCTAAAATTTATCTGGGAACAATTTGGTATAGTAAGTCCTTGTCTATTAAGCTTGACGTTACCATGGCAACCACTTTTTGACGAGCGGTTTTTTCAGATTTTGATTTTCTAAACTTTTAAATCAAAAATCATTACTTTTTTGAAGCAAATATTACCTTTTTAGATCATTTCCATGTTAATTTATTGATTTTGATCACTTCCTGGTCAATTTTGGCGGTTTTTGGAAAATTTTAAAAATCCAAGATGGCGGATCCAAGATGGCCGCCGTTTGGGAACAAAACATTATTGTGACGTCATATGACGTCATCAGCCGAGGTTGTGGACCTCAATGGAAACATTTTTGGACATAATATCTGTCCTTTAAGTTTCATTGTCATAGCTTTAATTTTCTCGGATTTAAGAGGTGGGGGCGGAATCCCCCCCCGGTCCCACAAGACCAATAAAAACCCGGTCTGAATAGGGTTAAAGTGCATGTGTCGTGTTCACTGACATTAAGACAGAATAACAAATTGTCAACCCGTCTGATATCAGATTTAACTGATGATGCACTTGGGGTATGCGAATTGGATTGTAATTAACTCATTCTTCAGTTTAGCTTTGTAAAAAGCATGTATTTGAAGAAGCGTTTCGCCTTTAAAGGTAGCTTTAAAGTCGGCTGCACATTTTTGACGGGATATTTCCAGCATACAAACCGGTGCCTTGTTAACATTTGTTGCCGCCAATACATTTTGATTGCTGATACTTCAGTGGCAACGGACTGGTTTCCTCTTAAGGTGTATGTGTCAGGTTCAAAGCATTCAGTTGTAACAGAACAAGTTAAGAAAATTTTCAACCTGTGTGATGTCAGATTTAAACTACGATGGTCACGCCAAGTACATTTTAATTAGCTCTTATGGTGTTGTGGAAATCTGCACGTGAAGAAGTTAAACCTTGTCCTTAATTGTAACTTTAAACTTGGACATCCACTTTTTGACGTTTTCTTTCCGACATAAAAATGGCACAATAAAAAGAAAAAAGTAGGTTTTTCTGTTAATAATTAATTACGTTTTTCCGCTTTGCTGTGAGACGTCGATCTTCTAGTCAATTAAAGACACGTCAAGAATCCAAGAACTTATCTTCAACCTGGAATTAAAACAACAAAGGAAAAGAAACTTAGTCTAAAATATAAAATAATATCTAACCTTGTTATCATTGCAAAAAGCAACCTCCAAAGCGGTTGTAGCTTACAAAGTAACGATATAATCAAGGTATTACGAAGCTTGAGTAATCATATAGATAATTCAACTGGCATGCACAGAAAACTGTTGAAGCTTGTAGGTTACTCAATAGCCTGCTAAGTTTATGTTTTCAACTTTCCTGCAGGTGGTTGCACGAGAATGAGATTCAGATTCTACCTCCTGACATATTCGTAAATACGCCAAAGCTGGAAGTGCTGTAAGTTTGTCTTTTATTTTTTGGTGTTTACTATGAGAAATAATAAGAGGTTGTCGTAAGCTGGTATCAACCATACGAATTTCTGAGTTGGGTTTTTACGTCTCATTTCCAGAAAATTATGGTAGCTAAATAGTAACCTAAATACCAACTTGTCGAGTTTCTTATGTTGTCACAAAAGATTAAAATCTCCGTGATTTTGGAGTTCTGGGTGGAGAATATTGCTTCGCTTGTGCCTCATCTTTTTCCATGAAGTAGTTTACATTCACTCAATCAATCAAAGACTCTATTTAACAAGGGTGACACCTAACAGCAGAGCTGACAAACCTATGGCCCCTGTTAAAATATATACTTATCTTTATTTGCTTATTATGAGAAATAATGAGATCCTTATAAGCTAATTACTGTAGTGTCAACCATCGAAATTTCCCCGGTGGATTTTTTTACATCACATTTCCAGCATAAACAATAAAATAATCAAAATAACAAAAGCTTGATACTAATTACAAACTCTTTCTTGTTTAGGAGACTTTCAAAGAACCAAATAATTGAACTCCCGGAACGGGTATTTGCCCAGCTGACCAACCTAAGAGAGTTGTAAGTTCATTGATATCTTATAAGTGGTGTCTTAAAAGTTCTTTAGTAAGGTTTACGATTGCATTAATCTTTTCTAAAGGTCGCCTGGATTATAACAGACCCCAACCCCCCCCCCCCCTTACCATTTGGAAAGGCTGATACCTCAGTGTCAACGTATTAACGTTCCGTTTAGGTGCATGAGTCGTGGTCAATGAAATTGATTGAAAAATGTGAAGAAAAATTAAGGTATCTAAATAGTAACCTAAATACCTAGTTGTCGAGTTTCTTATTTTGTCGTAAAACATTAAAATCTCCGTGATTTTAGAGTTCTGGGTGAAGAATATTGCCTCGCTTGTGCCTCATCTTTTTCCATGAAGTCGTTTACATTCACTCAATCAATCTACGACTCTTTTTAACAATTGTCACACCTAACAGCAGAGCTGACAAACCTATGTCCCTCTTGAAATACACAAATGCAAACAAAGATGAATTCAAAAACTGGAGATGGTAAAATTTACTGATACATTATACTAATTTTAAATACTATTCGTAAAAAAACATTAAAAGACTAATTTATAAAAGTTTACAATAAAATTAAAATTTCGAATCGGTCAGCATCTTTGTGAGATTGAATAAAAATGTATCTCAGAACAGAACTAAGACTGGTTTTCTTCTTAATTTCATTTGGGAGGCTATTCCAAAGTTTTATTGTGCTAAGTGTGAAAGATTTTCCTCCTTTTTTTTATATAATTAAACCTTGGACACGATATATTATGCCGACTATGACAGGTTCTGTCTTCAGTGAATTGACTTGTTTGTCTTGTATTTGTTCAGTCACGGACTAAACCTTTCCCAAGAAGCTAGCAATCAGTTTTACAAGTCTCTTTCTTCAGAAGGCAGAAGGCTATGAGGAATAGACCATATCGAAAGGCCAAAGTCTGTTAATGCCAATAAAGTCGTAATCGAAATGTTTTTCGCAAGACCATAATGTTTGGGTGGCTACTAAGAATTTATTGTGGCCGTTTGGAGCCAAAATCAACTGAAAAGCTGTTTCGTTAGGTATTAACTTCCTCTTCCCTATTCAGACTGGGGGGGCGGATTCTGACGCACGGACTTTGGACGTTTATAACTTTTTTAATAAGCAAGCTAAAGCCACCGAACTTGGTGACTTTCCCTAAAATTTATCTGGGAACAATTTGGTATAGTAAGTCCTTGTCTATTAAGCTTGACGTTACCATGGCAACCACTTTTTGACGAGCGGTTTTTTCAGATTTTGATTTTCTAAACTTTTAAATCAAAAATCATTACTTTTTTGAAGCAAATATTACCTTTTTAGATCATTTCCATGTTAATTTATTGATTTTGATCACTTCCTGGTCAATTTTGGCGGTTTTTGGAAAATTTTAAAAATCCAAGATGGCGGATCCAAGATGGCCGCCGTTTGGGAACAAAACATTATTGTGACGTCATATGACGTCATCAGCCGAGGTTGTGGACCTCAATGGAAACATTTTTGGACATAATATCTGTCCTTTAAGTTTCATTGTCATAGCTTTAATTTTCTCGGATTTAAGAGGTGGGGGCGGAATCCCCCCCCCGGTCCCACAAGACCAATAAAAACCCGGTCTGAATAGGGTTAAAGTGCATGTGTCGTGTTCACTGACATTAAGACAGAATAACAAATTGTCAACCCGTCTGATATCAGATTTAACTGATGATGCACTTGGGGTATGCGAATTGGATTGTAATTAACTCATTCTTCAGTTTAGCTTTGTAAAAAACATGTATTTGAAGAAGCGTTTCGTTTTTAAAGGTAGCTTTAAAGTCGGCTGCACATTTTTGACGGGATATTTCCAGCATACAAACCGGTGCCTTGTTAACATTTGTTGCCGCCAATACATTTTGATTGCTGATACTTCAGTGGCAACGGACTGGTTTCCTCTTAAGGTGTATGTGTCAGGTTCAAAGCATTCAGTTGTAACAGAACAAGTTAAGAAAATTTTCAACCTGTGTGATGTCAGATTTAAACTACGATGGTCACGCCAAGTACATTTTAATTAGCTCTTATGGTGTTGTGGAAATCTGCACGTGAAGAAGTTAAACCTTGTCCTTAATTGTAACTTTAAACTTGGACATCCACTTTTTGACGTTTTCTTTCCGACATAAAAATGGCACAATAAAAAGAAAAAAGTAGGTTTTTCTGTTAATAATTAATTACGTTTTTCCGCTTTGCTGTGAGACGTCGATCTTCTAGTCAATTAAATACACGTCAAGAATCCAAGAACTTATCTTCAACCTGGAATTAAAACTACAAAGGAAAAGAAACTTAGTCTAAAATATAAAATAATATCTAACCTTGTTATCATTGCAAAAAGCAACCTCCAAAGCGGTTGTAGCTTACAAAGTAACGATATAATCAAGGTATTACGAAGCTTGAGTTATCATATAGATAATTCAACTGGCATGCACAGAAAACTGTTGAAGCTTGTAGGTTACTCAATAGCCTGCTAAGTTTATGTTTTCAACTTTCCTGCAGGTGGTTGCACGAGAATGAGATTCAGATTCTACCTCCTGACATATTCGTAAATACGCCAAAGCTGGAAGTGCTGTAAGTTTGTCTTTTATTTTTTGGTGTTTACTATGAGAAATAATAAGAGGTTGTCGTAAGCTGGTGTCAACCATACGAATTTCTGAGTTGGGTTTTTACGTCTCATTTCCAGAAAATTATGGTAGCTAAATAGTAACCTAAATACCAACTTGTCGAGTTTCTTATTTTGTCACAAAAGATTAAAATCTCCGTGATTTTGGAGTTCTGGGTGGAGAATATTGCTTCGCTTGTGCCTCATCTTTTTCCATGAAGATTTAAACTACGATGGTCACGCCAAGTACATTTTAATTAGCTCTTATGGTGTTGTGGAAATCTGCACGTGAAGAAGTTAAACCTTGTCCTTAATTGTAACTTTAAACTTGGACATCCACTTTTTGACGTTTTCTTTCCGACATAAAAATGGCACAATAAAAAGAAAAAAGTAGGTTTTTCTGTTAATAATTAATTACGTTTTTCCGCTTTGCTGTGAGACGTCGATCTTCTAGTCAATTAAATACACGTCAAGAATCCAAGAACTTATCTTCAACCTGGAATTAAAACTACAAAGGAAAAGAAACTTAGTCTAAAATATAAAATAATATCTAACCTTGTTATCATTGCAAAAAGCAACCTCCAAAGCGGTTGTAGCTTACAAAGTAACGATATAATCAAGGTATTACGAAGCTTGAGTTATCATATAGATAATTCAACTGGCATGCACAGAAAACTGTTGAAGCTTGTAGGTTACTCAATAGCCTGCTAAGTTTATGTTTTCAACTTTCCTGCAGGTGGTTGCACGAGAATGAGATTCAGATTCTACCTCCTGACATATTCGTAAATACGCCAAAGCTGGAAGTGCTGTAAGTTTGTCTTTTATTTTTTGGTGTTTACTATGAGAAATAATAAGAGGTTGTCGTAAGCTGGTGTCAACCATACGAATTTCTGAGTTGGGTTTTTACGTCTCATTTCCAGAAAATTATGGTAGCTAAATAGTAACCTAAATACCAACTTGTCGAGTTTCTTATTTTGTCACAAAAGATTAAAATCTCCGTGATTTTGGAGTTCTGGGTGGAGAATATTGCTTCGCTTGTGCCTCATCTTTTTCCATGACGTAGTTTACATTCACTCAATCAATCTAAGACTCTATTTAACAAGGGTGACACCTAACAGCAGAGCTGACAAACCCCCCGGTCCCACAAGACCAATAAAAACCCGGTCTGAATAGGGTTAAAGTGCATGTGTCGTGTTCACTGACATTAAGACAGAATAACAAATTGTCAACCCGTCTGATATCAGATTTAACTGATGATGCACTTGGGGTATGCGAATTGGATTGTAATTAACTCATTCTTCAGTTTAGCTTTGTAAAAAACATGTATTTGAAGAAGCGTTTCGCCTTTAAAGGTAGCTTTAAAGTCGGCTGCACATTTTTGACGGGATATTTCCAGCATACAAACCGGTGCCTTGTTAACATTTGTTGCCGCCAATACATTTTGATTGCTGATACTTCAGTGGCAACGGACTGGTTTCCTCTTAAGGTGTATGTGTCAGGTTCAAAGCATTCAGTTGTAACAGAACAAGTTAAGAAAATTTTCAACCTGTGTGATGTCAGATTTAAACTACGATGGTCACGCCAAGTACATTTTAATTAGCTCTTATGGTGTTGTGGAAATCTGCACGTGAAGAAGTTAAACCTTGTCCTTAATTGTAACTTTAAACTTGGACATCCACTTTTTGACGTTTTCTTTCCGACATAAAAATGGCACAATAAAAAGAAAAAAGTAGGTTTTTCTGTTAATAATTAATTACGTTTTTCCGCTTTGCTGTGAGACGTCGATCTTCTAGTCAATTAAATACACGTCAAGAATCCAAGAACTTATCTTCAACCTGGAATTAAAACTACAAAGGAAAAGAAACTTAGTCTAAAATATAAAATAATATCTAACCTTGTTATCATTGCAAAAAGCAACCTCCAAAGCGGTTGTAGCTTACAAAGTAACGATATAATCAAGGTATTACGAAGCTTGAGTAATCATATAGATAATTCAACTGGCATGCACAGAAAACTGTTGAAGCTTGTAGGTTACTCAATAGCCTGCTAAGTTTATGTTTTCAACTTTCCTGCAGGTGGTTGCACGAGAATGAGATTCAGATTCTACCTCCTGACATATTCGTAAAAACGCCAAAGCTGGAAGTGCTGTAAGTTTGTCTTTTATTTTTTGGTGTTTACTATGAGAAATAATAAGAGGTTGTCGTAAGCTGGTGTCAACCATACGAATTTCTGAGTTGGGTTTTTACGTCTCATTTCCAGAAAATTATGGTAGCTAAATAGTAACCTAAATACCAACTTGTCGAGTTTCTTATTTTGTCACAAAAGATTAAAATCTCCGTGATTTTGGAGTTCTGGGTGGAGAATATTGCTTCGCTTGTGCCTCATCTTTTTCCATGAAGATTTAAACTACGATGGTCACGCCAAGTACATTTTAATTAGCTCTTATGGTGTTGTGGAAATCTGCACGTGAAGAAGTTAAACCTTGTCCTTAATTGTAACTTTAAACTTGGACATCCACTTTTTGACGTTTTCTTTCCGACATAAAAATGGCACAATAAAAAGAAAAAAGTAGGTTTTTCTGTTAATAATTAATTACGTTTTTCCGCTTTGCTGTGAGACGTCGATCTTCTAGTCAATTAAATACACGTCAAGAATCCAAGAACTTATCTTCAACCTGGAATTAAAACTACAAAGGAAAAGAAACTTAGTCTAAAATATAAAATAATATCTAACCTTGTTATCATTGCAAAAAGCAACCTCCAAAGCGGTTGTAGCTTACAAAGTAACGATATAATCAAGGTATTACGAAGCTTGAGTTATCATATAGATAATTCAACTGGCATGCACAGAAAACTGTTGAAGCTTGTAGGTTACTCAATAGCCTGCTAAGTTTATGTTTTCAACTTTCCTGCAGGTGGTTGCACGAGAATGAGATTCAGATTCTACCTCCTGACATATTCGTAAATACGCCAAAGCTGGAAGTGCTGTAAGTTTGTCTTTTATTTTTTGGTGTTTACTATGAGAAATAATAAGAGGTTGTCGTAAGCTGGTGTCAACCATACGAATTTCTGAGTTGGGTTTTTACGTCTCATTTCCAGAAAATTATGGTAGCTAAATAGTAACCTAAATACCAACTTGTCGAGTTTCTTATTTTGTCACAAAAGATTAAAATCTCCGTGATTTTGGAGTTCTGGGTGGAGAATATTGCTTCGCTTGTGCCTCATCTTTTTCCATGAAGATTTAAACTACGATGGTCACGCCAAGTACATTTTAATTAGCTCTTATGGTGTTGTGGAAATCTGCACGTGAAGAAGTTAAACCTTGTCCTTAATTGTAACTTTAAACTTGGACATCCACTTTTTGACGTTTTCTTTCCGACATAAAAATGGCACAATAAAAAGAAAAAAGTAGGTTTTTCTGTTAATAATTAATTACGTTTTTCCGCTTTGCTGTGAGACGTCGATCTTCTAGTCAATTAAATACACGTCAAGAATCCAAGAACTTATCTTCAACCTGGAATTAAAACTACAAAGGAAAAGAAACTTAGTCTAAAATATAAAATAATATCTAACCTTGTTATCATTGCAAAAAGCAACCTCCAAAGCGGTTGTAGCTTACAAAGTAACGATATAATCAAGGTATTACGAAGCTTGAGTTATCATATAGATAATTCAACTGGCATGCACAGAAAACTGTTGAAGCTTGTAGGTTACTCAATAGCCTGCTAAGTTTATGTTTTCAACTTTCCTGCAGGTGGTTGCACGAGAATGAGATTCAGATTCTACCTCCTGACATATTCGTAAATACGCCAAAGCTGGAAGTGCTGTAAGTTTGTCTTTTATTTTTTGGTGTTTACTATGAGAAATAATAAGAGGTTGTCGTAAGCTGGTGTCAACCATACGAATTTCTGAGTTGGGTTTTTACGTCTCATTTCCAGAAAATTATGGTAGCTAAATAGTAACCTAAATACCAACTTGTCGAGTTTCTTATTTTGTCACAAAAGATTAAAATCTCCGTGATTTTGGAGTTCTGGGTGGAGAATATTGCTTCGCTTGTGCCTCATCTTTTTCCATGACGTAGTTTACATTCACTCAATCAATCTAAGACTCTATTTAACAAGGGTGACACCTAACAGCAGAGCTGACAAACCCCCCGGTCCCACAAGACCAATAAAAACCCGGTCTGAATAGGGTTAAAGTGCATGTGTCGTGTTCACTGACATTAAGACAGAATAACAAATTGTCAACCCGTCTGATATCAGATTTAACTGATGATGCACTTGGGGTATGCGAATTGGATTGTAATTAACTCATTCTTCAGTTTAGCTTTGTAAAAAACATGTATTTGAAGAAGCGTTTCGCCTTTAAAGGTAGCTTTAAAGTCGGCTGCACATTTTTGACGGGATATTTCCAGCATACAAACCGGTGCCTTGTTAACATTTGTTGCCGCCAATACATTTTGATTGCTGATACTTCAGTGGCAACGGACTGGTTTCCTCTTAAGGTGTATGTGTCAGGTTCAAAGCATTCAGTTGTAACAGAACAAGTTAAGAAAATTTTCAACCTGTGTGATGTCAGATTTAAACTACGATGGTCACGCCAAGTACATTTTAATTAGCTCTTATGGTGTTGTGGAAATCTGCACGTGAAGAAGTTAAACCTTGTCCTTAATTGTAACTTTAAACTTGGACATCCACTTTTTGACGTTTTCTTTCCGACATAAAAATGGCACAATAAAAAGAAAAAAGTAGGTTTTTCTGTTAATAATTAATTACGTTTTTCCGCTTTGCTGTGAGACGTCGATCTTCTAGTCAATTAAATACACGTCAAGAATCCAAGAACTTATCTTCAACCTGGAATTAAAACTACAAAGGAAAAGAAACTTAGTCTAAAAT
Organism: Siderastrea siderea; assembly: GCA_964030785.1. Taxonomy (NCBI): domain Eukaryota; kingdom Metazoa; phylum Cnidaria; class Anthozoa; order Scleractinia; family Rhizangiidae; genus Siderastrea; species Siderastrea siderea. The sequence continues at coordinate 50,435,151 of OZ034969.1, read as the reverse complement.
ATAAAATAATATCTAACCTTGTTATCATTGCAAAAAGCAACCTCCAAAGCGGTTGTAGCTTACAAAGTAACGATATAATCAAGGTATTACGAAGCTTGAGTAATCATATAGATAATTCAACTGGCATGCACAGAAAACTGTTGAAGCTTGTAGGTTACTCAATAGCCTGCTAAGTTTATGTTTTCAACTTTCCTGCAGGTGGTTGCACGAGAATGAGATTCAGATTCTACCTCCTGACATATTCGTAAAAACGCCAAAGCTGGAAGTGCTGTAAGTTTGTCTTTTATTTTTTGGTGTTTACTATGAGAAATAATAAGAGGTTGTCGTAAGCTGGTGTCAACCATACGAATTTCTGAGTTGGGTTTTTACGTCTCATTTCCAGAAAATTATGGTAGCTAAATAGTAACCTAAATACCAACTTGTCGAGTTTCTTATTTTGTCACAAAAGATTAAAATCTCCGTGATTTTGGAGTTCTGGGTGGAGAATATTGCTTCGCTTGTGCCTCATCTTTTTCCATGAAGATTTAAACTACGATGGTCACGCCAAGTACATTTTAATTAGCTCTTATGGTGTTGTGGAAATCTGCACGTGAAGAAGTTAAACCTTGTCCTTAATTGTAACTTTAAACTTGGACATCCACTTTTTGACGTTTTCTTTCCGACATAAAAATGGCACAATAAAAAGAAAAAAGTAGGTTTTTCTGTTAATAATTAATTACGTTTTTCCGCTTTGCTGTGAGACGTCGATCTTCTAGTCAATTAAATACACGTCAAGAATCCAAGAACTTATCTTCAACCTGGAATTAAAACTACAAAGGAAAAGAAACTTAGTCTAAAATATAAAATAATATCTAACCTTGTTATCATTGCAAAAAGCAACCTCCAAAGCGGTTGTAGCTTACAAAGTAACGATATAATCAAGGTATTACGAAGCTTGAGTTATCATATAGATAATTCAACTGGCATGCACAGAAAACTGTTGAAGCTTGTAGGTTACTCAATAGCCTGCTAAGTTTATGTTTTCAACTTTCCTGCAGGTGGTTGCACGAGAATGAGATTCAGATTCTACCTCCTGACATATTCGTAAATACGCCAAAGCTGGAAGTGCTGTAAGTTTGTCTTTTATTTTTTGGTGTTTACTATGAGAAATAATAAGAGGTTGTCGTAAGCTGGTGTCAACCATACGAATTTCTGAGTTGGGTTTTTACGTCTCATTTCCAGAAAATTATGGTAGCTAAATAGTAACCTAAATACCAACTTGTCGAGTTTCTTATTTTGTCACAAAAGATTAAAATCTCCGTGATTTTGGAGTTCTGGGTGGAGAATATTGCTTCGCTTGTGCCTCATCTTTTTCCATGAAGTAGTTTACATTCACTCAATCAATCTAAGACTCTATTTAACAAGGGTGACACCTAACAGCAGAGCTGACAAACCCCCCGGTCCCACAAGACCAATAAAAACCCGGTCTGAATAGGGTTAAAGTGCATGTGTCGTGTTCACTGACATTAAGACAGAATAACAAATTGTCAACCCGTCTGATATCAGATTTAACTGATGATGCACTTGGGGTATGCGAATTGGATTGTAATTAACTCATTCTTCAGTTTAGCTTTGTAAAAAACATGTATTTGAAGAAGCGTTTCGCCTTTAAAGGTAGCTTTAAAGTCGGCTGCACATTTTTGACGGGATATTTCCAGCATACAAACCGGTGCCTTGTTAACATTTGTTGCCGCCAATACATTTTGATTGCTGATACTTCAGTGGCAACGGACTGGTTTCCTCTTAAGGTGTATGTGTCAGGTTCAAAGCATTCAGTTGTAACAGAACAAGTTAAGAAAATTTTCAACCTGTGTGATGTCAGATTTAAACTACGATGGTCACGCCAAGTACATTTTAATTAGCTCTTATGGTGTTGTGGAAATCTGCACGTGAAGAAGTTAAACCTTGTCCTTAATTGTAACTTTAAACTTGGACATCCACTTTTTGACGTTTTCTTTCCGACATAAAAATGGCACAATAAAAAGAAAAAAGTAGGTTTTTCTGTTAATAATTAATTACGTTTTTCCGCTTTGCTGTGAGACGTCGATCTTCTAGTCAATTAAATACACGTCAAGAATCCAAGAACTTATCTTCAACCTGGAATTAAAACTACAAAGGAAAAGAAACTTAGTCTAAAATATAAAATAATATCTAACCTTGTTATCATTGCAAAAAGCAACCTCCAAAGCGGTTGTAGCTTACAAAGTAACGATATAATCAAGGTATTACGAAGCTTGAGTAATCATATAGATAATTCAACTGGCATGCACAGAAAACTGTTGAAGCTTGTAGGTTACTCAATAGCCTGCTAAGTTTATGTTTTCAACTTTCCTGCAGGTGGTTGCACGAGAATGAGATTCAGATTCTACCTCCTGACATATTCGTAAAAACGCCAAAGCTGGAAGTGCTGTAAGTTTGTCTTTTATTTTTTGGTGTTTACTATGAGAAATAATAAGAGGTTGTCGTAAGCTGGTGTCAACCATACGAATTTCTGAGTTGGGTTTTTACGTCTCATTTCCAGAAAATTATGGTAGCTAAATAGTAACCTAAATACCAACTTGTCGAGTTTCTTATTTTGTCACAAAAGATTAAAATCTCCGTGATTTTGGAGTTCTGGGTGGAGAATATTGCTTCGCTTGTGCCTCATCTTTTTCCATGAAGTAGTTTACATTCACTCAATCAATCTAAGACTCTATTTAACAAGGGTGACACCTAACAGCAGAGCTGACAAACCTATGGCCCCTGTTAAAATATATACTTATCTTTATTTGCTTATTATGAGAAATAATGAGATCCTTATAAGCTAATTACTGTAGTGTCAACCATCGAAATTTCCCCGGTGGATTTTTTTACATCACATTTCCAGCATAAACAATAAAATAATCAAAATAACAAAAGCTTGATACTAATAACAAACTCTTTCTTGTTTAGGAGACTTTCAAAGAACCAAATAATTGAACTCCCGGAACGGGTATTTGCCCAGCTGACCAACCTAAGAGAGTTGTAAGTTCATTGATATCTTATAAGTGGTGTCTTAAAAGTTCTTTAGTAAGGTTTACGATTGCATTAATCTTTTCTAAAGGTCGCCTGGATTATAACAGACCCCAACCCCCCCCCCCCCTTACCATTTGGAAAGGCTGATACCTCAGTGTCAACGTATTAACGTTCCGTTTAGGTGCATGAGTCGTGGTCAATGAAATTGATTGAAAAAATGTGAAGAAAAACTAAGACAGAATAACAAATTGTCAACCCGTCTGATATCAGATTTAACTGATGATGCACTTGGGGTATGCGAATTGGATTTTAATTAACTCATTCTTCAGTTTAGCTTTGTAAAAAACATGTATTTGAAGAAGCGTTTCGTCTTTAAAGGTAGCTTTAAAGTCGGCTGCACATTTTTGACGGGATATTTCCAGCATACAAACCGGTGCCTTGTTAACAGTTGTTGCCGCCAATACATTTTGATTGCTGATACTTCAGTGGCAACGGATTGGCTTCCTCTTAAGGTGTATGTGTCATGTTCAAAGCAATCAGTTGTGACAGAACAAGTTAAGAAAATTTTCAACCTGTGTGATCTCAGATTTAAACTATGATGGTCACGCCAAGTACATTTTAATTAGCTCTTATGGTGTTGTGGAAATCTGCACGTGAAGAAGTTAAACCTTGTCCTTAATTGTAACTTTAAACTTGGACATCCACTTTTTGACGTTTTCTTTCCGACATAAAAATGGCACAATAAAAAGAAAAAAAGTAGGTTTTTCTGTTAGTAACTAATTACGTTTTTCCGCTTTGCTGTGAGACGTCGATCTTCTAGTCAATTAAATACACGTCAAGAATCCAAGAACTTATCTTCAACCTGGAATTAAAAATACAAAGGAAAAGAAACTTAGTCTAAAATATAAAATAATATCTAACATTCTTATCATTGCAAAAAGCAACCTCCAAAGCGATTGTAGCTTTCAAAGTAACGATATAATCAAGGTATTACGAAGCTTGAGTAATCATATAGATAATTAATTCAACTGGCATGCACAGAAAACTGTTGAAGCTTGTAGGTTACTAAATAGCCTGCTAAGTTTATGTTTTCAACTTTCCTGCAGGTGGTTGCACGAGAATGAGATTCAGATTCTACCTCCTGACATATTCGTAAATACGCCAAAGCTGGAAGTGCTGTAAGTTTGTCTTTTATTTTTTGGTGTTTACTATGAGAAATAATAAGAGGTTGTCGTAAGCTGGTATCAACCATACGAATTTCTGAGTTGGGTTTTTACGTCTCATTTCCAGAAAATTATGGTAGCTAAATAGTAACCTAAATACCAACTTGTCGAGTTTCTTATGTTGTCACAAAAGATTAAAATCTCCGTGATTTTGGAGTTCTGGGTGGAGAATATTGCTTCGCTTGTGCCTCATCTTTTTCCATGAAGTAGTTTACATTCACTCAATCAATCAAAGACTCTATTTAACAAGGGTGACACCTAACAGCAGAGCTGACAAACCTATGGCCCCTGTTAAAATATATACTTATCTTTATTTGCTTATTATGAGAAATAATGAGATCCTTATAAGCTAATTACTGTAGTGTCAACCATCGAAATTTCCCCGGTGGATTTTTTTACATCACATTTCCAGCATAAACAATAAAATAATCAAAATAACAAAAGCTTGATACTAATTACAAACTCTTTCTTGTTTAGGAGACTTTCAAAGAACCAAATAATTGAACTCCCGGAACGGGTATTTGCCCAGCTGACCAACCTAAGAGAGTTGTAAGTTCATTGATATCTTATAAGTGGTGTCTTAAAAGTTCTTTAGTAAGGTTTACGATTGCATTAATCTTTTCTAAAGGTCGCCTGGATTATAACAGACCCCAACCCCCCCCCCCCCCCTTACCATTTGGAAAGGCTGATACCTCAGTGTCAACGTATTAACGTTCCGTTTAGGTGCATGAGTCGTGGTCAATGAAATTGATTGAAAAATGTGAAGAAAAATTAAGGTATCTAAATAGTAACCTAAATACCTAGTTGTCGAGTTTCTTATTTTGTCGTAAAACATTAAAATCTCCGTGATTTTAGAGTTCTGGGTGAAGAATATTGCCTCGCTTGTGCCTCATCTTTTTCCATGAAGTCGTTTACATTCACTCAATCAATCTACGACTCTTTTTAACAATTGTCACACCTAACAGCAGAGCTGACAAACCTATGTCCCTCTTGAAATACACAAATGCAAACAAAGATGAATTCAAAAACTGGAGATGGTAAAATTTACTGATACATTATACTAATTTTAAATACTATTCGTAAAAAAACATTAAAAGACTAATTTATAAAAGTTTACAATAAAATTAAAATTTCGAATCGGTCAGCATCTTTGTGAGATTGAATAAAAATGTATCTCAGAACAGAACTAAGACTGGTTTTCTTCTTAATTTCATTTGGGAGGCTATTCCAAAGTTTTATTGTGCTAAGTGTGAAAGATTTTCCTCCTTTTTTTTATATAATTAAACCTTGGACACGATATATTATGCCGACTATGACAGGTTCTGTCTTCAGTGAATTGACTTGTTTGTCTTGTATTTGTTCAGTCACGGACTAAACCTTTCCCAAGAAGCTAGCAATCAGTTTTACAAGTCTCTTTCTTCAGAAGGCAGAAGGCTATGAGGAATAGACCATATCGAAAGGCCAAAGTCTGTTAATGCCAATAAAGTCGTAATCGAAATGTTTTTCGCAAGACCATAATGTTTGGGTGGCTACTAAGAATTTATTGTGGCCGTTTGGAGCCAAAATCAACTGAAAAGCTGTTTCGTTAGGTATTAACTTCCTCTTCCCTATTCAGACCGGGGGGGCGGATTCTGACGCACGGACTTTGGACGTTTATAACTTTTTTAATAAGCAAGCTAAAGCCACCGAACTTGGTGACTTTCCCTAAAATTTATCTGGGAACAATTTGGTATAGTAAGTCCTTGTCTATTAAGCTTGACGTTACCATGGCAACCACTTTTTGACGAGCGGTTTTTTCAGATTTTGATTTTCTAAACTTTTAAATCAAAAATCATTACTTTTTTGAAGCAAATATTACCTTTTTAGATCATTTCCATGTTAATTTATTGATTTTGATCACTTCCTGGTCAATTTTGGCGGTTTTTGGAAAATTTTAAAAATCCAAGATGGCGGATCCAAGATGGCCGCCGTTTGGGAACAAAACATTATTGTGACGTCATATGACGTCATCAGCCGAGGTTGTGGACCTCAATGGAAACATTTTTGGACATAATATCTGTCCTTTAAGTTTCATTGTCATAGCTTTAATTTTCTCGGATTTAAGAGGTGGGGGCGGAATCCCCCCCCGGTCCCACAAGACCAATAAAAACCCGGTCTGAATAGGGTTAAAGTACATGTGTCGTGTTCACTGACATTAAGACAGAATAACAAATTGTCAACCCGTCTGATATCAGATTTAACTGATGATGCACTTGGGGTATGCGAATTGGATTGTAATTAACTCATTCTTCAGTTTAGCTTTGTAAAAAACATGTATTTGAAGAAGCGTTTCGCCTTTAAAGGTAGCTTTAAAGTCGGCTGCACATTTTTGACGGGATATTTCCAGCATACAAACCGGTGCCTTGTTAACATTTGTTGCCGCCAATACATTTTGATTGCTGATACTTCAGTGGCAACGGACTGGTTTCCTCTTAAGGTGTATGTGTCAGGTTCAAAGCATTCAGTTGTAACAGAACAAGTTAAGAAAATTTTCAACCTGTGTGATGTCAGATTTAAACTACGATGGTCACGCCAAGTACATTTTAATTAGCTCTTATGGTGTTGTGGAAATCTGCACGTGAAGAAGTTAAACCTTGTCCTTAATTGTAACTTTAAACTTGGACATCCACTTTTTGACGTTTTCTTTCCGACATAAAAATGGCACAATAAAAAGAAAAAAGTAGGTTTTTCTGTTAATAATTAATTACGTTTTTCCGCTTTGCTGTGAGACGTCGATCTTCTAGTCAATTAAATACACGTCAAGAATCCAAGAACTTATCTTCAACCTGGAATTAAAACTACAAAGGAAAAGAAACTTAGTCTAAAATATAAAATAATATCTAACCTTGTTATCATTGCAAAAAGCAACCTCCAAAGCGGTTGTAGCTTACAAAGTAACGATATAATCAAGGTATTACGAAGCTTGAGTAATCATATAGATAATTCAACTGGCATGCACAGAAAACTGTTGAAGCTTGTAGGTTACTCAATAGCCTGCTAAGTTTATGTTTTCAACTTTCCTGCAGGTGGTTGCACGAGAATGAGATTCAGATTCTACCTCCTGACATATTCGTAAAAACGCCAAAGCTGGAAGTGCTGTAAGTTTGTCTTTTATTTTTTTGGTGTTTACTATGAGAAATAATAAGAGGTTGTCGTAAGCTGGTGTCAACCATACGAATTTCTGAGTTGGGTTTTTACGTCTCATTTCCAGAAAATTATGGTAGCTAAATAGTAACCTAAATACCAACTTGTCGAGTTTCTTATTTTGTCACAAAAGATTAAAATCTCCGTGATTTTGGAGTTCTGGGTGGAGAATATTGCTTCGCTTGTGCCTCATCTTTTTCCATGAAGTAGTTTACATTCACTCAATCAATCTAAGACTCTATTTAACAAGGGTGACACCTAACAGCAGAGCTGACAAACCTATGGCCCCTGTTAAAATATATACTTATCTTTATTTGCTTATTATGAGAAATAATGAGATCCTTATAAGCTAATTACTGTAGTGTCAACCATCGAAATTTCCCCGGTGGATTTTTTTACATCACATTTCCAGCATAAACAATAAAATAATCAAAATAACAAAAGCTTGATACTAATTACAAACTCTTTCTTGTTTAGGAGACTTTCAAAGAACCAAATAATTGAACTCCCGGAACGGGTATTTGCCCAGCTGACCAACCTAAGAGAGTTGTAAGTTCATTGATATCTTATAAGTGGTGTCTTAAAAGTTCTTTAGTAAGGTTTACGATTGCATTAATCTTTTCTAAAGGTCGCCTGGATTATAACAGACCCCAACCCCCCCCCCCCCCCTTACCATTTGGAAAGGCTGATACCTCAGTGTCAACGTATTAACGTTCCGTTTAGGTGCATGAGTCGTGGTCAATGAAATTGATTGAAAAATGTGAAGAAAAATTTAGACAGAATAACAAATTGTCTACCCGTCTGATTTCAGATTTAACTGATGATGCACTTGGGGTATGCGAATTGGATTTTAATTAACTCATTCTTCAGTTTAGCTTTGTAAAAAACATGTATTTGAAGAAGCGTTTCGTCTTTAAAGGTAGCTTTAAAGTCGGCTGCACATTTTTGACGGGATATTTCCAGCATACAAACCGGTGCCTTGTTAACAGTTGTTGACGCCAATACATTTTGATTGCTGATACTTCAGTGGCAACGGATTGGCTTCCTCTTAAGGTGTATGTGTCATGTTCAAAGCAATCAGTTGTGACAGAACAAGTTAAGAAAATTTTCAATCTGTGATCTCAGATTTAAACTATGATGGTCACGCCAAGTACATTTTAATTAGCTCTTATGGTGTTGTGGAAATATGCACGTGAAGAAGTTAAACCTTGTCCTTAATTGTAACTTTAAACTTGGACATCCACTTTTTGACGTCTTCTTTCCGACATAAAAATGGCACAATAAAAAGAAAAAAAGTAGGTTTTTCTCTTAATAATTAATTACGTCTTTCCGCTTTGCTGTAAGACGTCGATCTTCTAGTCAATTAAATACACGTCAAGAATCCAAGAACTTATCTTCAACCTGGAATTAAAAATACAAAGGAAAAGAAACTTAGTCTAAAATATAAAATAATATCTAACATTCTTATCATTGCAAAAAGCAACCTCCAAAGCGGTTGTAGCTTACAAAGTAATGATATAATCAAGGTATTATAATTGTATATCGATAGGCTAGCCTAACAGCGGAGCTGTCATGAATAAGCTGGTGTTCCTTTCTGAAAAAAAAAATCGAGAACTCTCCGGGCAAAAAAAAAAATGCAGGGCTTTTTTCGGGCGCAAAATTCTTTCGAAAAATGTTTCTAAAAAGAAAAAAAGCCGAACGTGTTCTGTACAGCACCGCAAATTGTTCCTGCTAGTTGTCCCACAATAATCCGAACTCAAAATTCACTTTAGAACACAAAGTTATTGTTATTAATTTTTTTCGAGCTTCAAACTGTAGGCATAAAATATTTTTCTTATTCTAGAGCCGTCTTCCTTGGTTTTCACAGTGTTTCAATATCCTGTCATTTAACTGTCAAGGCTTGTCAAATCATCTCGGACAACTGGTTGTTCGCTTGAATGAACGTGAATGATGACTATCTGAACGTGAATGAACGTCGCCTATCTACAACAGCTAAATATGACCCACTCTAAACAGGTTATCGCTTTAGGTTTTCATCGTGTTCGGATCTTGACAAATAACACGAAATGCCACTAAATCAGAATCAGTAGCGCTGAAGCGAGCTGACCTGCTGAAACTTGGCGTTAAGTCTTCAATGTGTTCTTTCTCGTTTGGCTAGATTGCTTAGTAGAGTTATCAAAATGGGCTACTCGTCTGATTCGTCTGCTTCAGCGTTTGGTTGACTCGGTTTTCATTCCATCAGTTGCTGCCGTTTATAACGGCTACTGACAATTTTGAAGACCGAGAGGAGGTAGCTTTTCTTTTAAGATTTTACAGACTATCGGCCGGATTATAAGGTGCCGTTTTTTTTCTTCCATATATTTGCTTCACAATTTGTTTACTCTTTTGACTCTTTCTAACCTCTGAAGAACAAATTTCCATAGGAAAGGTTTTTCATCAGATGTAAGCCTTAGATACGCTTCCTTTCCCTCTAAAAGAAAATGACACACGTGGAAATGACAAAATATACCTTAAAAATGGGAGTGATTGATTTACTTTACTCCAAAAGATCGGGAATACAAGACTGCTCGTGTCTGATTGAAATTTAACTGTCGGTTTCTCGTTGGACAAGACATTGTTTCCCCGTTACTGAATCTCCCTTGAATTCCCTTTGAAGTCCCCTCGCGGAGTGCCGGTTTGTGCTATGACTACTTCACACACTCGTCGTTAAAAGGCTGACGTCCCGATATATGTTATTTTATGGGCCCCGTTACTGAATTCCCCTTGAATTCCCTTTGAATCCCCCTATGATGATTGCCAGTTTGTGCTATAATTACTTCACACACTACGTCATGAAAAGGCTGACGTCACGATTCGAGTTGCTTCCATGTCCAAAGAGTGTCGTTTGCCTGCTCTCTTCTCATACTGATTGGTTCTCAATCTTTCCCCACCATGAGTGCGGTGCTCACTAGCTTTCGCGCCATTGTCCATTGAATATAAATGGACCCCGTTACTGAATTCCCCTTGAATTCCCTTTGAATTCCCTTTGAATCCCCTACACTGATTGGTTTGTGCTACTTCACGAGGCTGTTGTCACGATTTGAGTTGCCTCCATTTGAAATGAGCGAGCATGGCGTTATTGAATTGTTACTGTATTCTCCTTGCATTCTCCTGCACTCCCTTTGCTCTCTCCTACACTCCCCTAGCAAGCCATTGGTCAGCGCGTTTGACGAACGCGTGGGCGAATATTCTTAGCGCGAAAAACTTTTCATTCCTTACACTCGAATATAAACCAAAATTTTTAATATCTTTTCTCTCTTCAATCACATGACTTTGAATTTCCCTTAACATAGGCATCACTCATCAAACAACGAGGCACCGGCTGCCTATGACTACGTGGAAGCTGATTTAGTGGTGGAATGGAGTGATTCGTTAAGAATTTTTCACCATGTGAAACACATTTTGTCGTAGAATAAACCTTGCTGTTGTACGCACCGCTACGCAAGTAATTATACGCACTCAAACATGAAATTAACTTGCATGAAAGATTAGCAGTTCTTTGTTCAGTGAGTTAAGAAACAAAGAAATGAATTACATTGATCGGCCGCGTGTAAATCATAAAAGATAATTAGACATCAAACACACAAATTGTCATCCGGCAAAACGTTTATTTCAGTCGCTCAACTAGTACAAAGGAAAGTCATTTGTACAGACTTAATCGCCTTCTTCTTCTCCGGGAGGGTAAGAAGTCTATTCTGATTTCTTCCGGTTGTGGTGTGTAACAGCTCCGCAATCAAACATCTCTTCAGTTCTTCCTTCACATGTTTTCGGTCTATAGGAATGTTGTGACTGCATACAGGGCAAATTTCACAGTTATCATGCCAAAAGCACTTAGGACATTTTACGACCGCAGTACGATAAACATTTGAGCCTTCACAGTGTTGACACGGATTCGAATCCTTTCTATGTATGAATGTTGTACTTTCAGAGTCGCTATCCTCTATTTTGCTTTCCCCCTTCTGGATCACTGTTTTCAGTCTCTTATGGGACTGAATCTTCTCATAAGCTGTTTCCTCGTCTTCTTCGCTGTCTGTAGATGGTTCCTTGTTGTTTTCGAGTGTTCACTGTCCTGATATTCTTCTTCTTTTTCTAACAAATCGCTTAGAATTTTCTTATTCTTTATCAAACGTTTATCGACTCCCAGCTCTGCCAATATATCTCGGAAATCGTTTAGCCCACTGACATTTTTGCCGCTGGAAATAAATTAACGCTGATGTCCGAGTAATTGCCCACGCGGCGTCCAAAACAAGATATCTTTGGATGTGGCCATACTATGCAACAGGTCAGAAGCACGCTTTCTGGAAACAGCTTGGGAATGATTGTCCAAAACATCTTTGATTCGGGGTTCCTCCTCAATACTCTCTTCATCAGAGTAATCTTCACTTTCCCTCTGTTTCTCTTCCTCCCAGTCTACCTTTCTCTTCATATTGATCAACACTCATTAAAGGTAAATGATAAATGATCAGTCTTTAGAATGTGCCGTTGTTTTTATGGCAGTAGGAACCCCAGGCTACTAATAACAGGGGTCAGCAAATCTGAAATAAAAGCACGACCCTCTCGCACAAGGGTTTGCTTCTTTGTCTTATATGGAACGTCAAGGTCAGCAAGATTAACACGAGCATCCTTAAATTGAATCAATTTGCGCCTCTTTTCTTCCAAGAATAGTAAGTTTTCATGGAGCACATTACGAATAACATGAACCAATGTGTGCATCTGTTGTGAAGAGGCTGTCATTAGAAGAAACTGACGCTGCTCAGGAGAGCAATCAGCTAAGAGTTGAAGTAAACCTGAATCGTTCCTTACTACTCGAGACATGGAGATGAAATGAGCTAATGCTAGGAGGACACAGTCTTTTATTTGGTGGTGGAAACAATAAAATTTTGGTTAAACTTAAGTTGCTCCCGGTAGCGACTCGACAGACTTTTCCCTGCAAATACACATTTCTCACTGATTCCAATGCATCCCTCTGGCTGTTTAACTCTGTTTACCATGAAACATTTCTCGAAATCTATTTTGCTAAAATAAATAATATTTTCCCGTCATCGAACCGTTTACTGACCAAAAATAACCCAAAAAATGTTTTCGGAAACTAATTCAAGCACACGTATAATTATCAAGAGAAAATGAAACAAGTTTTTCACCCGCGAAGTATTAATCGGGCGCTTTCAAGAACACACCCTGAACTTATTTTAGGAAGCTTTTAGAGTCTCATTTTAGACAAAATAGACTTAAAGCGAGAAATGATTTGCTTATAGTTACTTAAATAAAGATTTCATTTTGATCTGTAACTAAAGACAAACTGAAATGGCTTACCGGTTAAAAACAAAACGAACACGAAAACATGCCACACTGAATTCACTTACTGAAACAGCGATTCTAAGTTTAGTCGCTAACTTGGGACAGAAATGTCATTCACTTCAAATGAAGAAACCAAAAATATATAAAAATATAAGGAAGATAAAATATTCCACAACTGAACAAAAAACGTATAGAGCTTTCAATAAAAAAAATATTGACGACAGAGCGACTCTTCAGGTGTTGAATACCAAATTACGAATTAGTCAAAACAACCCAATACGCGGTGCCAAAGAAAAACAACCTATTGTAGATTGAAAAAACAACACAGAATCAATTTAGGATAGCCACGATTTCTACTTTTCGAATAAAATACACTACTGACTAGAATTGCTCAAAGAAAAATATTGAGAATTACGCACTAAAGTTCAAAAGAAAATTGCGCTTATTTTTTTTATGCAAATTCCTTTAAGGAATAAACACAGAAAAAGGGACAAGAAACCTCTAATAACATGCGAAGCACTTGTTTGCCTAGGAAAGCAAACTGCATTCAATTTTCCCCTCAACTGAAGTTACTCGAATGCCGACAAACGGGAACTACAAGGTAATTTCACAGATATTTTAAACAAGTTTTTAAAACATTTCAAGAAAATTACAGTTATTTACTAAACATGTAAAGTCGCTCAATTAAACAATTTTTACAGTGTAAATCCACAATCAAATCTGTAATTTATACTTTACTACTCAACTGAAAGATGGACTTGAAACTCTAAACGAAAGTCGCCGGGTTCTTTCCAGATCTCCTTAGCGTTGAAAAAAACAAGTATGTCCTCGAACAAGGATTTCTTGCCTTCAAGTTCTCCAACATCTTCTATATGCGCCATCGAGTTTGAAGCAATCCTTTTCCTTTTCATGATGAACTGTTACAAGTCTTCATTCCAAGAATGTATTACAATTATCATATTAAAAAATCGAGCGTACGAGGAACCAGCCGCCATATTGTTTACTTCAGCTACAAGAAAAAACAGGGCATTCCGACTCCCCCGGTCGGGTTGTCCTGGCGCTCCCCTCACCCTCCCCCAGAGTCTGTACGGACGGACGGACGTACGCTGACGTCAGAACCAAAATTTTTCGGATCAACGGGTTACCAAATTTGCTTACCCATGGTGCTCCGCGAGCTCCCCTAAAAATTATTTTTCTACTTGTGAATTGTTCTGCGTTTTTATCTTGATCACGCTAAACACTCTTAAATTTGTAGAAATTGGAGTGCATTTGTGGATTGTAAAGATGAAATTCTTCTCAACTTATCGGTCCCTAAAATACAGTACATTTCAACTGTTCAGTTATTCGCTAATAGATGAAAACAACAAGGGAAAACATAAACACAAAAACACAACGTGGACCGCAGAGGGAGCGGTGAAGTTGACTTATTTTTCTTCAAAAAGAAGAGTTCACGACGGCTTTGACCGGAAGCTCTTCTTGCGGCATTCTTTGGAAAGCTAATTAAGTTCAAGACGAGTACTCGTGAAACTACATTTGCTCTAATAAACCCATTTAAGTTGCTCTTGGTAGCGACTCGTGAGACTTTTCAATGTAAATACGCATTTCTTACAGATTCACATCCATCCAGCTAGCTGTTAAGTTCTGTCAACCATCAAACAACTTTGCTCAAATAAATAACATTGCCCCGGCATCAGGCAGTTTACTCGCAAAAAATTACCCGAAAAAGGGTTTCGCAAGCTTCCACTGAGCACACGTAAATTATCGAGAGAAAATGGCACAAGTTTTTCGCCCGCGAAGTATTTATTCGGCAAAAAGTTAAACTCACGATCAACTGCTGTTTAATATTATTTTGTTCCAAAGGTTTACCGGTAAAATAAGGGCATCTTTTCTAGAGATGTGCTGTTTTTATAATAAGTGTTTTTCTGCAGGCCAAAGAAAATAACTCGTAGTTCTTCAATGGTGAAATCCGCGGTGAGCGTGTCCTACAACTGTAATTGTGTACAGAGCTTCAAACAGTAAAACTACAATATTGGCGACCGAGCCATTTTTCGGTTGGTCAACAAATAAGTCATCATCGAAATATCCCAGTCCGCAGGGGTACCGTGGAACAACAAAACGGCTTGAAAAACAACACCAACTCAGTCTAGAGTAGTTAGTATTATAAACTTTCCAATAAAAACACACCAGTTGTGAAATAGACTTGAAATGTAAAATAATGAAAAACTGCAAGAGAAGATTTGGGTTGTTTTAACCTTAAAAATGGCTTATTGACGAAATTCCTTCAAAGAGACGAGCCTTGATAAACAAAAACATTTAGAAAAGCATTTGTTTGCCTGGGAAAGTAAACCTCTTCAGTTGTGGCCTCGAGCAAAAAAATTCTACTCGGAATCAATTCCATTCGATCACGAGAAATTAATTCACTGAAGCATCTTAAGAAAATTATTTTAAACAGAGCAATTTTCTCAATTAAACAATTCTTATTATGTAAATCCACAATCAAATACGCAATTTACTTTACCGTGGAAGTAGAAGAAGTACTCTAGAATTTACCCGAAAGTTTGACGCTTGTGTGGTCTTTTGAGATGGTCGCTTTCCAGATCTCCTCTGAAAAAAAAGTCTGTCGTCGAGCAAGAGTTTTGTACCTTCTTCTGCTGAAGCTCTCCAATATTTCTTCTATACGCGCCGTCGAGTATTCTTCAGGTCTTTCCCTTTTCATATAGAGCTTTTAAAAGAAATGACTTTATTTCAAGGACACAAAAAAATCCAGCGTACGAAAAGCCAGCGGCCGTATTGTTGACTTGAGATCAAACTTCTCCCGCGATAACAAGCCATCCGAATTTTGCTTCTTGTCAGTGTCCATTGTATGGGATATTGCTCTTTACCTCACTATAACATAAGTCTTATCTTAACGGAGGTCCATGAAAGTACGCCCTGTTTACTTAAAGCCTCAAACAAGTAAAAGAAGAGAGTTTAGACTGAAGCGTTTATACTACATGAGTAGTCCGCCAATTTTTCTCCAGCTCCGGCACGTAAGCATTCAAGGACACTTCCAACATGCTACATGGAACATGTTGCGACGACGTACGGCCATGAATGACGTCATGACCACAACAATAAAGTCGCATGGTTTTATATATGTTCTGTCTCTACAAGGATGGAGCTCCGCTCTCGTGGGGCCTTCGGCCCGCGAAGCAGCTCCGCTATAATTAAGGTAATAGAGACTAGAGAATTGCTCACCGGAAAACAACACTCTAATGCATGGTTTCAATTCCACCCACCCCGCAGGGTACACCAGAGGCATACAAAAAGGGAGAATTTCCCATCCCTGAAATTTAAACAAAAAGGCAGCTTCCAGAACAATTAGGACCCTTTTATTAAAACACGAATAATTGATTTCATATAAAAAAAATTAAGAAGGAGGAAGGTCCAGCCGCACTGCCTCAAAAATTAAAAGAATTACTAACACTTACATTCCTAGAAACAATGCGATATGGTGCTTTGTATAAAGGGACATCAAAATGTTGGACTCTCAGCATATTTTAAAACGATAACAACGTGCCTGAAACAAGGCAATGAATTTCATTTAAACAAAAACATTTTTTTTCTGGAGCATAAGCCTAAGCACTCTACCACCACAGATACTGTTATTTACTGGAGTAGTCTTCAGTGACATTTTAACTTTTTTATGAGAGATAATTTTTCTCTAGCCATTCGCTTACAAATTCGATCGATTTCACTAGGTAATCATTCTGGTCTCGCCCACCAGGTTAGAGGCCATTGTATAACCCCATAATTCTTTGTACGATTAGTTCTTTCGATTTGCCCCGCCCCCTCCTCCCGGGACAAGATGACTCGACAAAAAAAATCCTATTCTCGAGACAGAAGGGCTTATTTTTTGAGGGGTTGTGGCAGGAGAGGTGGAAATGCAACTGGCAGGCAAAAGGATTGAATAGAAAACCATACCATGTGGTCGGAACTAGGCAGTTTTTAGAGTAAGCGAAAATACAATCAGACACTTTTAAACAAACTAGACTGTAGCAATGAAAGAAATCACTGTGAGACGTAGATCTGCTATATAGCCCTTGCAGAAGCTTTTTGTTGTTGATGATAAACATGTTTCTCATGTATGTATTCAAATGGAATTCTTAAGTTCACACCATTCGCTTACAAATTCGATCGATTTCACTAGGTAATCATTCTGGTCTCGCCCACCAGGTTAGAGGCCATTGTATAACCCCATAATTCTTTGTACGATTAGTTCTTTCGATTTGCCCCGCCCCCTTCTCCCGGGACAAGATGACTCGACAAAAAAAATCCTATTCTCGAGACAGAAGGGCTTATTTTTTGAGGGGTTGTGGCAGGAGAGGTGGAAATGCAACTGGCAGGCAAAAGGATTGAATAGAAAACCATACCATGTGGTCGGAACCGCCCCCCTTCCCTCCCGCCCCCTTTTCTCCCCCACTTTATTCTCACAGCTCATTAGAATATAACGCACAGCTCATTATAAAATCGGGTTATACGAATTCACTCTATTGTCGCATAAAATTTTATTTGCAAGCAAATAATGCATTTTTTGTCGGAAAACACTCAAATCACCATAAAAAAAAAACATTTTTTCAAGCTTATAATCTTTTGAGCATAGAGAGTACTTTTTTTAATTCGTCCATCTGTTAAAGTAAGAGTTGTTGTAAGTTTGACTCATATTTTTGTTTATTTTGTTTATTATGAGAAATAATATGACTGTCGTATGCTAATTACCAAAGTGTCGACCATAAAAATTTCCGCCGTAGGTTTTTTACGTCTCAATTCCAGTCTAAACAATGAAAAACGAAAATAACAAAAGCTAACTAGCAACCTAAATACCAATTTGTTGAGATTCTTATTTTTTCATAGAACGTTAAAATCTCCATGATTTTAGACTTCGGGGCGAAGAGTACTCCCTCACGTGTACTTAGTCTTTTTACATTTGGTCGTTTACATTCACTGCAATTTGTTCACAGACAAAACCTTTCCCAAGAAGCTAGCAATCAGTTTTACTATGGTCACGCCAAGTACATTTCAATAAGCTCTAATGAGGTTGTGGAAACATGCGCGTGAAGAAGTAATACATTGTCCTTAATTGTAACTTTAAACTTGGACACCGACTTTTTGATGTCTTATTTCCGGCATAAAAATGGCATAATTAAAATAACAAAAGGTAGGTTTTTTCTGTTAAGAATTAGCTACGTCTTAAGGCTTTTCCATGACACGTTGATCTTCTCGTCTTTGCAGAAGCTTTTTGTTGTTAATGGTGAACATGTTTCCCCTTGTGTGAATTCAAATGGAGTTCTTAAGTTCAAACTGTTTACTAATGTAGGTGTCTTGTTATCATTTGTTAGTACCTGTAATGGTCGACACTAAAAGCTATTCCGACGGCTAACTTTGCTTGAGTTTCGCCACACCAATAACACACGGATAATTCTTTACAGACAATCACTTGAACTATTTGATCAATTTAATACACTTCAAGGATCCAAGAACTTTTCGTCAAACTGTACTTAACAATACAAACTAGGAAACCTAAGCTAAAGTGTAAAATAATATCTAACATTCTGATCGTTGCTAAAAGCAAGCTCCCAAGCCATTTTAGCATACAAAGTAAAGATATAATCAAGACATTACTTGATTAATTTCTTAATTATTACATAATTTAGGTAATACATGTCTACAAAATTCCTCATCAGAAAACAACATGCTAATGCGTAGTTCAATTTCAGCTGTTACCATGCCCACACTTACCCACCCACTCCGGAAGGCACACCACGGGAATTTTTGTTTTTTACATGACGTTCCAATCCCCACTCCCGGGCATACAAAAATTTCCCACCCCGGGAATTTAAACATAAAGAAAACTTTTGAGATACACTTTGGCCACGCCAATTGCATTTGAATTAACTCAGTCTTCAGTCTTGACCTTGTGGAAACATGCATTTGAAGAAGCGTTTGATCGTATTTAAATCCACAGAGTGTATCTTCCCGTCATCTTGATCTTGGAAATTGTTTAACTGATGTTAATCTTGTAAATCCCTGTGGCACGTCATGTCACATTTGTTTCTATACTGTTCGCATTGGCATTGAATGGAGATTGAGTCGGAAATACTTTACTAGATGCTGGAGGGTTTAATTTCACCCAAACATAAAAATGTTTGCAAAATGCAACTATCACTCTTTCATAAGACGACAGTATAAACCTGAATTAACATTTAATTCATTAATACTAACAATTTATGTAAGCTTTGCAAGGACAGGTAGTTTAAAAGAATTACATTGTACATAGTGTACTCACATTTAATTGCTTGCAGCATTTTACTGGGGACAATGCTCAAAGGCGAAGTAATGCATTGCCTTGCAATACTCTTCCCATACAGATCTTTCTCCCTAATGATACGGAATGAGTCAGTTAGGGAGTCTGGGCTTAAAAAATTGAGCCTGCTCTTGGAGGTATCGGGGCACTTCGCGGCTTCTTTAGTCATAGATGCAGCAATGTCATAACAACTGTCAGGCAATCCCTCTCGTTAACATGACATGGTCATTCTAAAGGCAGTGGCAGTGTCCGCTTTGTTCTCTTTTGCCTGTCGACAATCTCACTCAACCTCTCCCCGGCTGAGGGCAATTTTGTCGTCGACAAGCGCTCGCAAAGATTCATGTGTGCACTTCAAATGAAAACGCATGCCA